>SJYO01046538.1:34932302-34954752 GCA_006410555.1 Capra ibex | reverse complement strand
ATGAGACGACGACGACGATTCAGTGAAGTCAGTACAGACTGAGACACGCTGGGGTATCTGTCGTCGGGTGGTCCGAGGGGACAGGGAGCCTAAGAGGTCCGTTCTTGTGACCTCACCCAACGGTAACGGGAGAGGTTACGTACTTTCACTTTCGCTTCAGCGAGTCAGCACACACTGAGAGTCGCTGGGGTACCTGACGTCGGGTGGTCCGAGGAGACAGGTACCCTAAAAGGTCCGTTCTCATGACCTCACCTCACGGTAACATGAGACGTATATTTAATTTATTTGTCCCACTGTTATATGTCGGAAAAAGGTTGTCGATGTCTATTTACTAAAAAAAGAACCTCTAAAAAAAAAAACGGGTATGGACAAAGGTCCGACGGACGAAGAGGTCTTAGGTCAGACCCGATATAAGTAAAATACATGTTACAGGTCCCGGAAATCGACAGGAATCGGTCGAGTCTCCTCGTTTCTCTACATACAAATGAGAAAACGAGACCTTAACCTTTGAGTTATAGTTTAGGGATGTCAAGATGAGAGTAACGGTACCGTAACATTCCGTCGAAAAGGTTCTTCCTTTTACTTGTAAACTCGGATATATGAAAATAACGATTACGAGTGTTGGGGATTCAGGGTCATGTAGACCCACCTACGTTTTCCAAAATGGAGACGTGGGTTGTGTTGTCGAAAGACGAAGGTCACAATAACGTCGTCCACCCTTTACTCTGTTAAGACCACGGTCTTTAGATTTAAAGGGTCCACGACAACAAACGGAGACCGAACGTTTCACACCGAGTGATCGATACGAAGAAGTCCCTTGTATCGACGGTTCCGTTCTAGAGATAAGAGATAGTCCTTTTGAAATGGACGAAAGCACCGTAAAATCTTGAATTGATTGTAAAGTAGAGACGTTATTTAAGACGTGACCCTGTTCTCTTCCTTGGTAGTGAAAATTTTTAAAGTGTACATGAGAGATTGTTGGTTACGTTCGTGAAGTTCGGAACTTTAGGAACGACGACCGTGCATAAAGTTTATCGTCAACCCTCACGGTGAATTCCTTGACGTCAAACATGTAACGTGTTTCCGTGGGTCGGTTACCCTGTTTTCCCTCGATCCTAGGTCGGATCCGAGGAGAACGGTTTAGTACATGGGTGTCCCGACGTAGTAAGTCTCCCCCACGGAAAAAGTTTGAACGTGTTTCCGAGGGATATTCGTTAGTCGACACAAGACTTGGATTGTTATCGTCATAACGTCGTAGAGTTTTCTTTGCGAGAGAACATAAGGTATTTGAGTAATATGAACTTATAAGTTAACTATGAGTATGTATTAAATAGAGTAGTGAAGTTTTATTAAACAAAAGTCTAAAAGTCCGGAAAATTTTACTCGAGATTTAGTAGACTCCATCCCACGTAACGTTTAAAACCATTTTCAGTTTGACCGAGAAATTTACCTAAAGGTAATAGAAGCACCCTGACTTGGAAGGACGATCACTCCTGACAAGTAATAGTCCACGACCCGTCTATTCGATCTGAAAGACTATCTGTGTTAGGGGGTAGGAAATCGACACTTGTTTCGGAGACGGAATGGACGAGACCAGCACTCTGTGTAATCATGTATGAAGGTCCCATTAACCTATAGATACGGTAGAACTCACCGACGTCGTGACTAATTTAGACCTATGACTTCCAACTTTATCCTTTAATTTCTCAGCGCTCTTCTCCGGGTCGTAAACGGATGAATTGGTCAATCACCGGTGATTCACCTACTTAGAGAAGAATCTTATTCTCGAAATTTCAGGAACCTAGTTTATTCGAAATATTTTATACAACCAGAATCAGAATGATATTCGGTTCAGACTAAATCTACATTTGTCAACCGAGTGTAGTTTTGTTTATTGTTCTCGTGGTTTCGTGTGGGACCAAAGAATTAGGTGTTGTAACTGGGAAATAAAGACCGAAGTGGTTTTATAATTATAAAATCTTTTATAATGACAAAAATTTTTACTTCCACTACTACTTGACCAGTGACACGGTCTTCGTGACTTGACCCGAGGTAGGAGGAGAAACGGTTTCGACAAACAAGTCAAATCGTTCAGAAGGTCGTGATGACGTTGGGTCCCAAGTACAGGTGATCCACTTCTCAGATTCGATCGGGAGTGAGCTTAAAAATATGTAGGGGTTGTTCATATCGTACTCGCACACTACAAGAACTTAACGAAAAAAAAGGAAAAATTTGTAAATGATATTAAAAGGATTATGTAAATTTTGAAAGAAAGAGGAACTACACCTTTAACTAAAGGGTTGACGATTAAGAGGAAAAAGTTGACATGAGTTAAAATTGTTTTCTGTTCTTAAGATAGTTATCGGTGTGGGGAAAACGTTTTGTGGTAGTACAGTGTTCTTCCGAGAAATGACTTTAAGGTGACAATTCACTTTTACTTTGTTTTAGACCTCTGAACAAAAAATATTAAAATAAATAAATAAAAATAAAAAACGACGCGACGCAAAAACAACGACGTACCCTAAAAGAGATTAACGTCGTTCGTCCCCGACACTATCCGTCTGAAGAGTAACGTCACCGAAGAGCATAACGTCTTGTGTCCGAGATCCCGTTCCCCCGAAATCATGGACGTCGGGAACCCGAGTCATTAACGTCGAGAGCCATAGATCTCGTGTCCGATCTATCAACACCGTGTGTCTGACTCAACGAGGCACTGTACACCTTATAAGGATCTGGTCCCTAACTTGGGTACAGGGGACGTAAACGTCCACCTAAGACCTGGTGACTCGTTGGGCCCTTCGGGTATGAGACCTCTGTATAAATTAGGACACTACCTAATTTCTTTTTGTTTTGAGTAATTTTCCGGTTCTAAGTACCAGGAGGAAACGGTATACGATACTCTAGAATCAATTCTGTGAATGAAAGGGACCTAGAAACGAAGGTACAGATCTTTCACTTGTTCGATTTAATCTACGAAAGAATTACTAAAAATTAGGATATTGAGATACAGTTTATCAGAAACTTGACAAGTGAGTCTTCAGAGTTTAGTAATCATCTTGACTATTAACAATTATACGTCTACTTTTTTGACCTTGAGTTTATTCGATTCGTTGAACGGGGTTTAGTGTTTTGATTTGACACCTTATCGACGAGAGAATGGGTCCGGACAGACCAAGGTTTCAAGTACGAAAAGGAGGGAGGTCACGTTAAGAGGGTAAAGTCTTCTTCTTTGAGACCAAAGGTATTGAAATATTTAAGACATTGAACTATTTTCTGTCATATATGTATGTGTGTGTGTGTCCTTTCGGTGAATCCTCTTTCACGACCGATGAACTCCCGACCGGAGATATTGAACAGGAAGTGAATCGACTGTCATCAAGCGTTTGAGACTGGACCTGGTCTTTCTAGTTATTATTGTAGAGGTTTCAACAGTCTTTACGTCTAAGAGTCCACGGTGGGGTACGTATGCCTTAGTCTTTGAGACACTTACCCTGGGTCGTTAGACACAAAAATTGTTCGGGAGATCCACTAAGATAATATGTGACGTCGAACTCTTGGTGACGTAATTCTACACATTGGAGCCCTTCATTCCATTCTTGAGACTCGAGGTCAACGGTCGAGACTTTCAGATACCAGGAAGATACTGGACTGTGGACTTAATAATTATCCTCCTATTTAGTCTAAGTATAGGGATTAATATTCTTGACTATAGGTTATTTCCCTTCCTCTTCCGTCTACTCCTGTTTCTTCAGTCGGGAGAAGTATATCGGGGGTTAATCAGTTTCGTCGTCAAAATAAACACTACTAAATTCCTTCACTGTAAGGTTTTATCCTGTGGAAAAAACCTCAGTAAGACTTACGTAGATCGAGAAACCCTTAATTTTATAAATAATCCGTTGAACCTCAAGTCGAGTTTCTTTCTTAGTTAATTTTTATACGTAAGACAAAGAAGTCAGAACGAAATTCAGTAAATCCTCTGTCAAAGACCCTTACCTCAGATTATCCAGTAAAAACGTTTGACCTTGTTTCATTATAGAGTGAAGGGTCCTCAATTTTGGAGAGGAGGATGGGGGTGGTGGACTCCTCCATTGTACATAAAACCCTAAGTAAAGTTGTTCTCTACTGTATCGGTCGGAAGGCCCATCGAGGTCTTTGAGTACAAAGGGGTCGAATCGTTACTGAGTCGTCTACCGTCAACTCATACTTACCGGAACTCATGGTACGACCGTGGTTTCCAACATAAAAGTATAAATAAAATTGTAAAATGAACGAGTGTCGGATTCAGGGATATTGAGGTAAGAACACAACATGTACTGAACCCAGTCTTTGGAGGAGTAATCCGGATCGGGATTCCAATCTTGTTTACGATAAAAAGTGAACACTCTAACTTCGATGGTTGGTAGTAATTTTATAGACCACGTCCATTAGTAAGTTACTTACAACAGTTTACTTTATCACTCAATTGATTTCGTCACGGGTCTGAAGTGAAATCGAACATTTATTGTCACTACCAACGAGTGGTAAAACTTGTGTCTGAGAATGGATAACGAAAGTACTACTTCTTACTGTCCAAGAATCATACTTCGTTTTACAGAGGAGTCTTGACCCCGAGTCTGAAATCGGGACTTTATCCAACTACAAGTTCTTAGTAGACAGGATGGAACTTTATTGTCTGTCCCTGTTGACTAATACCGTCTATTCACCTCTTTATTCATTTTGGTATGAAAAATTTAGTTTATAAGATATCTATTTTTTATAAAATACCCACAGTAAAGACATATTTTATAATTATTTTATATTTGTTAAATATTTCTTATATTATTTTATTTGGAATACACGGGTGATGAGTATATTTTCGACTTTGAGGTTATGAAACCGGTGAAGTACGTTTCTTAACTGAGTAACCTTTTCTGAGACTACGACCCTCCCTAACCCCCGTCCTCGTCTTCCCCTGCTGTCTCCTACTCTACCGACCTACCGTAGTGGATGAGTTACCTGTACTCAAACCCATTTGAGGCCCTCAACCACTATCTGTCCCTCCGGACCGCACGACATTAAGTACCCCAACGTTTCTTAGCCTGTACTGACATCGCTGAATCGTGGTCGTCGTCATCGTCGTCGTATATACATATATGATATACATTTCATAGAGAAATAGGTCTTTAACTATGATAAAATTAAAAATAAAAGGAGAACGAAAAGAAATACTGAAATAATGTTCAGATATATATATACGTACGTGTTTTATGTAATAATTGAAACAAAAATTTGAAATATACATTCCATAATATATATGAAGATCATAAGAAGACGTTGAACGAGAAAAAAAAACGTTAAATTATAATACAAGGACTCTTGTTTAGGTAAAACAGTATATGTCGACACCAAGTAAATAAAAATGACGACGTATCATAAGATAATATACTTGTATGGAATTAGATAAGAAACTCAGTCACTAGTAAACCTAACAAGGGGTAAAAGTTGGTAATATTTATAACGATAGCACTTGTAGGAATATGTATAGAGAACTAATGAGAGATTGACGGAGTCAAGTTAAGACAGTGAGTCAACACAGACTGAGAGACGCTGGGGTACTTAACGTCGTGCGGTCCGGAGGGACAGGTGGTGGTTGAAGACCTCAAGTGGGTTGGGTACAGGTAACTCATCCACTACGGTAGGTCGGTAGAGTAGGAGACAGCAGGGGAAGACGAGGACGGGGGTTAGGGAGGGTTGTAGACTCAGAAAAGGTTACTCAGTCGAGGAACGTACTCCACCGGTTTTATAACCTGAAAGTCGAAATCGTATTAAGGAAGGTTTCTTGTGGGTCCTGACCAGAGGAAATCTTACCTGACCAACCTAGAGGAACGTCAGGTTCCCTGAAAGTTCTCCGAAGAGGTTGTGGTGTCAAATTTTTGTAGTTAAGAAGCCGTGAGTCGAAAGAAGTGTCAGGTTGAAAGCGTAGGTATGTACTGGTGACCTTTTTGGTATCGGAACTGATCTGCCTGAAAACAACCGTTTCATTACAGAGACGAAAACTTATACGATAGATCTTACCAGTACTGAAAGGAAGGTTCCTCAATTCGCAGAAAATTAAAGTACCGACGTTAGTGGTAGACGTCACTAAAACCTCGGGGTTTTTGATTTCAGACTGTGACAAAGGGGTAGATAAAGGGTACTTCACTATCCTGGTCTACGGTACTAGAAGTAAAAGACTTACAACTCGAAATTCGGTTGAAAAAGTGAGAGGTGAAAGTGAAAGTAGTTCTCCGAAAAATCAAGGACGGATCTTCATATACTTAAAGACTCAGTGTCTCATACATGTACAGGTAGAACTATACCGTTACTGTTTAAGAAAAGATCTCAAACCCGGTCAAATGTGACCATAGTCGTTCTCGATTCATAAATGTATAGGAGGGTTGCAAACTACAACAGCAGGAAAGAATACATACGGTCAGACGACCCACCTTTCACGATAGATAATTAAAATTAAACATCAAGGATGTATTAATTATACCAACTCGTCGGAAAGTACACAAATAACCAAAAAGACTAAAGGAATAGATACTTCATTTATGTCAAGTACAGAGAGAAATGAAACAGTTGGGAAAATATAGGTGTACATCCACTGCTCAACCTCTATATACTCATCACGACTCCGTTTACTTTTCCTTACCCGTACTACTTACAAGGTTCTTCTCTTCTGTAGCACTGACTTTCCGGTCTCTAGTGACTTTTACACCACACAAACTCTTCTGTTATCTTTCAGGTACAATACACTACGATTTTACCTTCGAAACTGAAATTCCATTCTCTCTAGAATTAAACTTCGTTCAAGATTTGTCTGATCCGATATCATTAAAGTTTCATATATAGGTCTTTGATCACTAAATTGAGAACTTAAGGTTCACTCCTTTACTGAACACCTCTACTGACCCATCTCTCAATAAAGGTGGTGAGGGAAGGTCCCTCTCCGTCTACCCTACGAAGGAAAGTGGCGTACTAATTTCTCCTCCTGAAGTCACCCTGTTCATCTTAATTATACATGTGACTCCTCAAGTCCTCTCTACCACTTGACTGTGGTTGAGTACGAAATTTTTACTCAGTTTACGTCAATGCCTCTGTCCTTTCTCCAGTCGTCCGTAGTCGAACTTCGGATGTAAACCATACCGCAGAAATCTGTTATACTCGACCCTTTCTTCAAATTAGGAAAAGAGTGAAGAGGAGAGAAGGGACGCAGCTTGGTTTGAATCGTCACCCCACACTCTCAACCCTCGTTGCACACCCTCTTTTTTTCTTCGTTGATACTGGGTGGACGAAGGAAGTATTCGTCGGTCGGGTGTGACCTGAGGTCGTTCTCCCTCCCCGTGGTGAGTTAAAATTTAGTTCAACTCACAAAAGTCACAGTATACGTTGACCTACAAAACTTTATAACTTGACTTTTACACAACTGTGACCTTCACTGGTATTCTAAAAGATAATGGGTTATCCCTTGACTTTTCAATAACTATGACGTCCGTAAAAGTAGGTTCGTACTCTCTTCTTTGTCCAATTTCCCTGTCACCCTCTGTCTATGACAAAGGTCTACTACAAGACTAAAAGTTTTTACTATCTTGATCTCTCGTCGTTCTCTTCTCCAACATTTCTTCCACCGTTTCCGGTATAGACTTCCGTCTTACTCAGTATGCTCCTAAACCCTGAAAGGGTATTTCCTTTCCGGAAAGATCCGGGATCTTTCGACCATTTCGCAAGATCCATCCCTTTTAAACATTAGTTTTAACATGAAGAACTTTTTACGAAGGTCAGAGTCTCATTTACTATTACACTTCACGTCATCCCAGTCCCCAGTGTGTCTCCTACGGTACTAAATCCTTTTTTATCCACTACCGAATCAGAACTAATCAACGTTATTCTTATTCCTTTACCTTCCAACACCCCCCTCAGTATTCAAACTCTTGTTGACTACTACCTAGAGTTTCAGACAGACTAAAATAAGTGTAAACACGACTGTAACCTGGGAGGATGCACGTTCCGTAACGATACCGTCGCCGTCCACCGCGGGTTGCACCCCGAGCTGAAGCTGTCAAAAGGAGCGGTGATGAGAATAATCGATTTTTCTCACTCATATGTGCATATGTTCACTTAATTTAACTCCTCCTCATCATTCCATATATCAACTCTCATATTTATACCCTGTCTGCGTATCAGCAGTTAACAAACATGTATACAATAGACATTACAATTTTGTAGCCCCTTAATGACAAAGGTTTGGATTTAATTAGTTAAAAGAAAGTAAATAACTCCTTCAAACGGGAACCAAGGGGTCTCTTCCGTGTCATTTAAATCTCTGAACCTTTTTCCATCCCCTTGTTTAAGCCTGAGTAATATGAGATGTACCGGGACTTTTTCAGGGACAACTTTGAAATAGGAAAACCTGTGATTAAGCACTAACGGACCTGAAACTATTACTACTTAATTTTGCAAATCCTTTGAATAATTTTGTCCTTCTTTTAGGAGAAGGACAAGGACTAAGCCTCGGGTCCATACGACAAGGGCTCCCTCAACTTCCGCTGGGAGGCAAAAGATTTAATAGTGCAGGAAGCCTATTACTACTAAGTGAAAGTAGGTGTCTACTCCGCCTTAATCTGCTTCTTCGACGATTTATGGTAGTTCTTCTAACCCCAAAAAATCGTGTTCTCTTCCCCCGCAGTTGTAGATTTCTACTAAACCAACTTACAAATTTTTTGGAGTGACAACGAAATGTCTTGAGTCCTTAATTCGAAGGATCATTGTTGAGATTTAGAGGAAGACGAGGCGGAGAAGGGGGACGGATACGAGGAAGGTAATATCGTCCAGAGCTAGGGGGAGGCCCCGGAGGAGGAGGAGGAGGTAGACTCTAACACAGAGACGACGTCTTCCGTAACTCTGTTCGTGTTGCTGAACCACTCCAACAGAGGCTAAAAAGAGAACGAAAAGGACAGAAACTTTTATTGTTGGTCGCAAAAATACTTCGCGACGGAAAGTTTGTTAATTTTCTCAATTTCTAACGAACGAGTGTTATGTCAGGATGGCGAGGTAAGTGATAACGATACTATCTTTTAAACCCATGAGTTTTAGATGGGGGTTTACTAACCTTTGTTTATCGATCCCGGACAGAAAGCCCCCCTCTAATAAATGATACCTTTAGACTTATACAACTTGTCACACGAGCATATCGGCTACAATTAGCCGTCGTTCCATATGTCTGGAGGATGCTTTACGACTGACCACTTCCACGAAAGGTCCGATGACTATGAGTTGAATTAAAGAATGGACCACGTATACGTGTTTATAGTTTACGCCGAGCCGTCCGTACCTTTTTTGAAGGATCGAGGTCATGATTCTGTCTTCTAGAAAGTTTTCAGGCTGTCCCTGGACTACTCGGAATAGTCCTGAAGCACCGTGCCGAGAATCTATGATATCCATTCTATTACAGTCTACTTTACCGACCCTACCATAATCGTTTTGTTAACCGAAAACTTTTGCGATTGAGACGGACAGTTCGACGAAAATCTGGAATATCTTTTTTCCCTCTAGACAGACTAAAATAAGCGTAAACACGACTGTAGCCTGGGAGGATGTACGTTCCGTAACGATACCGGCGCGTAGTTTCATTTTTTACCGAAGGTGTAAAGACTAAACTTGGTGATTCATTAGTCGTCGTGATAAAGGTCTTTGATCCTTAAGAAAACTAGAAAATGAGGAAACCCTCCATATGTCCCATTTGTTATCACAGAGTTAGAATGACTATACCACTGATTATAAGTTCTTTTGGTACATTAAACGACTTCAGGTGTATTGAGTAATGTACGACTCTCGGCAACAGTGGAAGAACTTCAAAGATGAAGCTTACTGTTACGAACTTTATCAGGAAAAACTAACGTAAATCGTAGTTTAAGGGGTGAAGTTCACTTCGACTCATATTAAATTTCCTTCTCTCTTTAAGACTATATCAGGACTTCGAATTTTATAAATATGTAAGTTGTTAAAGTCGTTTTGTATAATACGAAGAACCTTGTACCTTTGTAAAGTACTTTGGGATCTAAAATTATGTCAACTCTTTCGCGACTTGACCGGATCCTTTTGAAAACAAAGAGAAGGTCTGTATCATAAGCATAAGCCGTTAAATAGAAAATCTCATCATAAAGAATTTGGAATTATACGCACACTTAGTGAACCCCTAGAACAATTTTACGGTTAAGACGAAGTCATCCAAAACCCACCCCGAGTTCTAAGACGTAAAAGTCGTTCGAGGATCCTTTATGGGTCCGACGAGCAGACTTAAAACTTTTCCGTTCCAAAATCTACTCGGGTCTTGAAGAGTTTCAACTACACCTAAGACTTTCTCTGGTCTCCCTTTCCTGGTTTTCCTTAGGGTCTTTACATCAATACAACCCTTATCTGTCTAGATTGGGAACCCTTTACTACTTCATCTGTTTGAAACGGTCCAGATAAAGGGATGAAAGGTTTCAGGAAAAGAGTAAGTCGTGGACGGGTACGGAGTCAGGTAGAAACAAGTCAAATTGAGTGATTAGGAACGGATCCCCGTCTGATCTTCCACCAAAAAGGACAATGGGAAGGGACATTCGAGTCTACCATTTCACAGACGGACGTTACGCCCTCTGGGCCTAAGTTAGAGATCCAGTCCTTCTAGGAGACCTCTTCCTTTACCGTTGGGTAAGGTCATGAGTACGGACCTTTTAAGGTACCTACCTCTTCGGACCACCCGATGTCAGGTACCCTAGTGTTTCTCAGTCTGTGCTGACTTGCTGAAGTGAAAGGGATATTCAACACAAAAGTTGACGACAAAGTTTAAAGTTCTGGGTTCCTTGTTAATTGAAATTGCACCTTATTCTCCGTTATGAAACTATAAACCCCTTTCCCCAAAGGACAAGTTAGAAAGTTTCGACTGTATTTAGGACCTCTTCACCGAACAGAATATCCCTTATAAAATAGGACGAATTAAAGGGGACGGAGGATCTTTAGTTAGAAATTTTATACGGTTTATAATTTTTCCTTTCTTAAAGAGAAGTTTCTTATAGACAATCGTTGAAACGGGTACGAGAGGAATCAGTCTTCACGATACCTCCCATTACTGTGATAACTTGAGAGTCCCTCAATTCCCCATTTGTTCACCTCTACCTAACTTAATCTGACTTAACAAGACTCGCCAGTACGACTCAAATCTCGGTCCTTTACAATCCAAGACGAGACTCAAACCGGTAAATGAAAGAGACACTGGAATCTATTCAGTAAAATGTCGAAACCAAAGTCAGAGAAGTGTTCACTTTACTTCGTTGTCCTGTTTTACTAAAGATTCAAAGGAAGAACAAGATTTTTGACATAGACTTTAACAAAGTCCATTTGTTGTCGTTGTTTTTTCTATTAAAAATTCGACAGTCAAAAATGTTAGTTTTAGTGAAACCTCTCGAAATATTTTTATACCCAGAAGAGGATGGGACAAGACTAGTATCTACGTTGGAACCTTTGATAAAGTATTTCAAGAGGACCATTTCAGACAGGTAGTCCCAGTTAAATCTTTACTGATTTGGTTTTTTTTTTTTTTTTCTTTACTGATTTGGTTTTGATTTTTCACCACGGACCCTCTACTACTAAATGTAGAGTTACTAAAATTTGGTGAGACTTATAATTTTATGTTTATTTTAACTAAAAGGTAAAGGTATAGATTAAATAAAGTATTAAACTTTATTTAAACACCAGTTTTCGTAAAGAATGAAAAACCATAAAACCCAAATTAAAAGAAGATACACTCGACTTTGAGATAATGGGTATATATATATATATATATATATATATATATTAAAGTTCATAATGTTTGTATATCTTAATTATATTAGAAATCGTAAGTTCCCGAGGGGACTATCGAGTCAATCATTTCTTAGACGGACGTTACGTCCTCTGGGACCAAGCTAAGGAACCAGCCCTTCTAGACGACCTCTTCCCTATCCGATGGGTGAGGGCATAAGAACCCGAAGGGAACACCGAGTCGACCATTTCTTAGACGGACGTTACGTCCTCTGGACCCAAGTTAGGGACCCAACCTTTCTATGGGACATCTTCCCTTTCCGATGGGTGAGATCATAAGACCGGACCTCTTAAGGTACCTGACATATCAGGTACCCCCAGGGTTTCTCCTCAACCTGTACTGACTCGCTGAGAGCGAAAGTGAAAGTGAAAAGTACAATCGTAAAGATTCGATTCCAACCTCCAAATCTCTTACCGTTCGATAGAGGACTACAATAATTTCCTACTTATAAGGTTAAAAGATTCTATCAGAGAACTGGGTACCGGAGGTGTAAAAAGAACAAGACAAGAAAAAAATTAACGTCGATTAACTAAATGTTATAACACAATCAAAGACTACATGTCATCTCACTAAGTCAAAATGTATATATATCTATCTATCTAATAAAAAGGTAATATTGTTTCTATAACTTATGTTTATGTTATTCTAATGATATTCTATAACTTATGACAAGGGACACAATATGTCGTTCAGGATAATAGATAAAATATGTATCATCAAATATAGTTAATTAGGATATTTAATCTTATAATAGGGAAGAGGGGAGGAAAAGGGGAAACCTTTGGTATTTGAACAAAGTGTACAGACACTCAGACAAAGACAAAACATACATCTAAGTAAACATAATACTAAATCTGAGGTGTATATTCACCATAATATATAAACAGAAACAGACTGAAGGAAGTGAATCATATTATAATAGATCCAAGTAGGAGTACCGATGTTTACCCTTATAAAGTAAAAAATACTGACTCATTATAAAGTGACACTAACGAGAGACAGAACCGTCGTGGAGGTGATAAATCAATGGACCTAAGATAAGAAGGGACAGGAAATCTCTCTCTGGACCTAAGATAAGAAAGGACAAGAAGTCTCTCTCTCTCTCTTACTATCTCGTTTACCCTGTTTTACAATTCGTACTTAGACCATTTACTATACGTCTACAAGATACATCAAAAGAATAACAACAACGATGAAAAGATATTCAAACTTTATTAAAATTTTTACTTTAATTTGTTAGTTTCGTTTTTGTAGTAACCGAAGGAGTCTTACTTCAGGTTTCAGGAATGGATGAAGAAGTCCGAGTGGAGGACGATAAAAAGAGAGACCACAAATTCGAAGTCAGTATTATATACACACGTGAGTCAGCGAGTCAACACAGCCTGAAAAGCACTGGGATACCTGACATTTGGTGGTCCGAGAAGACAGGTCCCTTAAAAGGTTCGTTCTTATGACTTTACCCAACGGTAAAGGATGAGGTCCCGTAGAAGGACTAGGTCCCTAACTTGGTCGTAGAGAGTGGAGAGGACATCACCGTCCACTTAAGAAATGGTGACACGGTGGACCCTTCGGGAATTGTGTACTAAAGTTAAGTAATAGAAATGTGAACGACAAGAGATTCAATCTTACGATACCAGAAGTAGATGAAAGATGGATCTTTTGATAAATAGGAAAGTATGGGTCATATATTTGGGAGAACTTACTACGGATACAATAAACTGTATGAATTAATGGACTGAAAGGACCTGACACAAAGAGTAAAACTGAGAGCACAGACTCTTTACCTTATAAAGGGTGGCATAGTCAGTTGTTGTCTACAGTGTCAGTAGCTGTTGACGTCGGTGCTGTCTACCACTCGACCGTCGGGACTCCCTAGAGTCCTTCCTTTCTTGTGAACAGTAGATCGTTTATAGTACCTCTTCTGTTACCGTGGGATGAGGTCATGAGAACGGACCTTTTAGGGTACCTGTCTCCTCGGACCATCCGACGTCAGGTACCCCAGCGATTCTCAGCCGGTGCTGGCTCGCTGAAGTGAAAGTGAAAAGTGAAAGTACGTAACCTCTTCCTTTACCGTTGGGTGAGGTCACAAAAACGGACCTCTTAAGGTCCCTACCTCCTCGGACCACCCGACGGTAGAGACCCTAACGTGTCTAAGCCTGTGCTAACTTCACTGCGTCGTCGTCGTCGTCGTTTATAGTCTAATGTCGGTGAAGAGTGTCACTCGGGATTCCTTTGACCGGGGTTTATCGACTCTCCGTCTAGTTTACTTACTGAAGTTACTGACGTCTGAGAACGTAGAAAGGTATATATCTTTTCAAGATTTAAGGAATTGAACCCAATAGACTGAAAGAAATTAGATGTTATTAGAAAACTGTAACCGATGGACGGGAAACAACGTTTTAAAGATGTACATTAGACCGAGAAGGAGAACGGAGGAGGGGAACGAAAGAGTCTCGTCAAGAGAGTCTCAACGAACTCTTCGACAAAGAACCAGAACTTCAGAATTTTTTTTAAGGATGGTTTATTTTGTATTGACAGACCGAAGGGACCACCGAGTCACCAGGTGGACGGTTATCAGGTGGACGGTTACGTCCTCTGTACCCAAGGTAGGGACTAGACCCTTCTAGGGTGTACGGTGTCCCGTCGATTCCGGCACACGGTGTCGATAACTCGGTCGTGAGATCCCGGACCCTCGGTTTTGATGACTTCGGACTCACCGGATCTCGGGTACAAAACGTTGAAATCTTCGGCGATGTTACTCTTCGGACGTGTGGTGTTGATCTCTCATCGGGGACGGACGGTGTTGCTCTCTTTCGGACATGTCGTTACTTCTGCCTCGTGTCGGGTTATACTTTATTTGTTTTTTACAAATTTTCTAGGACAAATATATATAATTTTTTTTATTGAGAGTTGAAAATCCAGTATTAATAAAAAATTCAAATGTACGGGAAAAGAGTGTGCCATAGAGACGATGATCTGAGTCTCAAGAATCTCTTGTCTAAGGGGGGTACAGAATAAGTAATAACGTGAGGTCTAAGACTTTAGGACTAAAGACAGAAGGACACGAGTCTCTATGTATAAATCAACGATCCGGTACGGTCAAGGAGTGGAAAACGGAAAACTTCATCGGTGTCACTGAGAAGTACGCGACGACGAAGACAACAAGGATCGATTTTGAACCGAGGACCGACGACAGGTAGAAAACAAAAAAAAAAGAAGGAGGTGCTCTTCCTTCACTTCGAAATGACTACTCCTCGACTTTCGGTCACCAGTAGTAAAATGACATTTCTAGAGGGGTGGGATCACTGCAGACAGGAAATGATCCTCTGTCTTTGAAATAGAGAACCTTCAGAGTTAAAGGGGTAGATATTTTTCCCATGTGAAATCAGATTGTAGAGAATATTTTCTTAATTTATTCCCTCTTTTTATTAAAAAGGAGATGGGAAGACGAAAGAACCGACTCTAAGGACTTCCCCTCATCTTATACGATGGGGTTTTATACGAAGAAACCGTATTCCCAATAGAACTCATCCACTAAAGATTCTTTCTCGTCTGTATCCTATTTGAGTCTTTTGATTCATAATCTTCAATGTAAAAACGTTCTCTGTTAATACAAATATTCCCTTTATAAGTAAACACTCTTACAGAGGGAGAGTCCTTCTCTTTCTACTCTAAGATTAGAGGTCTTTGATACTTACGTCTTCAAAGACGAATTTAGATGTGTTATTCATATGGGAACAAATGGTACCAAAAGAACCATTTGAGGGTATTAGTCGGAGGAGGTTGAGGATTGTAGAAACAAAACAGAAATCGCCTTCTACCAAAAAATTACCCCCGAGAACCGGTTCTTAGATCTTTCCATCTTCCTTTTAATAAAAAAGAAGGGATATCGAAAGACATTATTTTCTAATGTTTCTGTTTTTGTTTCTTGTACTTATTGTACATATGGAGGACATATGTATCCTCTTTGGATCCTTTAGACTAATTGAGAAGTTTTACCGGGTCACGATTCAGTAAGTCAGTACAGGTTGAGAAACACTGGGGTACCTGACATCGGGAGCTCCAAGGAGACAGGTACTCTAAAGGGTCCGTTCTTATGACCTCACCCAACGGTAAAGGAAGGGGTCCCCTAGAAGGACTGGGTCCCTAGTTCGACCGCAGAAGTCACAGACGACATAACGTCCACCTAAGAAATGGACGACTCGATAGTCCCTTCGGGTAGAATTTACGGTAGAAGTCGATCGCTGTATTCTTTCTGCAAACCCCGACTCATAACAAAAACAACAAATCAACGATTCAGTACAGTCTGTGAAAACGTTGGGATACCTGACATCGGGTGGTCCGAGGAGACAGGTACCCTAAAGGGTCCGTTTTTATGACTTCATCCAACGGTAAAGGAAGAAGTCCCCTAGAAGGGTTACCTTCCTAGTTTGTACGTAGAGGACGAAACATCCCTCTAAGAAAATGACGACTTGGTGGACCCTTCGGGACCCCCTCGGACTTTACTTTCCAATGGTCCTTTTGGTGACATTTGTTCTCATTCTCACTTTTTTCCTTTCTTAAGGTAGTAAGTAAACCCTTTCTTACTTCTCCGACCGTCTTCACCGACCGAGTGAACACCTACACAGACCACCACTTTCATTTCAGATTACGAAATCTCTTGTCATAATGTAGTCTTCGACCTTACAATCTAGGTACTAGTTCCATTTGACCTGTACCAGTTTGTCCTCTACCGTTCTCATTCGTAGTTGTAGAATCCTTAGTCACTTGATTTAACCTGCCCTTACCCAGTTAAATTAAGTCTATTGGTAATATAGATGATGACAGCCGTTCTCAGAGAATCTTCTTTACCTTATCGGGAGTATCAGTTGTTTTCTCAGGTTTTACGTCATGAAGCCACGTCAGAGTTTTTACTGTCTTACTAGAGACAAGTAGAGGTTCCGTTTGGTAAGTTGTCGTGTCATTAGGTTCAGATATGGGGTTGGTGATTCCCGTTTCTTCGATTTCAACAGACCAAGATGCTTCGAGATATTCTGGAAGACCCGAAGGGACCACCAAGTCTACCATTTCTTAGACGATGTTACGTTCTCTAGGTACAAGGTAGGGACCCAGCCCTTCTAGAGGACCTCTTCCCTTACCGATGGGTGAAGTCATCAGAACGGACCTCTTAAGAAAACTATTTTATCATTTTCTACTACGACAATTGCACGACGTGAGTTATACAGTTGTTTAAACCTTTCGAGTCGTCACCGGTGTTCTGACCTTTTCCAGTCAAAAGTAAGGTTACAGTTTCCTACGAGTTTGATAGGATGTCAAAGAGAGTAAAGTGTATGACCATTCCAATACGAGTCTTAGGAAGTTCGATCCGAAGTCGTCATGTACTTGACTCTTGAAGGTCTACATGTTCGACCCAAACCTTTTCAGTCTTCTTGGTCTCTAGTTTAACGGTTGCAAACAACCTAGTATCTTTTTCGCTACCTTAAAGTCTTTTTATAGATGAAGACGAAGTAACTGATACGTTTTCGGAAGTTGACGCACCTGGTGTTGTTTGACACCTGTTAAGAATTCCTTTAACCTTCTCGTCTAGTGGAATGGACAGAGGACTCTTTGGACGTATGTCCAGTTCTTTGTTATCAATCTTGACCCGTACCGTGTTGCCTGACCAATTTTTAACCCTTTCCTCATGCAGTTCCGACATATAACAGTGGGACGAATAAATTGAATATACGTCTCATGTAGTACACTTTACATTCCGACCTACTTCGTGTCCGACCTTAGTTCTAACATCCCTCTTTATCGTTCTTGGAGTGTATGCGTCTACTGTAGTGGGAATACCGTCTTTCGTTTCTCCTTGATTTCTCGAAGAATTACTTTCTCTTTCTTCCACTTCCACTTCAGTGAGTCAACACAGACTAAGAAACGCTGGGGTACCAGACATCGGGTGATCCGAGGAGGTAGGTACCTTAAAAGATCCGTTCTCATGACCTCACCCAACGGTAAAGGAAGAGGTCCCCTAGAAGGTTTGAGTCCCTAGCTTGGGTCCAGAGAACGTAACACCCGTCTGCGAAATGGTAAGACTCGGTGGTCCCTTGGGGTACAATAGAGTGTTTCTTCCTCTTTCTCCTCTCACCTTTTCAACCGAATTTTGAGTTGTAAGTTTTTGATTCTAGTACCGTAGACCAGGGTAGTGAAGTACCGTTTATCTTCCCCTTTTTACCTTTGTCATCCTCTAAAATAAAAGAACCCGAGGTTTTAGTGACATCTACCATTGACGTCGGTAGAAAGTTGTAGAAAGTTTTTCAACTTTAATTTTCTACTAACGAGGAACCTTCCTTTCGGTACTGTTGAGATCTGTCATATAACTTTTTGTCACTCTAGTGAAACGGTTGTTTCCAGGTATGTCAGTCTTGCTACCAAAAAGATCATCAGTAGATGCCTACACTTTTTATCGTATTTCGTACTCAAGAGTCAGTACAGGTTGAGAGACACTGGGGTAACTAACATCGGGTCGTCCGAGGAGACAGACACCCCAAAAGGTCCGTTCTTATGACCTCCATTTATTTCTGGTGATTCACGGCTTCTTAACTACGAAAAGACCTCTTCTGGGAACTCTCAGGAAACCTGACGTTTCTCTAGTTTGGTCAGTCAGGATTTCTTCAGTTGGGACTTATAAGAAACTTTCCTGACTACGACTTCGACTTCGAGATTATGACTAAGTAACCTTTTCCGGGACTACGACCCTTTCTAACTTCCGTTTTCCTCTTCCTCCGTTGACTTCTACTCTATGTAACTATCGTAGTGAGTGAGTTACCTGTACTCAAACTCGTTTGACACTCTATCACTTCCTGTCCCTTCGGACCTCACGACGTCAGGTGCCCCAACGTTTTTCAACCTGTATCAAGAACGAATCACGGACTCGTTCTTGTTTTCTTTTTGTGACATTTGTTCTTACTCCAACAATACGTCTAAATTTACCTTAGGACAGATAACCATTTCTCAAAGACCTCTAATCTTCAGAATAGGAAGAGAAGGATCATTATTTCGCTTTTTAGGAATGTTTACCTCTAAAGTGACATGTACATTTATAGGAAGTGTTTTCCCGTTGAAAACGGGACGAAAGTCTCTACGAGACGACAGATGTCGAAGAGTTCTATTCTATTAGAAATACGGTTTCTCCATATAAAACCACGTCGTTTAAGATAAGGGAAAGTCAATATACAATAAAAGATGAGGGAAACGAATCCGAAAGATAATTTTCTCCAGTAAAGTAAATCAGGAAATACGACTAAACAGTTTCAAGTAGTCAATAGTCATCTTTTGATTCAATTAAAAACTCGTAATATACTCAGTTTCTGGTCACACGAGGAAACCTAAGAAACACAAAAGTAAGATACCTCTAAAATCTCATCCCATTCGAATCGTGTCAAATGTCACTATTTACTGAGAATAAGATTTTCAAGGTATAAAAGTAAAGAACAAAAATACTGGAAAATTCTGTTATACAAAACACCGATTTTTCACGTCCCTAGAGAACTTCTTCTTTTTGTACCTGTGTCCGTCATTTTTGTGTAAGAAAAACTTTATAGGAACACTTCTAACTCATCAAAGATGTAACTGTTTTATCTAGTGTACGAATTTGAAACAGACAACCTTTGCATTCTCCATACTAAGACCTTACTTACGGTACAGAAAGAATAAGTTGAGAACTAAGACCACGGAGTCTGTCACGGACTGGCACGACAGGTACTTAAATTCTAAGAAAGAAACAGTCCTTTCTTTGACCTCTACTTCGTCCCTCTAATTCTTTCATTTCACTTCCAAATAAATTATTCCTATATAAAGTCCCCTTCTCACCCGTTCGTCCACGTCTCGACGTCGGGGTCCGGAGGAACTGTTCGACCGATATTCCTTGTATCTCTACTTCCTTCCCCACCTTATTAATGACCCCTTCCTCCTCAAACCCCTAGTATAAGAGACTAAAAAGTAGAGTCGAGGGTAAAGAACTCCTCTTCTCCCTAGGAACAGGAATAAGTCGAATCTAATCTTCAGAGTACCGTAACCACGGACTACCCATGAACAATAGACATTCCGATTAAAATAACGTTACTCTCGTATTACTTGTTACCCAATGTAAACCTGTGTCCTATAAGGGTGGAAAGGGTGGAAAGAGACAGACGGTGAACCAAGGACGAAAGGAGAAAGACAGGTCCCTGGGGACGACAGGTGTTCTACATATTAAAGGACGGTGGACCGGGGACGGGGGGAAAGAGACGAGTATGGATAGATGGGCGGACAAAATTGTTTGGATCATCCTCGAGTTATTTATAAACCACTTACCTATTCATTTACTCCACTTATTCGAGTAAACGCCTTTACAGTCTTAAATTTCTTGGATTTACATAATTCCGTTTACTTCCGTGGAGACTTCTCTGTCCAATAAACTTCAAGTTTTAAAAGGGTAAACCTTTGGTGAACTACCAAGACGAACTAGATATTATTTCTACTAGTCAACATTGATCGTGTCCCGAAAAGTAAACCTATAAGAGGTTTACAAAGACCTTAACTTCCACCATTGTTATAAAAAACCAGGGAAACACAAGGACGACAAACAACGTGTGATATTAAAAACTCAGTCCCAAAAGATCTCATCAAAACGACATTATTTTCCGACTTAATGACTGTCAGTAGAACAGAAACAGTTGTAATATGTCAAGGGACAGGAACAGTCACAACCCTTTTACTATGACGATTGTAATCATATGTAGCTCATTGAGTTTCAATACAGCATAATCAGAAGACCACGTATATCAGATAAGTGTAAAATTTATTAAACGTCAATAAAAGAATAAAAGAACAGTTCAAGGACAAATAGACGAACAGAATCTAAAAAACTTGTGAAAAAACAGAAAAACGAAGAGAAGTCAGACTTCTTGACTGTTTACTGTTACCCCCTGCCCTTTTCATGAGATATTTAGTAGTTTTACGTTACATGATGTATAAGAATCGTATTCGACTTTACCTTTCATTTTTTTAACGTTTGTCTTAGTTAAGGAAACCCGAATGTGACCTAACTGACGTTGTGTCTATGACGACACCCAACTTCAGTAGAAGATTAAACCGTGCTGATACAGGTGCCCCTTACCACCTCAGTACTATGTCGTCGTTCCAAGACCCTCGTCCGGTCGTAGATGTAGACAAGACTTGACATTCACCTGACCCTTTTGCGAAACTTTTTTTCGGTCTCTCCCTCCACTTCCTTTTGTGTTTTGGAAACGGAAGTTTTCCGGTACCTTTTACTAAGTTAGTTAACCTCTAACTTAAATCTCTTTTTTGAAATATCTTTATTTTATCTATGTTAAGATACAGAAATGGGTAATTCAGAGAAGAAAATGATAATCTTAGTATTATGTATTATGTTCGTGTAGAATAATCTTTCCTGGTTTGTCAGTAAGTCTGAAGCCTATTCAGAATCTCTAACTTCATGTTACGTAATATCATTGTTGAAGATCTGGAATTTGTATGAAAATCACCTAGAGAAAGAGGGTTTATACACTGATATGGTAGAACGTCTCTAGGAAATAAATAACTAGATAAAAATAACAAACGTAATTCTTTATAAGATAGTTAACATACAGTATTTCTAGTCCCTATCTTCTCTTACACCGACTAAATGACCTTTCTCAAACCTTTGTCTGACCGGAGCCAAGTTTAAATCTGAGGTAGTAAAGGACAGACTCACTGAAGTACGTTCAACGAAAGACCGGAAGTCCAAAAAGTGGACGTCACCCCTATCATTAAGCATTCCAACAACACTCCTAATTCACTTAGGGACCCACGTACCTTTCGTACCCTATTTACAATCGAACAAAAGAGAGAAAAGACAGTCGAGGGAAAAGAAAATAGAATAACAGGACGTCTGTGACAACTTATAGGTCTCTGAACCAAAGGTCTCTTCCAGAAAAACAGACTACCCTCAGTTAATTTGTTTGTGCCGAATAGATTTGGACTTTTACAAAAAGAGATTGATCATTTCTCACCGATCTTTTTGGTTCTCTCTTTTGTCCGACGTAGTTTTGTGTATGTCTCCCTCTAAGACTCAAATGGAGCTCTTCGACCCCGTTCCTAGTTCACGCGATAAATCGGTTTTACGGTTTAAGAAAAACCTTTCTGAAAGACTTTGTCGTCAACTTAAAGTTATTCGCCGTTTACCTTCGAAGTTTTATTATCTTTAATATCTTTATTAAAGACGTATTAAATCCTTTGAATGACAGTGTGTCCACATACAAGGAGCCAAGAAACAGAGTAGTGTTGTTTCTAAACGTCACTGTCTGTAATGTCGGGGAGCCGTACAGTGTCGAGAGTCCAGAACCTATCTGGCACAATATCGAGAG
Source organism: Capra ibex (assembly GCA_006410555.1). Classification (NCBI taxonomy): domain Eukaryota; kingdom Metazoa; phylum Chordata; class Mammalia; order Artiodactyla; family Bovidae; genus Capra; species Capra ibex. The sequence goes on along the minus strand of SJYO01046538.1, from coordinate 34,932,498 downwards.
TCCAGAACTTAACTGGTACAATATCGAGAATCTGTTTAGTCACAATGTCGAGTCACAATGTCGAGATAAAATAAATCTTCTATCGTCCTTTTAGGTAGAAACTCCGCACTCCCGTGCATCTAGGTTTCTGTGCTCCTCTTCTCGCGGGGTCGCGCCCCCTCTCTCTCTCTCTCTCGATCGAAACCGAGGAGCCAAA
>SJYO01046538.1:34732092-34932131 GCA_006410555.1 Capra ibex | reverse complement strand
AGACTTTGTCGTCAACTTAAAGTTATTCGCCGTTTACCTTCGAAGTTTTATTATCTTTAATATCTTTATTAAAGACGTATTAAATCCTTTGAATGACAGTGTGTCCACATACAAGGAGCCAAGAAACAGAGTAGTGTTGTTTCTAAACGTCACTGCCTGTAATGTCGGGGAGCCGTACAGTGTCGAGAGTCCAGAACCTATCTGGCACAATATCGAGAGTCCAGAACTTACCTGGTACAATATCGAGAATCTGTTTAGTCACAATGTCGAGTCACAATGTCGAGATAAAATAAATCTTCTATCGTCCTTTTAGGTAGAAACTCCGCACTCCCGTGCATCTAGGTTTCTGTGCTCCTCTTCTCGCGGGGTCGCGCCCCCTCTCTCTCTCTCTCTCGACCGAAACCGAGGAGCCAAAGACAAAGAGAGAGGGACCCGGACAGGATACATTTAACCCGGTCGGTCCTCACAACAAACAGAATGGACTCCAGGAGTGAGGGACCAGGAGCCTGGAAGAAAACAAGATAAAAGCGTCCGAAAAGGGAAGGAACAGAAAATCGGTGGTGGTAAAACCTGAGGAAAAGGGATAAGATGGATGGATTGTGAATGCAAAGAATTTATTAAACACTCTACTTATTTCTCTCATTGTCCAGATTCTCGGGATGAGTTGAAGAAACTCAATGACATTTTACTCTCTTAACTTTACTTCAACTAATGAAGATTCCAGCGGAAATTAGATTTTAAGATTTTTAAACTCCTTTCATCATCAAAGGAAGAACTCCTTCGACTTCTCTCATAAATAAAAAGGTTCCAGTAGGTCAATCGTTTTCCATTTCGAATCTAAATTGACCTTAAGACTAAGATCGAGTACGAAAATTGGGTGTAGATATAACTGACGATCATATATCATTTGTGTAACGAATGGCTGTTACTTTGTTATAAGCTATATCAAGTCAGCGAGTCAGTACAGGGTGAGAAACGCTGGGGTACCTGACGTCGTGCGGTCCCAAAGGACAGGTAATGGTTGATGGCCTCGGATGAGTTTGAGCACAGGCTGAGTAACTCAGCCACTACGGTAGGTTGGTAGAGTAGGAGACAGCAGGGGAAGAGGAGGACGGGAGTTAGAAAGGGTCGTAGTCCCAGAAAAGTTTACTCAGTCGAGAGACGTAGTCCACCGGTTTTATAACCTCAAAGTCGAAGTCGTAGTCAGGAAGGTCACTTATAAGTCCTGACTAAAGGGAATCCTAACTGTCCAACCTTGATATGATCGTTGTCTCTTTTAAGTTAGAAAGACTTTTTATAAGAGATTTTATTTACCAAATCACTTATTGACATGTATAGTCTTGACACTTTGAAAAGTCACGAGACCTGACACTTGGGGTTCCCATTCGTTAAACAGAAAAAAAAAAAAATTGAAACCGAGGACGAACGGACCATATTATCCGTAACTCATTTAAAAATAACTTACTTTATATAACATATTGGTGTAATATTTAGTAATATTTCCAAAAATCCGATCATCGTTGAAAGATCGAGTAAATTAGATGGATGGAGGGTGGGACGATGAAATATTTTCCTTGACTTTAAACTTCTCACCTTATTCCTTCGTCACTGATCGTGGGTCCCGAGGATTTGTTAGGTCTCGACAAAGATGAAACAACGTTATACTTAGTAAACGAAGGACTGTCACATAAGTTACGGACAGAGGAGTCGTCGACTCTACGAGTCCAGAGTTCAAATACCGGAGGTGAAAAAACGGGTAACAAGTAGGAACTTTTTTTCGACTCCCGTATCGTCCTTTACGGTCGACCGTACTTTGTTTTGAGAAAACTCTCTCTTGATTAAAACGGACCGGAACCTCTTAAACGAACGGAAAAAAGGTCGACACAGACTTGGTTCTACCGACCTAAATGTTCTCGGTTCTCCTACAAAGTAGCAGACGGACAATCACCACCTTAACGGGAAAGACGAGGAGATTGTCCCAAAGCCTTCCGATCCACCGAGTCCCGGTCAGGCGACTCCGCAAGGACGAGGAGGACCTAACTAGTGTACAACGATTACCTTTCCTTTAAGACACAACTCGAGGTCTCGGTACCCACTGTTTACCGAGCGTACGTACACGTTGTCCTTCATACTAGACTTGTTTTAACGTGTGACAACGTTTGAAAGAGGATTTATGTACAGTGGTGTAACCCTGTTAGTTGACTCTTTCTGGTCTGAAATTTCTTTTCTCTGTTAAAAAAAGAATTAATGCTTTCATGATGTAGAAATAATATCTTTTAAATCTCACATCTGTTTATGTTTCTTATTTTATTTACGGTTGATAATCTAATAATAAGGTCCCCTTATTAGTCCTTCACGAAAAATTTTTACATTAAATAAATAAATAAAAACCAGTGTGGTGTCAAACACTCTAGAATCAAGGAATTAGCCCTAACTTGGATCCGGGAACCGTCACTCTCATGTCCCGGGATTGATGGCCTAACGGTCCCTTAAGGTAAAATATATATAAGAAATGTCTAAAATTTTGTATATATATATATACCTAAGATGTACATTATAATACAAGAAAAAAGAATTTTATGTAGTATTTGTAAAAACATATCGTAATTCAGAATAAATTGTGATAAAAGTCGTCAAAACGTATCAGTAAAATACGACTATTGGGATAACGACCCATAAATTCACGAGAAGTCGAAAAAATTTTTACATTACACCACTATTTGGAATTGACACTAACATAAGTTTGCGTCTCAGAAATTAAGTTGTTAACAACTTAGTATCGTACTGATCAAAGATCAAAATTTCGAAACCATAGATGACGACTTAACGGAAGGTGATTCCAATACGGTTAAATGTAAGGGTGGTTACCACATAATCTCTCGGTCAAAAAGTCACAGCGTGTCCCTCAATCGAACATGTTAGAAACGGCTATCCTATTCACGTTTTACAATCGGAAAGTGGAAATGTGAATTTATATCCACCAACTGGTGTTATGTCAAGGAATTAAATTTGGTTCGATTTCAATGTTTCTCCCGAAGGGACCACCGAGTCACCATTTCTTAGACGCCACTTCCTCTGCATTTAAACTAGGGACCCAACCCTTCTAGGGAACTTCTTCCTTTACCGTTGGGTGAGGTCATAAAAAAAAAAAAAAACCGACACGGTCCGTAATCAACAATGTTTGTACTCGAAGTTAGAAACTACGTCGTACACCTCAGAAATCAACACGGTACACTCTAGATCAAGGGGCTGGTCCTTAGCTTGGGTCTGGGGGACGTAATCCTCATGTCAGAATCGGTGACCTGATGGTCCCTTCAGGGGGTGAGGTCATAAGAGTGGACCCTTTAGGGTACCTGTCTCAAATCCGCGATGTCAGATACCACAGCGTTTTCTCAGTCTGTGTTAAGTTAGTGATTTGTTGTTGTTTTCAATGTTTCTGAGTATGTGTCAGTCCAAACAAGGGTTTCTGTTAGTATCAACTCGGTGAAGACATATGTATTAAAAAATAGAACAAAGAACATGTTTTCGGTACTACGGTAGGGTCTGTGTCTAAAAGTCGAACGTCGATTATCATGAGTAGAACCTCGTACATTTCAAGATAATAGAAAAAAAAAAAAAAGTCTCTTCTTTTCACCAATAAGACGGAAAACGTCAATACTATTCCTATAAGGTTGTTTATAAATAAAGTACTCATACTTTTCATCCGACGGTCATTTCAGTCCCATTTAAGAAGACAGATCGTTATAAAACTATTCTTACTTTACAAAGTATGTCATCTCCGTAACAACCTCATCTGAAAAAAAGTAAAAGACCCTTCTTTTTGAACTTTGTAAAAACACCTTAATAAATATTCAACAATCTCTCCTTGTTCAGTAAGACCAACCAACCTGCCAAAGTTATCAGTCCTCATTCATACCGATCCAACAACACGAGTTCTCTTACTGTATGAGTAGAAGTATAAGGATCACGGATACCGACACGACCTTTTGTACAAGAGTCTTAAGTGATGAAGAGTACTTTCGGCCATGAACTTGACTTTTGTTTTGGTAGTTACCATTTCCTCTTTTTTTCAAATAACATATAGTTTCTTTTCCTCTACTAATTTAATTTCAAAATAAAATTCATTTGCGTACATTACAATAGATGGAAACCAAAGGGGTTATAAACGTTTTAGTAGAAAATATTTTTATATACGTGATATAAAGGTTTCGTAAATATCAAAAAGTGAACCTACTTTTTACAAACGTTAATTATTTATGAAATAAATTATAACTTACAAATGAGAGACATATCTATCTTTCCAAAAAGATATTAACGTTGTTCCCCTCTTTTACGATTCTTTCTACTAAAGCGAACAAAATTCTAAAACCGAAAAGAACGCAATACCTTCTAGAGTGATATTGTGTTTACGACATCGATTTGTGAAGCAACAACAAGAAGTCAGTGATTCAGCACGGGCTGAGAAGCGCTGGGGTACCTGATATAAGTGGTCCGGAGGGACAGGGAGTGGTGGAGGGTCTCAGACGGGTTCAAGTATGAGTAACGTAGTCACTACGGTAGACCGGTGAAGTAGGAGACTACGGGAGAAGAGGAAGACGGGAGTTAGAAAGGGTCGTAGTCCCTGAAAAGGTCAATCAGTAGACAAGCGTAGTCTATGGGTTTTATGACCTCGAAGTCGAAGTCGTAGTCAGTCAGGTCACTTATAAGTTCCAACTAGAGGGAATTCTAACTGACCAAACTAGAGGAACGACAGGTTCCCTGAAAGTCCTCGGAAGAGGTCGTGGTGTCAAGCTTCCGTAGTTATAAAACCGTAAGACGGAAAAAATGTCAGGTCGAGAGTGTTGGTATACACTGGTCACCCTTCTGGTAGCAGAACTGATATGTCTAGAAACAGCTGTTTCACTACAGAGAAGAAAAGTTGTATGACAGATCCAAACATCAGTGAAAGGTTAGCAGAAGACTAAAGTACCGACGTCAGTGACAGGTGTCACTAAAACCTCAGGTTCTTCTCCTTTAGACAGTGATGAAGGTGGAAAGGGGGAAGATAAACAGTACGTCATTACTCCAACCTACGGCACTAGAATCTAAAAATTATAAATCAGAATTAGACCGAGAAAGTGAGAGGAGGAAGTGGGAATAGTTCTCCGAGAAATCAAGGAGAAGCGGAAGACGGTAATCTCATCATAGTAAGTAAACAAGTGAATAGACTCCAACAACTGCAAAGAGGACGGATATAACTAAGGTCGAACATTGAGTAGGTCGGGTCGTAAAGGGTACTACACGAGTCGTACATCCAATTTGTTTGTCTCACTGTCGTTTGTCGGAACAACATGAGGAAAGAGAATTTGGTCAGTCAACAAGGTATATCCCAAGATTGACAACGAAGAACTGTGCGTATGTCTAAAGAGTCCTCTGTCCATTCTACCAGACCATAAGGGTAGAGAGATTCTCGAAAGGTGTCAAACAGTACTAGGTGTGTCGGTTTCCGAAATCGTATCAATTACCTTACATCTATCTACAAAAGGACTTTAAGGAAACGAAAGAGATATTAGGTCGCTTACAACCGTTAAGAAGTGGATTTGGGAATCGACTTCTTTTATACAACGTTACCTGTTTTCTCCCTCCCTAGTTACCTAGACTTAAGACTAGGGTGGAAATACTGGTCACTCCCTTAAAACCTGTTGGGTTAAGACTCAGAGTCAAAGACTAGACATTTTACTACCTAAACCTTAATAACTAGAGAAGTCCAGTTCCTCAAGGACTGAGATAAATACTAAACTATTTCGTCAAATCGGTCCACCATAGTTTAAACCGACTACAGTTTAGATTGATTTCGTTTGTAGTAAAACGGTTCATAGAGAAATATCTTCATCAAAGAAAAAGAAGACAAGAAAGGAAAGAGAAAAACCGTCATATGATAAAGGTAGAAAAAAAAAACGACGTGGTTCGTCGAACAACCTAGAATTCAGGGGTTGGTACCTAGCTTGGGTACGGGGTATTAATATTGTCGTTTCATTTTCTTTATACTCAGAAGTATAAGGGACATCACCTTCGTGTCTCAGGGTTGGTGACCTGATGGTTCCCTTAAGGGGGGAAGTGAAGAATCCACCATATCTATCTTTATGTGAGAAAGGGAAAAGAAGCGAAGGGTTCCCTGTAGAAAACGACTCTCTCCCTTACCTTTTCTACGTTACGACTTCTTTTTTGACTTAATAACGAGATCTTCGTTCGTGTCCCTTGATGAGTTTCTTTCTTTTTTATCCCTTCTCCTCTTAACTCTTCCTTCCGACCTTACCACTCACAAAATTCCTCTTACTAAGTTCTTCGAATTCGTTGACTGTGACCCCTTTTCCTTCCTTATCCACCCACAAATGATTCCTTTTACAAACATTTCCAAACGAGACACAACACGTTACTCTGGGTCTCAATTCTAGACATATTGAGAACCAACGAGCGACCTCGTTCTAACCAGAAAGAAAATCTGTACTGTCACATTACTTGTTCCTGTACTCTACCAGGATAACAAAAGTCCAATCTGAATACTCGATCTCTCTCAATGAAGTTAACGTCGGTAGTGAGTATTTTATTACAATACTTATTTATCCTTCTTTTATAATAATAATAATAATACATGGTCGGGAATGTAAAACAGATTATAAAACTTGTTAAGTTGTTACACCCAAAAAAGGGGAAGTATATTTTAAGACGGAGACCTTTATACTCGTAAAAATAGAACTTCGTAACGTACGGATGAAAATCCTCTCAGAGTTTCTTTATAACTTAACTTATACGTGTTCAAACGTTTAAAGACGTTATAAGTCGGTAACAACAGACAGAAGACGGTCTAATTTTTAGTCAATCCATTAAGACATAATATAATTATAATGTAACACTTACCATCGACATCAATTTAGATACTTATTTTACTTATATTTTTCGTACTTACGTAAGAAGGTATAGTTTATAAATTACTTATAAATTTACTATCTTTATGTTTAAAAGTATTAATATTGTCGTTTCATTTTTTTTTTTTTTTCTCAGGAGTGTAACTCGTACTTATAATTTTCGGTTCCGTTTCGAAGATCATATATCTTGAACCAAGGAAGTGAACATGTTTCAATAAGTCCTTAACCAGATCGAACTTTTCTCTTGGTCCAGAGAACTGGGGGTCCGGAACAGGCTGAAAACAACGCACTGGATGAAGTTTCTATACAGGAGTTGAGAGTGAGAAATAGATAAAACAGTCGTCGGGGATTTTTGTCAGTAAGTTAATATCAATATAAGACAAAAGAGTAGTCCCTATTCCGACTTGAGTCCTAGAAGATCCACAACTTTTCTAGTCCCCGTAAAAATCTTCTCGAACTTCAAGGTGTGTCCACGACACCGTTGGATGGGAGTTAGTATGGGTGTGACCGACCCAATAATGAAGTCTCTCTTTCTTTGGTTCTCGATCTTCGTCTTCATGAATTATTATTCGGAAACCGAGAGAAACGGACTATCCGTTACCACGGGAGAGGACCTCTCGTCTCGTAAAGGTCTTTCCCCTGTTTCTTAGACTGACGACTACCGAAACCCATGAGTTTCTTTAGTAAGATATCGTGGATTCTAGAAGGTGGATGGAGACATAAATAATACTTGAAATAAACTCAATCCATCTTTCGTTATATGAATATAAACATTAAATTTTACGTTTAAAGATACCGTCAGATTTTATCAAATGTTATAAGGAAAATACATATGAAGTAGTATAATAGGAAAATCCGTAAAAAGTTGTATTTTTTCCTTATTTCAATTAGTAATACTTCAAATTGTTATTAGTATTTAAAGAAGTCTTCTTAAACGAAGCACACTACAATCATATTTCGAGTATTTTTGGTTCGATAAATATAATTCCTGTGTAAAGAAAATTTTTACCATAACCTCTTCCTTTATCGTTGAGTGAGGTCATAAGAACGGACCTTTTCAGGTACCTGTCTCCTCGGACACCCGACGTCAGGTACATGTACTGACTCGAACGTACGTATTCCCACCTTCCCCTACCCAACCACCGTTATTTGACCATCTTGATTTTTTTTTTTTTTTTACGATTTATTCTTCTACTTCGGTGTATACGTGATATGAAAAGTTTTCCTGTATTTGATATGAAAATTCATAATAGAAGTCTAAAGGGAATGGTTGTTATATAAGTTACAGGTTTACGGTAACATCTTTTTACTGATTTCGTTGACACATCTTTTCCAAACGCATATAACATCTCTTTTACACTTCTAAGTAAGGTTTTCAGACGTCACTATCAATTATGGACTTTCCGAACCTCACAGATGTATATTAAATTTTAATATGTGGATAATATAATACAGTGACCTCAATATAGAATTTATCATAAACTACATGTCTTAAACATGGAAATTCAAGTCAAGTCAAGTCAGTGAGTCAGCACAGGCTGAGAAACACTGGGGTACTTAGCGTCGTGCGGTCCGGAGGGACAGGTAGTGGTTGAGGGCCTTAAGTGAGTCTAAGTGTAGGTAGCTCAGGCACTACGGTAGGTCGGTAGAGTAGGAGCCAGCAGGGGAAGAGGAGGACGGGGGTTAGGCAGGGTCGTAGTCTCAGAAAAGGCTACTTAGTTGAGATGTGTACTCCACCGGTTTAATGACCTCAAAGTCGAAATCGTAGTAAGGAAGGTTTCTTTAGGGTCCCGACTAGAGGAAGTCTTACCTGATCAACCTAGAGGAACGTCAGGTTCCCTGAGAGTTCTCAGAAGAGGTTGTGGTGTCAAGTTTGTGTATTTAAGAAGCCGCGAGTCGGAAGAAGTGTCAGGTTGAGAGTGTAGGTATGCACTGGTGTCCTTTTTGGTATCGGAACTGATCTGTCTGGAATCAGCCGTTTGCGGGATTGGGATTCTAGGATCGGACGGTCGGACGGACGGACGGATTGGGCGGATGAATCGGACGGACGGACCGGACCCTAAACTTGAGGACTGGATGCCTGGGATCGGACGGACGGACGGACGGCTTGACGATGTGATGGCACCGAACGACATGGAAATTTCACTGAAAATTTTAAATAATATGAAGTCTTTAAAGTGAAGACACGAAAAATTATCAGAGACTGATACACATTATCGTAAATAAACATTAATTCTATAAATAAATATTATTCTCGAAGGGACCACAGAGTCACCATTTCTTAGGTGGACGGTTGTGTCCTCTGAGTCCGAACTAGGGACCTAGTCCTTCTAGGGGATCTCTTCCTTTACCGTTGGGTGAGGTCATAAGAATGGACCCTTTAGGGTACCTGTCTTCTCGGACTGTCCGATGTCAGGTCCCTCAGTGGTTGTCAGTCTGTATTGAATCACTGATTTGTTGTCATTGTTGTTACATATTATTTACAGACTAGTCAGTACTTTCGATTGAGTATTTATGATCACATTTTATCTATGTAAGATTTATTCGTAAACAAATTGTATACTTATAACCTAAAAATTTTTACTGTCAAAATCTTTAGGGGGTACAAAGTAGTGTGACGGAGAGACTTGAAGTAGATGAAGAATATTTTTCTTAAGACGAATAAGTTCGTCTTAAAACGAGGTTAGGGGAAGTTTAAGAAAGAAAGTATGCATATCACCTAGGTGTTCAAATAACACATGTACGTAATTTGAAAATGTCAAAATTGAGTCAAGATTTTATCGTAGAAGTAGTATATGTTTTCATCAACTCTCTACGACGACCTTTCCACTTTGGTAGGTGTACACGATCTCAGGAGGAAGATAAGGAAACACGTCCTGTTTACAACCACACATAGACAATCCTCCCAGTACAGGAGGTTTTATGTCCAGATAACGAGGTCGAAGAAATATAAAAGAAAAGTTTACGTAGTGTGACATTAATAAGTCGTGAGGGTAGTTTTTATACTCATTAAGAATTCTAGATACGGTTACACAAAAATTTTCAATAAGATGTACCCTCTTATCATCAAACCCCCCTGAAGGGACCACCATGTCACCAATCCTGGAGTCCGAAGGTGACGTCCCCAGGCCCTAAGATAGGGACCAGTCCTTTTGATTCTAGAGTGTTCGGTTCGTCGGTTTTTTTTTTTTTTTTTTCTTTCTTCCTTTCTTTCTTTCTTTTTTCACCATTGAAAGTCATACTAACGACCCTTTAGAACGTATAAGTACGTACAAGTTATAGAAGTGTATAAATTTTCCTTCCATAGATAAGAACATCACAGAATAATCAAGAAAATATTCTATAACATCCGTAAACCTTGTCCGGAGAGGTTCTACACGGTGGAATCGTACACCTAATAAAACTAGATTTCCGTTTCTTCTGAGACACTTGAGCTCTCTTTGATGACGGGAACTAAATTGACCCCTAAAAGGGTCTTTTTTTTACAATAATAGTCTTTACGTAAAATAGATTCACCGGGGTCGATATACCGTTTCATTTGTAGATTGTTTATGTGAGAGAAAAAAAACCGGTTCACCGTACACCCTAGAATCAAGGAGTTAATCCCTAGTTTCGGTACGGAGGGACGTAACCTTCCCGTCTCAGAATTGGCGACCCGGTGGTCCCTTCAAGGGTAGAACAGAATAGTAGGGTACTTACTAGAAGGACCGAAACCTTCGGGGTCCGGGGATAAGGTAAGGAACCGAGTCCTACCGTTTATATGCAGTAAAATGGAAAGACAGATTTGTGAGAGTGCACACCTTTAGAAACTGAGAGAATACATACAACCTAAAGACATACATGTTTTAATTTAAAGTAAAAGAAAACAATTAGACAGAGTACAGTTAAATTAATTAAGAATCTGATCAATCTTCTTAGATTTTCCTCTTTTCTTTCACAAGAAGGAGGGTTTGTTATAATTACTACATATAATAATCATGTGGGTCACTTGGTTGTCTGAGAAAACTACGATCCCGTTGTCCGTGGGGTCTATCGAGAAAGTCTCTCTTTTCAGAGGATGAAATTAGACTCAATAATCAACTGGTGGATATGTTGCGATCGAAGACTTGGACTTCAATAAATCTCATTGAACTTACTACGATGTTTAATTCTACGTTGAGTTTGACATAAGATGTGTTTTTTTATCTACGGTAAAAGATATAAAAAATTAATAAGACAAGAATTAGAACTACTTATGGATCGAGAAAACACGACCATATCTGTACATAATCGTATTATCGGTTTCAACTATTTAGTAAACTGGTTCTTGGTCTAAACTTCTCCGTTAGACATACGGTAAGTACTGATCTGACGTCGTTTTATTGGTATGGGTGAAACATAAAAGGAAAGTACGATAGTAACGGTTGTCTCCGACGGTACTAGGGTGTCGGGTGGTGACTGCTGATGACGTAAAACTCTGTACTTCTTAGACGTCGTTAATCGGACTATAGTGACACGTCCTTCTTAACAAAGGTAGAGTCAAAAATTGAAGGGTATGTACAGTATTTTGTAAAGGTATGCTTTCCTGAGAGAAATAGATCATTTTATAAGATTAAGTTCCCGGATGGACGGTGTTGTCATCTACGGATCTTTCGTTCACGTCAAAGTTTGTGAACCTTGACCCCGTTCCGTTGGAGAGATAACCGTGGGGACGGTTGGAACGACTTTGTGATGTAACTTAAAGGAATTTCGTTCTCTTTTGTTTTCCGAAAATATAACGGAACATAAAAATGTGATTGCCGAAGAAAACATATCAAGATACATAACGTATTAATTCTTTTTTTTCCGATAAGTGAGACTCTTCTTTTAAGAAAATTTTTACAACAAAGAAAAAGACCTAAAGTAACAGGAGTGAAAGTCTAGAGTAAGGGGAGGTTCAGGAAGTTGAGAGGGGGTTTAGTGGAGTCATTTTATCAAACTAAAGGGGTCTTGTAAAAATTATTTATTCGTTTTACAACGTTCGGAACATTTTATATCGTATACTACTTTTTATGACAAAAGAAAAGTACTCTTTTTGTAAAAATTTTTTCTAATTTCGAATTATATCAGTGATTATTAGAATGTTCAGATATATAATCCACAGTTACTTCACTTTTTGTAAAATGACTCTACCTTTATACGATGTGTAATATGAAAAAGTACGAGACATGTTTCTTACACCATAGAAGTTTTTATCTTGTCTATCCAGAGGCGCCACAAGTCCCGGAACGCCGCAGGAGAAGCCAGGCTTAACACGAAGGCCACGCTCCCAGTGCCTGTTCTACCAAGGCGGCCATGTCCAGAGAGTCGAGTTGTTTTAACAAATTTTTTTACTAGACTCCGTTGATGTTCATAGTGTATACGACTTTAAACCGAAAGAGATGAGAACAATTTCACGAGCCCGTTTAAATTTGGGAGTGTTGTAAATATATAGAGTGTACCAACGTATTTATAAGTTTCTGTTCGGTGATTATTATAATTATTTTTATTCCGAGAGACAAGATCATTTCACAATCAGAGAGTCAGCACAGACTGAGAAACATTGGGGTACCTGGCATCGGTCGGTCCAAGGAGACCGGTACCCTAAAAGATCCGTTCTGACAACCGCACCCAACAGTAAGGGAAGAGGTCCTCTAAAAGGGCTGGGTCCCTACTTTGGACCAGAAGACGTATCGTCCGTCTAAGAAATGGTCGACTTGGTGATCCCTTCGGGGATTATAGGAATCAACTTTTTTTTAGAGTTTCGATAACCGTACAATGTCTTTAATAATTACAATAATTTTTTTAATAATTACAGTAATTTTTAACTTTCGGGTTCATGTTTTGACAACTCGAAACGGACAATTGTTGAACCTTGTACATGACGTTTTTTTGACTCCGTATCGGACAGTTTGGAAATTTTTTTAGTCGAACTTTTTTTATAAATCATTGGAATGGATATAAAGGGAAAGTATCTCCCTTCAGATTCCCGAATGTCTATGATGATAATAAAGACGTTTAGGATAAAGTTTGACAGTTATTTAAAGTGTCGAACTAAGAAAGACAACTCCATTCTATACTTCCCTGAACATAAGTAAAGTTAGACAAAATAAAAAAATTGTTTCTTTACTGGTGTGGCACTGATTAAAATTTGTAATACTTGAAGATTAAAAATAAATAAATAATAAAAAATTAAAAAAACGGTATGGTGCGTCGTACACCCTAGCATCAAGGGGTTGGTCTCTACTTGGAACAGGGGACGTCACCTCAGAATTAGTAACCTGAAGGTCTCTTAAGAGAGTCCACTTGAAATTAAAGATATCAAATTAAATTTTACATTACAAAGGATGACTCTCTAAAAACTGTTCTCCATTTATTGTCCAAATTTTCTTTAATATAACTTACATCATGAAAAGGTCGTAAGAGTAAATCCCACGAGTATTTAACCCCCTAACAAATCCCTCACAGTAGAAGATTGAGTCAAATGAGTCGAGTAAGACTCTCCGTCTTTTAAGGGAAGAGACTTTTCTGACGTTATTTGAAGTGAGGTACCGATAGTAAATCTAACACGATATTATAATATTGCACACTGTCAAATACACAGGTGTAAACAACTAAGTAAATTAAGAGAATTGTTGAGATTTCATCACTTTTGTCTGTGATAACTGGACAAAATGTTCCAAGGTCTCCATTCGATTGTATACGTTCCTATATCTCGATAATTCTCCATCTCCATTCGAAACTTGAGGATTAAAAACACTGAAGTTTGGAGTTCGAGAAAGATGTTGGAATCTCATTTTCCAAGATGTAAGGAAAAAAAAAACAACAGTGTAGTGCTCTCTGAAATCAAGGGTTGGTCCCTGACTTTAACCCGATACCATCATTTTTAGTGTCTCAGGATTGGTGACCTGATGGTCCATAGAGGGACCTAACGAAAAAATTTGAACTCTATATTAATTGTATATAATCGTTTAAATCTTTTGAGTCGTCACCGGTGTCCTGACCTTTTCCAGTCAAAAGTAAGGTTAAGGTTTCTTTCCGTTACGTTTTCTTACGAGTTTGTGGGCGTGTTAACGTAAGTAGAGTGTACGATCATTTCATTACGAGTTTTAAGAGGTTCGGTCCGAAGTCGTTATGTACTTGGCACTTGAGGGACTACAAGTTCGACCAAAATCTTTTCCGTCTCCTTGGTCTCTAGTTTAACGGTAGACGACCTAGTATCTTTTTCGTTCTCTCAAGGTCTTTTTGTAGATAAAGACGAAATAACTGATACGGTTTCGGAAACTGACACACCTAGTGTTATTTGACACCTTTGAAGACTTTCTCTACCCTTATGGTCTGGTGGATTGGACGGAGAACTCTTTAGACATAAGTCCAGTCCTTCGTTGTCAATCTTGACTTGTACCTTGTTGTCTGACCATCCTTTTCCTCATGCAGTTCCGACATATAACAGTGGGGTGAATAAATTGAATATACGTCTCATGTAGTACTCTTTGCGACCTGATCTTCTTTGTGTTCGACCTTAGTTCTAACGACCCTCTTTATAGTTATTGGAGTCTATACGTCTACTGTGGTGGGAATACCGTCTTTCACTTCTCCTTGATTTTTCGGAGAACTACTTTCACTTTCTCCTCTCGCTTTTTCAACCGAATTTCGAGTTGTAAGTCTTTTGCTTCTAGTACCGTAGACCAGGGTAGTGAGGTACCCTTTATCTACCCCTTTGTCACCTTTGTCACAGTCTGAAATAAAAAACCCCCCGAGGTTTTAGTGACGTCTACCACTGACGTTGGTACTTTAATTTTCTGCGAATGAGGAACCTTCTTTTCAATACTGGTTGGATCTATCATATAAGTTTTCGTCTCTGTAATGAAACGACTGATTCCAGGTAGATCAGTTCCGATACCAAAAAGGACACCAGTGCATACCTACACTCTCAACCTGATACTTCTTCCGACTCACGGTTTCTTAACTACGAAAACTTCACACCACAACCTCTTCTGAGAACTCTCAGGGAACCTGACGTTCCTCTAGGTTGATCAGGTAAGACTTCCTCTAGTCGGGACCCTAAAGAAACCTTCCTTACTACGATTTCGACTTCGAGGTCATGAAACCGGTAGAGTACGCTTCTCAACTGAGTAACCTTTTCTGACACTACGACCCTCCCTAACTCCCGTCCTCCTCTTCCCCTCCTGGCTCCTACTCTACCGACCTACCGTAGTGCCTGAGCTACCTGTACTCAGACTCACTTGACGCCCTCTACCACTACCAGTCCCTCCGGACCGCACGACACTAAGTACCCCAGCGTTTCTCAGTCTGTGCTGACTCGCTGACTTGACTTGACTTGACTCAAAATCAACATGTTGTGTTACTAAACTATAAATATATGTAACACTTTACTAAGAGTGTTATTTTTCGATCTCTGAAAGTATTCGTTTGAGAATGACGACGGTTGTGGGTAGTGGGGGAGTGACTTGGGAAGATCACCCGGACTCAGCACCGGAAGGACCTAGTGTTCCTTTCCTTCCTCTCTATCTCCGTTCACATTAGAGTCCTACGAGTGGTTTTAAAGCCGTCGATCCATGCACGACAGTGTCAAAGTGGAGATTCCTCATTTGCAACCATTTCAAATTTATCTAATCCTGACAGGTAACGTGTTGAGGAAGGACAGTAGGGTAGTGGTATCGTTGGGTGAACTGTTTATTTGTTTTCAAAATAGTCCTTTCGAACATTCTTTCACGGTCGTTTACCTTGGAGGTAAGGATTAAGGTTTTAATAAAGGTCCTAGAGTTGACCACAAATCAGAGGAACGAAGGACCGTAGGACACTGTAAGTCGACAGTGGGTACTCGTGACCTTTGCAGGGTCCACCTAGGGTTATGAGGTCTGTAAACCGTGGTTTCCACAGTGTACCAAAAAGGGTACTTAAAGGGTTATAGGTCCGAGGTATCTATTCTTACTACGTTCGTAACGTATTTACGAAGGCCAATTTTTCTTTTTTTTTTAGACAGGATTATCTAATGTGTGTCAAGTTTTTCCTAACAGTAGATAGTGACTTACCGGGAATACTGTTGTTACTTTTTGTTTTGAATGACTCGTAAAAAATATACGATTCTTCATACGACTCTCGAATTGTACGTGACATAATGAATTAGGAATGTCGGTACAGTACTCTGTTTATAATGAGAATAGGGGTAAAATGTCTACTTCTTTGATTCAGGGTCTTTCAATTTCACTGAACGATTTCGAGTGAAGTAAACATTTAATTCTTCGACTTTAAAAGTCGCTCTGAATGTCGTCCTACAACCAATATTTTCGTAACAAACCCCTCTGTTTTCCTTCCTGTATCCCCGATTCTCCACCAACGTTATTGGTGACTGAAGGAAGGAATTCACATTTGAACTAAAGTAAATATGTTTCGAAGATATTAAACTACCCTTTGTTCACTCTGACTCTACTTAGTACTTACCCGGGATTAAAATAAACCTAACCAATTAACTAGTTTATAAAACAACATGACAACACATTTATTACGAGATACTCTTGTAGAAAAAGACGGTACGTTTAGTTTACGTTCTTAGAAAGTCCTACATGATGCATCTGGCACGATGTTTCATCAAAGAAACGTGAAATTTTCCTTCATTCTCATCTAACTTGAAAAGAAATTTTATACAAATAGGAAAACATAAACACAAAATTATCGGTACTTTGTCAAGAATATCCACTGGAATAAAAACACAGAAAACACAATAAAGAAGAAAGTAAAGTTGGACTCTCGTCACAGTCCCTAAAAAGGGTACACTTCGATGATTTCAGTTTTATCAACAACCAGGATATTTGCGAATCATACGATACTGAGCCTCCCTCTGAGGAAGTTAGGACACTACTTTGACTTTTTCTCAACGGAAAGTATGTGTCCAAAGCTATGTAATGGAGGAAAGAAAAAGGAGATGATTTTTCATCGTTTCTGTAAAATTACCTTTCGTCATTTTCTATGGGTTAGACCCTTGAAAGTAAACCCACGGAGATGAACCATGAAAAAAAGTATCTTCTTTTATTTTTGTGTCTTCGTTTCTTTGATCGTTTGTTTTGACATATTGACTTAAAGGAATGAAAAGAAAGTATATAGTAAATTTTTAAAATATTAATCAAATAACTATATTGTGTAAGTAATTCGTATGTAAGTGAGTGACTAAAAAGAAATCTCATATATATCATCTGGAATAGAAAATCTCGTCAAAATCCAAGTGTCAGTTTAACTCATCGTACATGTCTCCAAAGACTATATGGGAGACAGGGATGTACAAGTATCGGAGGTTGTAATAGTTGTAGGGGTTGGCCTCACTATGTAAACAATATTAATTACTTGGATGTGACTATGTAGGAATAGTGAGTTTCCGGTCATCACAATCGACAACGACGAGATGTAAGGTACTCAAACCTGTTTACATATTTCTGTGGATAAGTGGAAACATCACAGTATGTTTAATCAAAAGGACGGTATTTTTAAGAGAAACGAAAAGGAAAAGTAGGGAGGTAGAGGGAATTGGAGACCGTTGGTGACTAGAAAAAATGATAAAGGTACTTACAGTATATTTCAGCGTATTAACCTCAGTATATCATATATCGGAAAGTCGAACCGAAGAAGGTGAATTGTACACAAATTCTAAAGGGGTAAAAATTACTGAACTATCGAATTCATATTTTTATTTTATATTTATAAAATTTATATATTCATTTTATCATAAATTTTTATTTTCAAACTTTTACGTCTTATATAAAAATTTTCCTATTATCACGGACTTATGTCTTCTCAATTTTCTGTATCATATCTTGTCACTAGAGGTTGAAAAAACCATGGTTCCTGACCAAAACATCTTCTGTCAGGGAGTGGAGGATGACACACCGAGTTAAGGATTGTTTGTCCGGTGACTTGTCGTAACCAGACACAGAATTTCCGACCTCTGGGGACCACATCTTACTGTATCTTGAGGGTTCTATCAGTAGAAAACTTTCCGGACGAACGTTCCGACCGGGTACCAACTGAGGACCCTTTAACCTAAACCTCCCCTCAAGGTGGTAAGAAAATATTCTCACCGAGTGAAAGGAATTTGACGTGTGTTATACCAAATATGACATATGGACAAAAGGAAGACTCCCAGACCTTAAAATCATGTAGGATCCGTCTCTCTCGGATGTACTTGTCGGAGTTATTTTTAAGAACACCAAAGGAGGTTTGAAGTGGGGAACGTGGAAAACGGAAACGACTAAAAAGGAATATAAATGAATGATACTATTTAGTGTCGGCACTTATACTGGTATACGACTCACATCACTCAGGGGACTCGTTTAGCGACATGAACCTTCACCGGAACACCTGGGGAGTGTGTCGGAGGAAATGATCGAAAAAGGTTCATAATACACATAAATGTGAGTCGTGTTTAATACTGTTATTTATTATTATTGTGTTTATTCACTATCGATCCTCATAATGAATAGACCACTGTTAGACCATCTAAACTAGAATACGAATTTCCTGTACCTTGTCTTTTTACCGTGATTGATGAGAACTTGAAATACTTATGAAAGGTTTCACTTACGGGGATTTTATTGACGTTTATTCAGGACTTGAAAATAAATATTATCTTGTTACGACATATGACGAATCTGGGAAGATCGGCTGAACTCAGTTACGTTTAAATGTGTATTGTCGGTCCATATAAGAGTCTATAGAAAACACACAACTCCCGTCCCCTCCTTGTTGTGGCAAGACCCGGAAACTCTTTTACACAAGAACGGTGAAGGACACAAATTTCTTAACATTACATAATCATAGACTGTTCTGGGGTAAACGTTATTTTTTTTCACTTCTGTTGTCCTACATGAAAAAAGAACAGTTCCATATTGAAAGTGTGGACCGATTAGTTGATCTTTCAAACTAAAAACGTACAGAACCCTTCCTTTTTTTTTCCAGGATCTACTGAAACCCCAACATAAGACATCAAAAATGAATGAAACCGACCGAAGGATATATGTTTAACTTTAACAAGACGACCCAGGGGACCACAAGTTGATGGAAGGGACAGTACAAATAGTTTTTGTCTACTTACGAATCAATAGAGAGGTCGAGTATACGAGTCACTACACTTTCTGACGGTCCACGTACAACCCGAAACCCCCGGAACACGTTATTTAGTGAAACGTCGTCCAGGTCCAACTCCACACTCGTCGGAACAGTGAACCCGGGATACTGGGATGTCAGAGGTACCAAAACCTCAAAAGTCGTCGTCCTTTTCTCCGACATACCTAAAACACCGTTTCTTAGTGTTAAGTCTCGGAACCCTTAACCCTCGTTCAGGTACAATAAACGTCATCTCTTAGTGTACGGAAATTTTTTCATAGGACGGTACGAAAGTCCGGGATCATTTCTGTCTTTCAGACAGCCAGCAGTGATTCACTCGGGTGTCGCTTTGTAGAATAGTACGCGACGTCGACTAGTTGGTTCAGTATTCTCTTCGTTATGGAGTGTTTTTTCCGTGATGTAGGTCCTAACTCGTATTCGTTCTGGTCTCCCGTGTTCATTCGACGTACTTGTCATCGGGTTTGTAGGGGTGTCATGGAGGGTGACAACGAAGGTATGACGGGAGGATCGAGTGTGTATTTCGACATACCCCCTAAAGCGTACTGGTTGACTTCCTCCTCTTTTCTCAGACCCAAACGAAACGTATACACTTACGTTCGACCTTTACCTCCCACCGAAGAGATGTCAAGGGAGTCTTCACCGGAACTTTCTGTTACATTTATCTTCACCTCACGTCTCACCATGTGAACTTGTAAGTAAACTATGGCTTTCTTTTTATTGGACTCCAGTCTTATATATAATTGAGTTCCCGTCACCGTTTATCACATCGGTCAACCGGTCACTAGACCTACCTTACTATTTATTCAATCCTTCAAACGTCTGTTTCTCCAGACCTCATCTCCGTATACCTATCTGTGTCCTCACCCGTACTTCACATAGTTTACAATCGTAGATGGTCTCTCTTAGATGTCTTCTCTGTGAATGGTCAGTCACCATCCTCTATTCTACGTTACTAATTAGAAAAGTTAAACCTCCCTCTAAGACCGTATAGGGAATGTTAACCCGAGGAACTTTAAAACATCTATACCGTTCGGGACTTAGAAGTGTCCAAAGGGGGGGGGGGGGAAGACCTTGTGTACATAGAATGTTTCGGGAGACTTCACGATCGGTAAAGAGCGAGTGGGTCAAGTTAGTTGTGTAGTAGTGGTCATTATTACCTAGTTACACAACAAGACACTCTACGAGTCCAACAGGTCTGAAGAAACCTGATATTACATTGTCCTCTCAATTATATAGGGGTCCTTCTTTGACTTTGATACATAAAAGCGGACAATGTACTCTTAACTTTGAAAGACAAAGAAGAAAAGGTAAACTCTCTTTTCTTGTGTAAACGTTTCAGTTTCAGTTAAAGACTTAACGGTAACAGGGTTGATGACTTCTTCGAATGTTATTACATGTATCTTTATAACAAATTTGTGAATAAATAAACCGATACAACCCAGAATCAACTCCGTGTTCCCGAATCCACGGGACGTCATGTACCCTAGAATCAAGGGACTGGTCTCTGGCTTGGACACAGGGGACTTAACGTTCCTTACAAGAATGGGTGACCTAGTGGTCCCTTCAGGGGACAAGTAAATAAACCGATACGGTCCACAATCAACACCGGGAGTCCTAGAAACTAGTAAAAAACACCTTATATTTGAGAATTAACACCGTACACCCTATAGCAAGGGACTGATCCCTAACTTGGGTTGGGAGAAAGTAACCCTCGTTCCTCAGAATCTGTAACTTGGTGGTCTCTTTAGAGTGTTCATCACAAAAAGAGACCCTATAAACGTCTATCGGTTATATTGCACATGTAAGATCGTGTTCAAAAACCCATATATCGACAGAACCTTTTCATACTATTGACAGATCTTTAAGTTCCCAATGTCTATGAACCATTGGTGTCGGTTTCGACTTCATTTTACACCTGTCCTTATAAATACTTTCATTATATTTTTGTTAGTTCGTAAATTCGAACTAGGTGTGTTTCTATAAAAATATAAGAAGGTCTGACCTCCTTTTTTTCTCTGAAATCGACGACTGAGTCGATAGTAAGGTTTCATTCCAAAATAACCAAATCTGGAGTTTCCCGAACAGAGTCGTAGTTCGATCTAGTAGTAGACACGAGTGTTGACTATAACGACTCATGTACACAGGTTGTCTTCACAGATGGTTTTAGATAACTATCCAGGAGAAGTCAGACATAAGGACTCAGGTATAATAGAGGAGTTAGTTTTGATAGTGTAGACCGGACCGTAGACACTAATCCGATAATAAATCAACTCAAAAATCACAAGATGTCAATAGGATAACCCAGGTGAGACGTTCACTGTCTGGCTACTTAATTGCTTTACACTATTTCTGATGTTAGGAATTTATGACATCCCGGATTCTACGTTATATCGACACACAATCAACGTGTCACCACAGGCTGAAAAACGCTGGGGTACCTCACATCGGGTGGTCCGAGGAGACAGGTGTCTTAAGAAGTCCGTTCTTATGACCTCACCCAACAGTAAGGGAAGAGGTCCCCTATAAGGACTGGGTCCCTAGCTTGCGTACAGAGGACGTGACGTCCGTCGAAGAAGTGACAGACTCGGTGGTCCCTTCGGGTTCTACGTTATAACAAAGAAAGAATTATTGTCCTATATCTGTTGTAGACGTCGGACTCTTTCAAGTTTCTTTAGATTCCTTAGTTTTAGAAACCCCTACAGACGGGTCTACAAGGTCGAGTACACAGTCTCAGGGATCAAGGGGCTTGTCTCGAGACTGGAATCACATTGTCTCAAAGAAACCAATCCGAAAATTAGTAGAGACTACACGTTCATAAGATAATTCTGTGCGAACCTGGGACTGAAAGATATGAAGGGTCGAAGTCCTCTATTCTTGAAGAGACGTTCTCCGGGAGGAGGAAAGTGTAGACTGAAGGTCACGGAACAAAGAATGGAAGTCAATAAGACAGAAAGATATCTTGTTATCAAGAATCGTTATCGAGAAGTTATACCGATGGGAATGTCGAAGATGAAGGAGGTACACAGGGTATACGGACCAAGTAGTGCAGACGATCACACAAGGAAAGAGCTAAGTGATGGTCATTTTCAAATACTGTCTCTAATAGACACGAGGTGACTACCTCAGGAATAGAGGTCAGACCGGTCAGACCGGTCACTCACTAGACCGAGATTTAGGGTAAAATAGTAGACAAGAAAGTCTTGAAAGGACCATGTCGGGTCCAAGAGGCCTTCGTCTACGACTCTGTCAAACTGAACGTTCTATAAACAACGGCAATTGTGAAAATATTCCTTCCCCTTCGTCTCCCTCTTTAAATAGAAACTACATTCGGACTGTTTCAAAGGTCGTTGAGTCGACCGTTACAACCTCACTTAATGACAATGTCAACAAGTAGTCACTCGTTTTTACCCATCCGGAAACATTGTGAACAGACAGTCAGTAGTCTACGTTCGACGGGGAGTCTATTCCTCGGTGAGTCTATTCCGAGAGACGTCGGTTCCGTCTGGGTCTCCCTGACTATAAGTCTCCGACAGACGACTTACGGTCTGTACTTCCTTTTAGACTCGTCACTGAGAGATGATGTGTCTGAGTGGAAAGAAGTACGTGACGGGGGTTTGAAGAGAGAGAAGATAAGTGAAAAAGAGAAAGGAAGAATGAGACATTTTAGGATTGGACAGGAGGTTGTGAGGAGAGGTACGGGGGTTCAGGGAGGAGGTAGAGGTTCTCACCTTAGGTCCTCTATTACCCTCTTGGTAAAGAAACAAAACAGTGCAGGAAGAAAATCACCGAAGATTTAGATTCGACCCAATTCTGACTTAACCTCTCCTCATTCCAAAATTTTTACTAAGGAATATAAACGAATCCTAAGTGTTTCGGGAAAGTTTATGTAAAAACTTAAAATGAAGAGTATTGACGAGACACTTCTTCGATCGTAATAAGAGTAAAATGTCTCCTTCTTAAACTCCAGATCTCTCTAATACACTGAATGTTTGATACGTCCAGGATACTTCATAACCTGGGTCCAGAAGACTAGGGTTCAGGTCCTGAAACCTACGACACAGAATCGATGGCATAGAGGGAACGTCACCCTTCACGTTCAGCGACTCAACACAGGTTGAGAAACGCTGGGGTACCTGAGATATATAGGCACCTAAAGAGGTCCGGTCTTATGACCTCACCCATCGGAAAGAGAGGAGGTCCCTGAGAAGAGTTGAGTCCCTAACTTGGGTCCAGAGGACGTAACGCCCACCTAAGAAATGGTCGACTCGGTGTTCCCTTCGGGACATGTTCCCTTCTGGTTCCTTTACTGTTCCGTAATAAACGTATTTCTTCTATTCTCGATTGTCATAAGACCATGGTTACGACCTCTGGTTACAGCCCTCACCAAAGAGTGTATCATGGTTCATGAAAAGTCTGTACGACTGCACCCACAAGACGTTCAGTTGAGTTGAGACTGTGATAGATGGATTTCTATTACAGTATAAGGTGTTCAATTTTCACGTTAGGATGTTCTGACGGGTAGGGGACCCTGGAGGGACCACCAGATTGCCAATTCTGAGACGTGAGGGTTTCGTCCCCCGGGTCCAAATTAGGGACCAGTCCCTTGAACTACGGTGTACAACGTTGATTTATAGGATGTACAACGTTGATTCTGGACCGTGACGGTTTATTTGTTTATTTTTATATAAAGAAAAATTTTCGTAATTTTTCTGACGGGGTGTGGGAGGTGAAGTGTACGGTTACCGTCCAGGTCAAACAGAAGTCTCGAAGACTGTCCGGTCGATATCTACCCTCCAAGGGTTTTGTTGGGGGAATCCAACTCAGTTAAACGATCTCCCCAAGTGTCCTGAGTCTCTTTTATAAGATGAATGATCCAATGATCGAATAATATTTTTTCGAACAATAAGTCCTTGTCGGTCTACGTTCTTTACGTATTCCTTCCACTCTCCTTCCCCACGTCTTGAGGGTACGAGAGGAGCTCGATTGGTACGAGGGACTTAGGGGTACACAAGTGTTTGGACTAGGGACGGACAAAAATACCTGCGAAGTAGTGTGTCTGTACCAACTAATTTCGTAATCAGTAACTACTGATTACTAAGTTGGAGGTCGGGGAGAAGGGAAGGGGTTCTGTCCCTTCAAAGTTGGGAGATTAGGACACCAACCGAGAGGAATCCAAACCAGGGTTTCCGTGGAGTAATTGTGTGTTTTCTATGAATTGAGAGTAGTGAATCCTTGAAAGTTCCCAAAAACCTTGAAATACGATCCGTTCTCCTATTTCTGGTTTATAAATAAAAAATAATATTTAGTATTATAGTGTCGATTACAATCCACCCACTAACGACAGAGAGAGGATCCTGGGTGGTCGATCTACAAGTAAGATGGGTGTATGACCCATCTTACTTGACCCGTGAAGGGTCCACTACGATCACCATTTTTTAGGTAGACGGTTACGTTCTCTGTGTTCTCTGTACCCAGTCCTACTAGGAGACCTCCTCTCGTACCATTGGGTGAGGTCATAAGGACGGACCTCTTAGGATACCTGTCTCCTCGGACCGTCGGATGTCAGGTATCCCAACGTTTCTCAGTCCGTGTTAGTTTAGCTGAATCGTATCTTTCCTATGTCAAACTAGGGTTATTAGAAACATGGATACAAGATAAGGATCCGTGTTTTATTTTGGGTCTCATGGTACACCTTAACCGTTTATTCGTAAAGGAAAGGAGAAGAGACGGAAGTGTGAGTAGGAGGATGAAAAGGAAAGGGTGTATCGTCGACCTCACTGGGTAGTATTTGATTCAGTTTATTACTATGACGGAAGGACTTTTGGAAAGCTACCACCGAAGGGTGTTGAAAATCCTGTGTTGAGTTTCAGGGAGGACACCGGAGGTTCGGAAATACTTCAAACTGATGTCCTACGGAGGGTCTGGAGGGAGGGAGGGAATGAGTGGAGTGTCACCGGAGGTTCGACAAAGAGTTTGTGTACCTCACGTAAGGGCAAGCCTCGGAAACGTAAAGGACAAGACAAAAGGACCTTTTGAGGGGTCTACGAACACACCGAACGAGGAAGTGAGGTGAGACCGTGAACAAGTTCACAAAGAAAGAGTCGGAAGGGAGTGACGGCAGACGATTTGGTGGAGGGGTGACGAAAGAAAACGACGTAAAAAGAAAGACCATGAATCGCGTCACACTGTAACATCGTACTTAACAAACAAATGAACAAATAGCAGAGGGAGGGGGTGGAGGTGTTCTTTCGATCAAGGTGTACCGTCTGTGAAAAAGATAAAACAATACAGAGGTCGAGAACCTTGTTCCGGATCGTATATCACCCTTGAGTTATATCTAAACAACTTATTTACTTACGTAGAAGTCAAAAGAAAGAAAAAGAAACATTCCTTAGTCCTTGAGAACAGGAATTAAGTGGTGAACCCTGATACCACTTAATAAATAAGACTTTCCGTAGTAAAATTGAGTTTTATAATTGGTCTTTTTACATACTTGAAGGTAAAAGAAGGAAAAATTAAAATTCCAGGTCAACGAGACCGATGTAAATTTTGTTGGATAAGGTTTGTCTTTGTTCCCGAACTGGAGGGTTCAAAACGACAGTTAAGACGGATAAGAATGGTCCAGACCAGTAGAGGTCGATGTTGAACCAATTCCCTGAGAAGTGTACCTCAACGACTTGGAGCTAATTCGATTACCTACCCTAAGATCCCTGAGTTCTTAGAGGACCTCAATTCAGTCTTAACACACACGTAGAAAGACCTAAAATTCTCTCCAGATTACGGAGTATGTCTCTAATTCTTGAGGAGTATAGTACTGTCAATAGTGGTATGTGGTACGGAAATAGGTGAGAAACAACGGTTATATCCTGATAACGAATCCGTCTCCGAACTCCTTATCGTCTCCGGACTTAAAGAGGGAAAAGAAGGATTTCTCTCATACACACGTACGTACGATTCAACGAAATCAGCTCAAACTGAGAAACACCTGTACATCGAGCAGTACATGACATCAGGTGGTCCAAGGAGACAGGTACCCTAAAAGGTTCGTTCTTATAACCTCACCCAACGGTAAAGGAAGCGGTCCCTTAGAAGGGCTGGGTCCCTAGTTTGAGTACAAAGAAAACAGAGGACGTAGTAGTCTGTCCAAGAAATGGTGATCACGGTGGACCCTTCGGGTTTCTCTCATAGTCAAGTCAAGTCAGCGAGTCAGCACAGGTTGAGAAATACTGGGGTACCTGACGTCGTGTGGTACGAAGGGACAGGTAGTGGTTGAGGGCTTCAAATGAGTTTGAGTACAGGTAACTCAGTCACTACGGTAGGTTGGTAGACTAGGAGACAGCAGGGGAAGAGGAGGACGGAAGCTAGAAAGTTTACTCAGTCAAGAAGTATAGTCCACCGGTTTC
This sequence comes from Capra ibex, assembly GCA_006410555.1. Classification (NCBI taxonomy): domain Eukaryota; kingdom Metazoa; phylum Chordata; class Mammalia; order Artiodactyla; family Bovidae; genus Capra; species Capra ibex. Next base: position 34,905,688 of record SJYO01046538.1, on the reverse strand, counting down.
ATAACCTCAAAGTCGAAGTCGTAGTCAGGAAGGTTACTCATAAGTCCTGACTAAAGGAAATCCTACCTGACCAACCTAGAGGAACGTCGGGTACCCTGAGAGTTCTCAGAAGAGGTTGTGGTGACAAATTTTTGTAGTTAAGAAACCACGAGTCGAAAGAAATATCAGGTTGAGAGTGTAGGCATGTACTGATGACCTTTTTGGTATCGAAACTGATGTACCTGGAAACGACCGTTGCATTACAGAGACGAAAAATTATACGACAGATCCAACCAGTATTGAAAAGAAGGTTCCTCGTTCACAGAAAATTACAGTACCGACGTCAGTGCTAGACGTCACTGAAACCTCGGGGAGTTTTATTTCAGACAGTGTCAAAGGTGACAAAGGGGTAGATAAACGGTACTTTACTACCTTGGTCTACGGTACTTTAATCAAAAAAATTACAACTCAAAATTCGGTTGAAAAAGTGAGAGGAGAAAGTAAAAATAGTTCTCCGCGAAATCAAGCAGAAACGAAAGACAGTATTCCCACCACAGTATACGTATAGACTCCAATAACTATAAAGAGGGACATTAGAACTAAGGTCGAACATGAAGTAGGTCGGGTCGTAAAGAGGACTACATGAGACGTATGTTCAATTTATTCGTCCCACTCACTCACATTTCAACCGATATTTATGATTTCAGACTTTCGGATCCTAGTTTAGATCGTCAGGTAGACAGGAGGGTGACTGGAGATCAAGAAATACCTTACTATAAGGTACGTGTAAATACGTACAACTTCAGGTAGGTAGGCAGGTTTTAAGGGTTTACCGTACAGTAAAGAGTTAACTATGTCTGTGTCAGACAAAAGAGAAGTCTAAGATTGGGATTACTGTATTAAGGTAAAAGTTTATGTGACAACCATACTGAAAGAAGGGACGATAGAAAAGACTAGAACCTGTAATTCTTATTACGGAGGTCATTCTTAAAACATGTAACAAATTGTGTGAAAACGACCACCACTTACAAGTGATCATTTTCACTTTTACTTTTTTCTATAAACGAAGAAGGACGTTACTTTTATTGAAATAAAATGTTTATCAGTGTGAAATGATTTATACTTTTTCAGTCAACTTCAGTTAAGATCACAAGGAATCTCCGGTAGTGATCACTATAAGACCATATAAATAAAGGTCTGTAAAAGTTGAGAGAGTGTTTCTCTCTCAACTTTTGTGTGTATGTGTAAATGAAAATGTTTTTACCTTTATATGATGTGTATGATAAAATCTCAAACGAAAAGGTAAAGTATATGCTACCGGTAGAAAGTAATTTATATATAAACGGAATAATAAATTATCGATGTTTCTTAGATTACATAACTGTTTTATTAAAAATTTTTTGTCGAGGAGTAACTATCTGTAACTCTAGTAAAGGAAGGTCGTAAGAGGAATAAGATTTGTCATGACCTACGTATAAGAACATTCTGTGGGTACACGTGAACAGACTAATAAAGACAACCTATATTAAAACCCAAAATCAGAGGAAAAGACATTTTGTTCTTCGACTTAACCTACTAGAGATTCCAAGAAAAATTCTTAGGTATAAGACTCTCTATAAAATTCAATATTACACTAAAGAACGAAAAGGTATTTGTAAAGAATGTGTATAGTCCATTCCTTTATAAATGTGATAAAAATTTTCATTCTATTAATTTTAACTAAGTTAATTTTCTTTTCTTTGGAGTTGTAAATCTCTAGTGATCTCTAAGGGATTCATTATACAAAATCACGACTTAATAATATCAGTAACCAATGGAAAAACGGATCAAATTTGGACTATAATGGTACATTTAATTTTTTTTTTAATAAATAGACCGACGTGGTCCGGAATCAGTACGGTACGTCCTAGAAGCTTTAACTACTCCGGACGCTTGAGAATCGACACCGTACACCCCAGACCAAGGGGTAGAGTAAACGATAAAATAACACGACTCGACGAGTCAACACAACTTGAGAAACGATGGGGTGCCTGACATTGGACGGTCCGAGGAGACAGGTACACTAAAAGGGCCCGTTCGTGTGACCTCATCCAACGGTGAAGGATGAGGTCTCCGAGAAAGACTCGGTCCCTAACTTGGGTCCAGAGGACGTAACCGTTTGTCTAAGAAGTGGTGACGTGGTGTATTCCTTCGGGACTAGTGTCTAGTTTGGTCCTGGCCTCGTAACCCTCACCTCAGAATCGGTGACCTGGTGGTCCGTTCGGGGATAACGGTACGTTTAGATAAATTTATTTGAATACGTGGTCACCTCGGAGAGCCTTGGCAGACAGTTTCTTATTACGAGTAATATGTATGAAGGTTCCAAATTGTCAATTTTGAAAGAGAAGAGAATATTTACATTAAGATCGAAAAGGACCTCTTCTATCTCTAACTTAACTATTTTATGAACCATAGTGTCAGTTACTCTCAATAATAATAATAATAATAATAATAAAACGGATATAATTCCCTCTAATATGTTTTGTCGAGTGGACATGAGAAGTAACAAGTATCGGTCTTTCCCCTTACTTTCTGATTTCCTGACAAGGTCTCATCCTCTTTGATTTCTTTGGTTACCGTTCGTCTCCGATACCTACTAGGATCTGACCTAGGACCTAAGTCTAACCCCCCTCACCACCCACCTCAAGACATTTACTGTAACAAACCGATCGACCTCTTTAATCGTATGTCTGGGATACGGTTTTAAAGTTTGACACCACAACCTCTTCTGAGAACTCTCAGGGAGCCTGACGTTCTTCTAGGTTGGTCAGGTAGGAGTTCCTTTAGTCAGGACTTATAAGTGACCTTCCTGACTACGACTTCGACTTTGAGATTACGAAACCGGTGGACTACGCTTCTTGACTGAGTAACCTTTTCTGGGATTACAACCCTTTATAACTTCCTTCCTCCTCTTCCCCTGTTGTCTCCTTCTCTACCGACCTACCGTAGTAGCTGAGTTACCTGTACTCGAACTTGTGTGAGGCCCTCGACCACTACCTGTCCCTTCGGACCGTACGGTCTCAGGGACCCCAAAGTTTCTCAACCTGTGCTGACTCGTTGACTTGACTTGACTTGAATTGGTCACGGTTTTAAAGACTTAAACTAGTAATGTGACAACAAGACATTTTTTTTCAGAGACAAAGGCACTCTATATGTTACTTCATCAATCCCCATTTTCCCGTACTGTGTACAGTAAATAAAGTTTACCAAGTCTTTTTTATGTCCCTTAGACATCTGTCTCTCTACTTGTTTACACCGTTTCACAATTATTAACTTCTTGTATTTACTTCTTATGTGTCCCCACCAAGGATCGTAAGAACGTTGAGGACATTCAAACTTTAATTTTTACTTTTCGTTCTTTTTTTGTTGGGAAATCTCCTAGAAAAAAAAAAAAAGAAAAGACTTTTTAGAAAAAGTGTAAGTTACATAATTCGAGGGTGAACATTAGACCTTAAGACACCCCACCCTACACAGGTTTCTATCAATATTAACATTTTAAAGTCAGTTTATACTTCAGTCCGAAAAAGGAGGTAAGTCCACAGTGTGTCAAAAATATGTGACTTTCCCTCGGTTCCTTTTCCACTTTCGTGTCTTTTTTGAGAAATTTTTCTATAAATGTACATTTTCCTCTTACACAGTGAAAAGAGTTGTCGAAAAGAAAATGATCCTTTTACACTCAGGTCTCTTTTTATCTTATTCACTCTATTTGCGGATATTTAGGTGTTCGATCTCACTTGTCAACGTTGATATCACAGTACACACGAAGTAATAATAAAAAACGACTTAAAAATTCTCTACAGAGTTGTAAATCACAGATTAGAAGTCACTCTCTGAGATTTTTATTCTTTTTAAAAGAAATATTGATGTCGTGGTGATTGTGTGGAGTGTTTCAATCGTTCTTTATAGTGGATTAGAGATCAGGCATAAGGCTAAAAGGGTAAATGAGGGTTTACACAGAAAGTGACTAAACAAGTTTAGTCTTAGGTCAGTAATGTGAACGAATAATAAATTCAGAGAAAATTAGATATTGACAAAGAAAAGAACGAGACGTAACATTAGAAAAAGGAGAACACAGGTCGTCTCTATTAGAACCCCCCTCACAATTAATTCTTCAAACTTATTCCGACAGAAACATATGTTATACCCGATTAGTATCTCTGCATAAATTAATTTTTTGTTCGTTTGTCCACTACAAAAACAAAGAATCTCTGTTTGACTAATGACTAAACTCATCAGATTATAAACTTGGAGTGAAAAGAGTACATATACTACCCCTACTATTAGGAACAGTACAGATACACCACACCACTCCTAGTTTGTTCTGTCTCAAACACTTTCGTAAAAAAAGTGTTCGTACACGTACATTCAGTCCTAATAATAATAATAAAATAGGTCGTATTACTGAAAAAAATTTTTTTTAAATAAATAAATAAATAAACCGAAGAGACCCAATACCGTGTGTCCTAGAAGTTAGAAGTGACACCCAATACCATGTGTCCTAGAAGTTAGAAGTGACACCGTACACCCTAGATCAAGGGACTGGTCCTTAATTTGGGCCCGGGGACGTGACCCTCGAGTCTCAGAATCGGCGACCTGGTGGTCCCTTTAGGGTCGTATTACCGAAAAATTGAACTCTCAATCGTCCTCTGTAATTAAGATTTACGACGGTGTCCGTCTCCTCTTGTTTTCTTCTTTTCAGGACAATACTGGTTAATTAGGAGGACAAAGGAATAGGGAAGTCTTAGGTTTGGGGTTTAGATTTAGGTACTTTTATTGAGGGTTGGTATCAAAGTTTATACAATACACCCGTGGGGTCGAAGGGGAGGTTTGTCGGACTCGGAACATCCTCGTCGGTCGTCTTCACCGGACCCCGACCTTCTCTCTACGTTGACTTTGTACAGCCGTGTTTGGCGGAGAGAGAGTGGATGGGGGAAAGGCGGGACGCACGCAGTCGCGGGGCGTCGTGTTCGTCCTCGGTGTCTCGACGACTGTTACAATAAAAGGACACACTTGACTTTTCACGTTTTCTCACCTTCCTACCGACTAGTGGGACAGTGTGCTATTGTGGATCCCAAAGCGAAATCCTTTGTGAGAACCAAGTGACGGGACAGAGGATTTCGGACTCGGTCTCACTCACCGTACGAGAGGGTTCGAACCTTCTATATACGACGGAAACCGGGGGTGGTGACCCACCCGTAGGTGACGAAGAGTAAAATTTGAGGAAAGAGGACAGACAGGTCCAACTGAGGGAAATCGACGAGTGGGGTATGATTCTAATCCTCGAGGACCCTAGAGACCCTACCTTCCTTGCAGTTCCAGTAACTACGGTCGTGGGTGGGTTAATTATCAGTTTCCAGGTAGTATGTTAACGAACACATATGGATCCAACCTTCTCGTTCTGAAGGACTCAAGTTTGAGGACCGTGGATGATCGACATATGAGTATGTTTAATGACTCAACGAGAATCAGTAAAGTAGAAATTTCACACCTATTATTATCGTAAATGGATCCCAAGAATATACTTCTAGTGGTCTTAAATAGAGAGAGAGATATATATAGACAGAGATGGATAGATATGGATATTTTGTATGTGTCTACAAGGACCGAGTATCCTTCGTAATATACACAATTGTTAAATATACTTTGACAGGTCGGAGACGTGTTTGTGGAGGTCCCTACCTCTTGAGGGATGAAGTACTTCGTTCAGTAAATTAACAACCAGATAAGGTTGATAGAACATGTTCGAGGAATATAACACCCCCCTCCTTCTCTTTCCATCACGGGTTTTGCTTGATCCAGGACACCTTAATAAATAGGAGTAAAATGACGAAATATATACTGATTTGGTTTCATGTCTCCTAAATTCTTTAAATGAGTTTGTTACTAGGACAGTCTTAAACTTGAACCCGGAGAATCTCCGAGGTTATAGAAATTAATAACCTTCCATTGACGGAAAAAGGGTAACTCTGAGACCAAAAAGTGTCTCCAACCGTGTATCATTCAAGAGTTTACTATCCTCAATAGTAACAATTCAATGTAATTATGAAATATACAAACTTGGTAAGAAAGGGAGAAAATAAAAAGAACGACTCCATCCGACGAATGTTGTAGATGAAATGATCTAGACAAACAAACGGTGGGGAAAACAAAGTTGACTTTATCTCAACTAAATGGTACAACACGGAAGAAATGACCCGAAGGGACCACCGAGTCACCATTTCTTAGACGGACATTACGTCCTCTGGGTCCCACGATAGAAACCCACCCCTTCTATGGGACCTCTTCCCTTACCGCTGGGTGAGGTCATGAGAACACCTCTTAGGGTACCTGACTCCTCGGACCTCTCGACGTCAGGTATCCCAGCGTTTCTCAACCTGTACTGACTTCGCTACCGTAGTGACTGAGTTACCTGTACCGAAACTCGCCTGAGACCCTCAGCCACTACCTGTCCCTCCGGACCGCACGACGTCAAGTACCCGAACGTTTCTCAACCTGTACTGACTCACTGACTTGACTTGACTTGACTTGACTTCACTGACTCGTACGTGCGGAAGGAATGATTCAAAATGGTTATATTTATAGTCATCGTATCAGGACGGGGCCAGTGGTCACAGGTGTCTCTGTTACTGAGTGGTCTATCTCTTCATAAACTGTTGTTAGGGAAAAGTTCAACCAAAGAAGACAACATGTCTTTGAAAATTTCAGTTTTCAGTCAGGGAATCACCAAGACTCTTATTGAAGAAAAAGAAACAAACGTGATCCCAGTAAAAAGAAGGACTTCTAAGTCGATCTTATTAATCTACACGACACGATACGAATCAACGAGTCAACACAGGTTGAGAAAAGCTAGGGTACCTGACCCTGGACGGTCCGAGAAGACAGGTACTCCTAAGAGGTCCGTTCTTATGACCTCATCAAACGGTTCGAGAGGAGGTTCCTTATAAGGGTCGGGATCCTTAGTTTGGGTCCAGAGGGTGTAACGTCCGTCTAAGAAATGACAGACTCAATGGTCTCTTCGGGTTCTTAGGACCTCACCCATCGGATAGGGAAGAGGTCCCCTTGAAGGGCTGGATCCTAAGTTTGACCTCAGAGGACGTAACGTCCGTTTAAGAAATGGTCGACTTGATAGTCTCTTTGGGTCCTATTAATCTATGGTTATCCAATAAGATTGAGAGGTAGTCTACGAATCGACATCGAAGAAGAATGTACACTGGTCTTACCTCACGAAGACTCCATCGGACAAAGTAAGACTTATGTGAATGATAAAATAAGTAAATAAATAAATATTTATAAATAACTCTCGACAACGGTTGGTCGATCCCTGATCCCTATGTTACCTTTCAGTCCTGGCGTCATAGAAGTATTCTGACCTGGTCTAAGACGTAGGGAACTGAAAGATGGACAACTATATAGTGAAAGGGGAGATCTCGTCGTTTTGTTGTAATTAAAGACCAGGAATGTCATTGGGAAGTATAGGAACTTCTATCAAAAGGTCAACGAACACATTGATTCTGAAAAAAGAAGGTACAAAAGAACATTTCTATGATGAAAGAAATTATAACCGTCCACTAGGTTTCCACTACTTCTTTTCATCCAGAATAAATGAAACAGGTTCGAAGTCAAAGGAATAAACACTTTACTTCTATTAATAGGTGTTTTCCACTGACTTTAAAACTCTATAACCCAATGAATAGACTTTATCTCACACACACATAAAATCATGTATAATTATCGTAATTTATTGAAATTGACATACGGATACACGTCCATGGGAAGATTTACGAAGTGTAAATAATAGAGTAAATGATAGCATTGTCGAAACAGCCCACCTACACTAACAAGGGTACAATGTCTGTTCCTTTGTCCGTGTCTCTCGAAGTTATGGAACAGGTTTGTCGATCATTCACCATAACGATTCCTAGACTTTGTCATACTGAGGTCTGGGAACAAATTCCCAGGAGCCAACCGTCGATAAAAATTTGACCCTCCCCGACCCCCTCCCGTTCTCAGTTTACCAGGTCTTCCACTTCACCTCGACTCTGACTTGACTAGACACCGAACACCATAGTAGATGACAAAATTTACTAACGAATCTTAAACTTTAAATCAGAACCCAAGTGTCAGATCGGAGTCTCCTCCGAGGGAGGAAGGGACTTACGTCTAGGGACAGGTAAGTCGGGGGACGAGTACACACGACCAAGAAGACACGGGGTAACACACCAAGAACCGTCGTTTACCATGAAAAGAAAGGAGTTGTGTAGTAAACAATCAAAGACTGTGACCAATTTGACGTCGAATGTTTGTATAAAAAAGTGAATTCACACCAAAAAACCATAACAAACCAAAAATCGACAAATGGTAAAGAAAAAAAAAAATTAAAATAAAAATGAAGTAAAATGAAATGTTATGACATAACCAAAACGGTATGTAACTGTACTTAGGTGGTGCCCACATATGTTCGAGGGTTAGGACTTAGGGGGAGGGTGGAGAGTGGGGCATAAATGGTAAAGATTTAGTCAGATGATTTGACCCTTTAGTATCAAAGTTGAGTTTATCGTTTGTTTTCCTATTAAAGGAATTATAAATATCTCGAAAATGTTTAATTACTGTTCTTCTCTTTGTCGATTTCTCTTTATATTCGTTTCCTATACTTGTATTTTCGGTGTCTGTTCCTTGATGTTTACCGAGAGTGTATACACTTTTCTACGATTAGGTACCAACTTCACTTCGCTTCACTTTCAGCGAGTCGGTACAGGTTGAGAAACTCTGGGGTACCTGGGTCCCTTAAGAGATCCGGTCTTCTGACCTCACCCATCGGAAAGGGAAGAGGTCCCCTAGAAGGGTTTAGGTACCAAGTCAAGTCAAGTCAAGTCAAATCAGCGAGTCAGCACAGACTGAGAAACGTTGGGGTACTTAGCGGTGTGCGGTCCGGAGGGACAGGTAATGGTAGAGGGCCTCAAGTGAGTTTGAGTACAGGTAGCTCAACCACTACGGTAGGTCGGTAGAGTAAGAGACAGCAGGGGAAGAGGAGGACGGGGGTTAGGGAGGGTCGTAGTTTCAGATAAGGTTATTCGGTTGAGAAGCGTACTCCACCGGTTTCATAACCTCAAAGTCGAAATCGTAGTCAGGAAGGTTTCTTTAGGGTCCCGACTAGAGGAAGTCTTACCTGACCAACCTAGAGGAACGTCAGGTTCCCTGAGAGTTCTCAGAAGAGGTTGTGGTGTCAAGTTTTCGTAGTTAAGAAGTCGTGAGTCGAAAGAAATGTCAGGTTGAGAGTGTAGGTATGTACCGGTGTCCTTTTTGGTATCGGAACTGATCTACCTAGAAACAACCGTTTCATTACAGAGACGAAAACTTATACGATAGATCCAACCAGTACTAAAAAGAAGGTTCCTCATTCGCAGAAAATTAAAGTACCGACGTTAGTGGTAGACGTCACTAAAACCTCGGGGGAATTTTATTCCAGACTGTGACAAAGGTGACAAAGGGGTAGGTAAAGGGTACTTCACTACCCTAGCCTACGGTACTAGAAGCAAAAGACTTACAACTCGAAATTCGGTTCAAAAAGTGAGAGGAGAAAGTGAAAGTAGTTGTCCGAGAAATCAAAAAGAAAAGAAAGACGGTATTTCCACTACAGTAGAGGTATAGACTCCGATAACGACAAAGAGGGCCTTTAGAACTAAGGTCGAACACGAAGTAGGTCGGGTCGTAAAGAGGGACCACCGAGTCTACCATTTCGCAGACAGATATTAAGCCCTCTGGGCCAAGTTAGGGACCCAACCCTTCTAGGGGACCTCTTCCTTTACCGTTAGGTGAGGTCATGGTAACGGACCTTTTAGGGTACCTGTCTCCTCGGACCATCCGATGTCCTAGCGTTTCTCAGTCTGTCCTGACTCACTGAAGTGAAAGTGAGACGTATGTTCAATTTATTCGTCTCACTGTTATATGTCGGAACTGCAAGAGGAAAAGGATAAACCTTGATCAGACAACAAGGTACAGGTCAAGATTGACAACGAAGGACTGGACGTATATCCAAAGAGTTCTCCGTCCAGTCCACCAGACCATAAGGGTAGACAAAGTCTTAAAAGGTGTCAAATAACACTAGGTGTGTCGATATATACTTGAATTAATTTTCCACAATATAAAGAGTACACGTAAAAAGTCAAATGAATGTAATATGTTAGGAGTATGCCGTCTGTATTTTATCACCATCGTTATGACATATATAAAATCTGTAATATATTCTTTTAAAATTAGGTTTTGTCGTTATCGTTGGGAATTTTTTTTTTTTAAGAAAGAAATAAACCCACCCGGTCCAGAATCATCCCGTGTATTCTAGAAAACTAAAAACAACACCATATACCCTAGAAATCAACACCGGAAATCAAAACCCTAGAATCATACCGTATACCCGAGATCAAGGGACTGGTCCTTAGTTTGGGTCCAGGGGACGTGACCCTCACACCTCAGAATCGGTGGACTGTTGGTCCCTTCAGGGTTGTCATCGTTGAGAACGTCAAAATCGTTGAAGTAAGGTCGACTCACTGAAGTCCGATGAGTAAAGGAAAGAATCCCCGTCACAGGAGTTAACACTTTATTCTGTTGACCCCTTTGCAGGTAAGATCAAGAACCCAAACCCACGGTCGTTGTTTCGTTATAGTCAATATATTTCTACGGACATTTCCGGAATTTTATCTTTTTATGATTCCCGTATATTGCATTCTCCCAAAACACGTTTTAGACTTCCTTAGTCCTACCCTATAGTAAAAAAAGGTCTCATTTTTCAGTACAATAAATTATCTTTTTTCTTTTCTATTAATTAAGGATGAATCGATTGTCTTAAATCTCCGAATTTTCTTTTATTTATAAAAAAAAAGGAAAGAGACTATACTGACAGTCTTAAAATCGATGTAGACTTAACGAATGTAGTATGGCTATGAAATTTCATTCTTGGATCCCCTTAAGGGACCTTCAGATCAGGTCACCGATCCTGAGACGTCCCCTGAGCCTATGTTAGGGACCAGCCCCTTAATTCTAGGATGTATGACGTACCACCCCGGTTTTTTTTCTTCTCCTTCTTTATTTCGTCCATAGGTCTCTCAACTTGACTTTTATATATATCAGGAATATTGTTCGACTACTTGACACTCTTACTCCAACCGAGCTACCTTACTGTATTTCTTTCTTTTCTACCAAAACATCTGTGAGTCGACATTATCTCGTCTCTTTCAAATGTGATTATAAGACATTACAATAACATTACCAAGTGACCCCCCTTTCAAGGAGATTCTGAAAATTAATGACACTCCTACCGTTTGTGGTATAGTTACGGAAGGATCACTTCGTACTCAGTAGACCTCTTAGTAAAGGTAGGTATAGAAGGTGGTTTTACATTGACCCTTGTTCATACCTGTCTTTTTGTACCAAATTTTTACTAGACAAGTCTGGGAGTATCTTACTTTCCGACAAACATCCTTAATCAAAGATATCGGAACCCCTTTTGTCTTTCCCTTTCTCACCCACTATCAGTTCTCTCCAAGACAGAATTTTCCCAAACCTCGACCTTTTCCGTCTCGTTCTTCTCCGTGACTTTACGACTCGTACTTCGACATGTCTGACAAAGGTTTAGTACCATAAACCAGGAGACGAGAGGCCGGGAGAGAACTTCCCGAGACACTTGAAACAGTAGGTGAGTCACTCGTCGCAGTGAGTTGTTGACTACGGGACTCCTAAATTTTTACTTATTTCTAGTTAGAGTTTAGAGACTTAGAAGTCCAGGGGTTAAATCGTCGACACTCCCTTATCCACCCTACCCTTATCGACCCTCCCTCAGGACACATTATTAGTGTCACGTAACACCATTTACCAACATCGTCTACTCACACGTCTCGGTAACCTCGACTCTCCTCCGGGAGTGACCACTGGGATCTTACAAGAGTCTCTCCCACTGTAAACGATGTTGAGTCCTCTCCCTTTTCCTATCACCGTTCATATCATATACCAACCCGGTCAGTTCCATGATCGAAGGGTCCACCGAGTCAACCATTTCTTAGACGGACGTTCCGTCTTCTGGAGGACGTTCTTTGGACCCAAGTTAGGGACCCAGTCCTTCTAGGGGACCTCTTCCTTTACGGATCTTTTAGGATACCTTCAGTTTTATGTCTTATCCTCTTGACCGTAAGGTCTCTATGCACTTCTCCCTTCGGTCTCTCTAAACGTTCTTTTTCTGCATAAACCTCAGACTGACGACAAAGAGTAGTAAATTTTCTTCCAACATCACAGGAAATCTAGTCGTCAGGGTTAGAAAAACCTTGGTACCCCACCCTCCCTACAAAACCCCAACTAAGTTCACGTAATGTAAATAACACACGAAATAAAGATTAGGTTCTGACGACGACTCCAACCCCTGGTGACGAAATCCATTACAAGTAACGTACATAGAGTACTGGAAGTGGAGGTCGGACCTAGGTTCTCGTAAGTCAAAGGATTCGCGTCCAACACTATATTCTAAGGTTAAATCGTTTAGTACCTTCCGATTTCTTCTTTACTGGTTTCTGTGGGTATTTCGTTAAACGAGTTGTGAACACTCCACACGTCGATTTGAGAAAGCTCGTAATGGTCTAAATTAAGAGTATTACTAAGATACCCGATCCATGACAAACAAGTCAACGATCCACCACAGGGTGAGTGAAGCCGGGACACCTGACGTCGTACGATCCGAAGGCACAGGAAGTGATAGAGGGTCTCAAACGAATACGAGTACAGGTAACTCAGTCACTACGGTAGGTTACTAGAGTAGGAGACAAATAAGGGCAAAAATTTATTTCTTTGACTCCGTGTCTCCGTAGTGCAAGTCAACTCGATACGTGAGACGAAGATTGGGTCTGTTAGACTGACGTCCCGGAGTTCCGATTCGGTCACACGATGGGAAGGAGTACTGACACTCGTGACGGTGGTGGTCCTTAGTTTTTTATATCCTACTCATAGTAGGGTGAGTAGGACCCCGAAAGGGAGGAGTGTACCCTTCCTCTCGTGTTACCACTCTTACTCCCACAGTGGTAACACACTCTCCCACTGTACCTCAAGTACCTAGACGGAAGTTCCCTCTTGTACGACAGGTCGAGACTCACGACAGTTGTCGACCCAGAAAGTCCCTGACGGAGTCGACGACTCAGAGGAAGAGCTCCCGTACGATGAGGGGTCCTACATGGTCTAGGTTACTGATTAAGTCTTCCGACATATTTCCAGGTCTGTACATCCAGGTTATGGAGGATACTCAGTCCGATCGACGTCCGGAGTTTCCCTCCAGACGACTCGGACAACAACCCAAATGCAACTGCGAGGTGAAGAGGGAGACAAGGTAGGACGAAGGACAAGGTGGGAGGGGTCCACAGTTGGGGTACCCGTAAGAAATTACTGGCAGGACGGTGAGACAGAGTCTCGGACGAAGGGACCCCTGGGTTAACCACTGTTGTAGTTAAGGTAAGACACTGGGGAGTGAAACAAAACAGAGGAAACATTACAGGAAAGTGTAATCAAAGTTTTGGTAGGAAAAAAACAAACAAACAAAAAAATTCCTGGAAACTAAAAAGTATAAAGTCTATTTAAAGGTTCTTGTTTTCAATTATTTTTAAGAGTTTCCATCAAATGTGTTTCTAAATTGGACGAGGGGGGGTGGTGGTGAAAAAACAAAAACAATTAACTTAAATAAATCTCGTGGTAATTCGAGTGTTGAATAAATTGAATATACGTCTCATGTAGTACTCTTTACGACCTAACCTTCTTTGTGTTCGACTTTAGTTCTAACGACCCTCTTTATAGTTATTGGAGTCTATAAGTCTACTGTGGTGGGAATACCGTCTTTCACTTCTCCTTGATTTTTCGGAGAACTACTTTCACTTTCTCCTCTCGCTTTTTCAACCGAATTTCGAGTTGTAAGTCTTTTGCTTCTAGTACCGTAGGTCAGGGTAGTGAAGTACCCTTTACCTACCCCTTTGTCACCTTTGTCACAGTCTCAAATAGAAAAACCCGAGGTTTTAGTGACGTCTACGACTAACGTCGGTACTTTAATTTTCTGCGAATGAGGAACCTTCTTTTCAATACTGGTTGGATCTATCATATAAGTTTTCGTCTCTGTAATGAAACGGCTGATTCCAGGCAGATCAGTTCCGATACCAAAAAGGACACCAGTGCATACCTACACTCTCAACCTGACACTTCTTCCGACTCACGACTTCTGAACTACGAAAACTTGACACCACAACCTCTTCTGAGAACTCTCAGGGAACTTCTGACGTTCCTCTAGGTTGGTCAGGTAAGACTTCCTCTAATCGGGACCCTAAAGAAACCTTCCTGACTAAGGTTTCGACTTCGAGGTCATGAAACCGGTGGAGTACGTTTCTCAACTGAGTAACCTTTTCTGAGACTACGACCCTCCCTAACCCCCGTCCTCCTCTTCCCCTGTTGTCTCCTACTCTACCGACCTACCGTAGTGACTAAGATACCTACACTCAGACTCACTTGAGTCCCTCTACCACTACCTGTCCCTCCGGACCGCACGACGCTAAGTACCCCAGCGTTTCTGAGCTTGTGTTGACTCGCTGACTTGACTTGACTCCGAGTGTTGTGTTTCGTCTTTTACGGTACTCAGGGGGATATAGGGAACGGAAGGAAAGTGTACGTGTCGGTGGCAATAACAGTTCTAGGTAAAAGAAACCAAAACCGTTATATATATCCAATATCTCCCCGAAGGGTCCACTATGATCACCATTTCTTGGACGGACGTCAACGTCCTCTCTACATTCTCTACGCCCAAGTGAGGGACCTAGACCTTCTAGGGGACCTCCTCCCGTACCATTGGGTGAGGTCATAAGAACGCACCTCTTATAGTACCTGTTGCCTCAGACCATCCGATGCCAGGTATCACGGTGTTTCTTAACCTGTGCTGACTCGTTTACTCGCACGTACGTATGTATCCAATATCTTTATTCTAGAGAAATTTTGGTTTCGACAGTAATGTTATCAAATACATTTGAAAATTAATGACAAAAACTAAAAACTCGACAACCGACTGAAATAAGGTTATCCGAGAACGACACACTTGAACCGTCCGAGGAATTTGAAACTCAGAGTGATAGAAGTAGAGATTTTAACCCTCCTAATATACTCCACAGGGTTGAAATTTGTTTCACGAGCTGTGTATTATTTCTAAGTCTTTTACTCGTAAAATTATATTTCAACCGTGACCCAATATAAACAAGGGACATCGACGATATTATGTAATGATGTTTACACCCCCGAATTCTCTTGTCTTCAAATAAGAGATTCCGAGGACCTCCGGTCTTCAGACTTTAGTTCCACTCTCGTCCTGACGATAGGGATACTTCCAAGGTCCCCTCTTAGGAAGGAACGGAGGAGGTCGAAGACCAATGACGACCGTAAGGAACTGACGTAGTGAGGTTAGGGACGGAAGGACCAGTGTAGCGGAAAAGGAGAGACGGAAGGAAAACATTCCTATGTACACTAACGTCGATCCCAAATGGGACTTTTGGGTCCTATTAGAAAATTTGAGTCCTAGGAATTACACATATTTGAGACAAAGATATATTCCCCTGTAACGGTCCTTAGACTATAAAACCCCCTGGTAAAAAATCGGATGGTGTGTCCCACTGTGTCAAGGACAGGACAGAAAAGTTCCGTACCAAGACCTGTAAAATGGAAAGTCAAGTCAAGTCAACGAATCAGTACAGGCTGAGAAACGTTGGGGGTACCTGACGTCGTGCGGTCCGAAGGGACAGGTAGTGGTTGAGGGTCTCAAATGAGTTTGAGTACAGGCAGCTCAGCCACTACGATAGGTTGGTAGAGTAGGAGACAAAAGGGAGTGAGGAGGACGGGAGTTAGAAAAGGTCGTAGTCCCAGAAAGGTTTGCTCAGTCGAGAAGTGTAGTCCACCGGTTTCATCACCTCAAAGTCGAAGTTGTAGTCAGGAAGATTACTTATAAGTCCTGACTAAAGGAAATCCTACCTGACCAACCTAGAGGAACGTCAGGTTCCCTGAGAGTTCTCAGAAGAGGTTGTGGTGTCAAGTTTTCGTGGTTAAGAAACCGAGAGTCGAAAGAAGCATCAGGTTAAGAGTGTAGGTATGTACTGATGACCTTTTTGGTATCTGTTGATTTTAACAGCAAACAAGGGGGGTCAAACAGGAACCTTTGGTAGACGGAATAAAATTCTTGGAAGGGGGGAGACCAAAGGGACCACAGAGTCGACCATTTCTTAGAAGGACGTTACACCTTCTGGACCTAAGTCAAGGACCCAACCCTTCTAGGAGACCTCTTCCTTTACCGATGGGTGAGGTCCCTCAACCTGTGCTGACTGACTCGCTGAAAGTGAATGGGAAACTGTCTTTCCTGGCACCGGTAGTTTCAACCCACCAAAGAAATTCCAGAGTCGTAATCTGTCACAACGATAAAATCTCCGTAGAAAGGTTCCAAAATTAAGGTCCTACGGGGGATTGCAAAAAAGAGTTTGAACGTGTAAGGGCCGTGGAGATTGAGTCATCCACCACGATCCAGGGCCTTAGGTTTTAAAAGTCACGGAGAACCCTTAGAATAGTCGGTTTTAAATCTTTCTAATTAAGGTTGTTTAAAGACTTGGTTTTGGGAGCTTTAACCCTTAAGGGAAAGGGCGGACGACCTACACAGTATCAATGTACTGACTCGACAATAATTTTCCCGCCTTCCTTTTTTTCCGTTCGGACTTTTGGCTTGTCAGGATAGACATGTCATAGGTGACTTTCTCAAGGGATCTCCCTTTTGAAGGTCAAGGCTTAATTCACGGCCTACTGCTGTCGGACCTGAACCGTCGGGAGGACGACAGTAATCGGGACTTGGAGCACCCAGACTGACTAGTTCGCGACCGGCGCGGGAGTCGCCCTCGGTTCTGAAAGGAACTACGCTTATCGGGTCGACACCACCGGAGTCCCATAGGGTCGGAACCATACCCACAGGTATTCTCTCCATGTCGCATCGACCCCACCCGGTCCCTCGCCAAAAGTCGCGGTGAGGGCGTTCGCTGTCGGCGAGGCCTCACCACGTCCGTTCCCCTCACCCCCTCTGCATCCATATAAATATGGCTTAACCTACGGCGGCCTCCTCGACAGGACTCAAGAGGGCTTTTCCGATTCTTTGGTCGCGGTCACTAACCGGTCCACCCCCGTCGGAACCACGTCACCGCCTCGCGGCTCTTGTAAAAGCCCTCAACGCCTTCAGGGAAACCCCTATGATCCGCGTCAAACCGAGTCGGTCCTCGCTACTTCCTCGGACAAGCCGAGTCGGAACTCTCCGACCCCGCGTTTCAGTCCGAGTCGGCCCTCCACTACCCCATTTTACAGGTCCAGTCGGCACCTCACTACCCACCGATTCACAGCCCAGTCCACGATAAGGACCCGCGGCGTCGCTCTCCGCGATTCACGACCACAGGCGTCGACCTCGCTTCGACGTTGTCGCCCGCCTCGGGACGCGCCGGTGGTGGAGGAGGCCGGCGTCCGAGGAGGAGAGGGGGCGGAAGAAGCAGATCGGGCGGGCGAGCGGGTCAGGAATCGGGAGATGGGGCGTCTCGGCCCGACGAACAGACCGGCCGCCTCCGACTCGCGCTGAAATCGCTCGGCGCCGCGGGCGGCTGGTCCTTGCTCGGGCTGAGGGCCCTGGGGCGAGACGGGGGCGCGCCAGCGGGGGAGGGACAACAGCGCCCCTGTGAGGTCGGCCTCGGTGCTAAGAGGAGGAGAAGGAGGGTTTCCCCTTCCCTGCCGCTTTCGCCTCGCCGACGTGACCTCTCTCGCTCGGCTCCGGGAACGGGGCCTCCGAGCCCTGACCTCCTCCTCCGCCTCCGCCTCCCTTCACGCGCAGTGAGGGTCCTCCTCTCACAAAGTGGAGGTCCGTCTCCGACGCCGACGGTCAACGCATTTTCGTCGTCGCCGCCGCCGCCGCCGCCGCCACCGTCGCCCGAGGCCCCGACCTCCCCGAGGGACCGGTACCTCCCTTCTAGGCCTGGGCCCCTGCGGTCCTCGAGACGAGCCAGAGGAGCCCGACGACACATCCGTGGACTTAATCGGTTGCGATTCGCCCCCTCCCCTTCCATTCTTCGTTGACCCAGTGGTCGGGGGAGAGGGACGGACCAGAGGAAACGAGGGGCGACCCCCGGTGACGGTCCTGCGCCTGCCACCAGGAGGCCAGGAAGGACCGAGGGTTATCAGCGTAGACCCGGAAAGATAACTTCGCCGTTTGTAGGAGGGCGGGGGGTTGTCGTGGGAGGGCGGGACGGGGGGGCGTGGCGGAAAGGGGAGAAACCTAATCCTCATTGTTCTGAGGGGTCTCATTCAGGAGAGGTATTCTTTCCCAGAAACCCTTGGCTCAGAACTCAAGAAAGAGAGGGAGAGAGAAAAGTAATGAAAATGCCTCATCCTTTGTTACCTGGAAACTTTCAGCCACACTTGTCGGAATTTGAAAAACCTCTCCCGACCAAACCCCCTTATTTGGGGTGTCCTTCGTCTGATGTCACTTTCTAACCTCCTTACACGCAACGTCTGAAAGCCGAAGTCACGCGCGCGCGCATGCGCAAACCCCACTAGAAACAGAGATAAGGCGACCCAACCAAGGGTGGGGGTGACAGGGGGTGGGGTCAAAGACAATCAATTCCACCCCGCTCAGAAATTCTAGAGCACGTCGAAAGAAATTTCGACCCCTTTCCGAATCGTGACCTAGGAGGTGAAGATCGAAAGGTTACGTTTCAACCCTCCAGAACCGTTTTCTTCCCCTAGACCAAGACGCTCCTGGGGACTCACGACGTCAATTACGACTAACGACGTGAGAAACGTCATTTTGATTCCGAGACTGCAGGGACCTACGAGAGACGACTCCCAACTAAACACAGTGGTCTAAAGGGCACCTCGCCTTCGGTGAGTGAATTTAAGAGGCGTAATCCAATCCTTTTGTCTGAAACTATATACAGAGGAAAGTAGTCGTGATCCCCAATGTTTATCTCACGAAGTATGAAAATTCTTGAAAGTAAGACGTGTCCTCAGTGAGTGACCAAACATAAGTTAGGGGAAGAAATTCACACTAACACTAAGCTAAAACGTATTAAAGTACACAACTCTCACATGTCTACGATGAAAGACATCGAGAAGGGTCTTGTTTCACTCTTACTAAGTCTCCTTCCCCCTACTTCCCTTCAAAGTGAACTCGACTTCCTGACTTAGGAGTTTTGTCGGACGAACGGACAACCTTTGCAGAGACAAAATTTTTGGTCATGTAAATTTTATAAATCGGAATACCAAGAAACTAACCGATCTTACCTCGATAATTACAAACAAACTGGGAACTTCCTTCGAACGATAAAAGTCTTAACCAGCCGTAGTGTGAAACCAACAAAGACTAATCGATGAGTTTCAAGGTTTTCTCAAACGTAAAGTCCCGCTTTATCTTCTAGCACGTAAAGAAGACGAATCATACCCGAAGGGAACACCGAGTCGACCATTTCTTAAACGGACGTTACACCCTCTGAACCCAAGCTAGGGACCCAACCCTTCTAGGGGACCTCCTCCCTTTCCGATGGGTGAGGTCATAAGACCGGACCTCTTAAGGTACCCGACATATCAGGTACCCCACCGTTTCTCAGTCTGTGTTGTGTTGTGAGTGAGTGAGTGAAAGAATCATTTCCCGGAAGACCACGAAATAGGATATGTCATTTTAGTGTGGAGAGTAGAGACGTCCTATTCACACATACACACATTGAATTTCAGAACATCAAAAAAGTCAAGTCAGGTGAACTACGACAAAATGAAATTACACAAATCTCCGAGTCTTTTCATTACAATTTTCACTCAAGACTCAGTAGTGGACAAGGAGAAATTGTCAGACACTTACTCGTTCGTCCGACTCCTGACCCGTGACACATACACCTGTCCTTTAAACGTAGTTATTTAAGAATGTACCATGAACAAATCTAAAGGAAACAGTGTCGATTAACAGACTCATTTCAGAGAAAAGAACTAGACCGGTCATTGGTTGGGAAGTTTAAAAGTTTTCAGAGTCTAAAGTGTTGTCCTTTGGTCTTACCCTGTGGAATAAGTACAAGGTTATCTGTATTAGTTCGGACAAGAGTCGATACAAACTTTACTTTTCCTTTGTTTCGTTCTCTCGCTCCATCCGAACACCCGTTAAAGACTTCACCTTTTCAATGATGAATGATCGATCCACGGAGACCCGTCCAAAGACGTTAACTCTTACTACTTGGTCTACAGCCCATTCTTTTCAAATTAAAAGTAATAGTTTAATTGTCAAAATCTGAGTGTCCTCTACGACATAGGACATTTTACGACATTTTATGAATATTCATAACGTAGTAGGTGGTAGGTGGGTGGTAGGGAAGTCGATCGTTAACAATTGGTGGATAACACACAGTCCGACAGACCTTCGTTAGACTAATGGGTGAGAGAACCACCTCACAAGAAAAACCATCTCTCTCCCTCAATCTACTTTACCAACTTTAAACTCTCCAGTGATAGATATTTCTTTGTACCGGAGGTAGATATTCCCTCCAAAGGTAGATATTTCTTTCTATTTTGTTAGAGACGACAACTTCTTTACTCAGATAAGTCCCCGTTTTCCTTCACTTGTTAATCTTCCGGGTCCTTCACCTCTTAATACGTATCTTACGAAATCCTTGGGTCTCCTCCTAGACTTGCCCTTACCCTCCTCCTTCGTTAAATCACTTGTTTATTTTAAGCGGTTTAGTCTGTTTTATCATCCCCGACCTTTGACTACAATCTCATGGAAATATAAAGTTTTACCTAACCTCCTGAACATCAGTCTTAACTCAACTTTTGTTCCGAGACTGTCAATTGGTAAACGAATAGTCCGTTTAGGGGACTAAGAAGTGTATTAACAGAGAAGTAGACATTTTACTGTAATACCTTAAGAAACTCCTAATTGAAACTAAATTAAACGATATATATATACTAGGGACCACCGAGTCTGCCATTTCGCAGACGGATGTTACACTCCCTGGGGTCAAACTAGGGACCCAGTCCTTCTAGGGGACCTCTTCCTTTACCGTTGGGTGAGGTCATGAGAACGGACCTTTTAGGACACCTGTCTCTTAGGACCATCCGATGCCAAGTACCCCAGTGTTTCTCAACCTCTGCTGACTCGTTGAAATGAATGAATGAATGAATAAATGAATGAATGGTATATTCGATCACGACAAACCATGAAAGTTTTATACAGAACAAAAATTGTCGACATTTATCTATGTCAAATATAGAATCACATTAACCAGAGTCAGTGTCTACAGATACAATGACCGGGTAAGGACTCCCTAGACTTAGGGTAGAACTCACATTCAGAAGTCGACAACAATATACCACTTCGAGTGAACAAGGGTGGTAGAAGTAGAGTCGGTATCCTTTAGAAAAGTAACGCAAACTCAACACTTGCGATTAATCTTCATTTCCGACAGATCATGTCATGTAGTTTACCCTCCCCGAACAGACCCACACATGACATTTTGAAGGTACGAGAGGAGGGACGGAGGGTTCGGTCCGAACAAGAAGAGGAAAAGAACTAGGATTGTTTTTCGATACGTAGACACAAAGACTCTGGTACTTTTAGTGGGAATTATCAAAATAGGTAAACATTTCTCCATATTAAAAGTTGATGGGACAATTTCTGACACGAGAGTTATCGTTGTCGACGACAGATCCACTTTGAACTTAGACATTTGTCATGAACGAAATTATATACACGGAATTAAGAGGTGAACTTTATCTGAATTCGAGTAGACTGTAAAATTATTTAACGGAAACTATCTTTAGGTATGAGTCGATCAATTTTGACGGTACAATGTACACTGAAAAATCCCCCTTCCCACCGTACTGATATTTAGTCAAGAGTCCTGTCAATGTACGACTCAGAACTGTACGTCAAATTACCCGAAGTTTTTATTATAATTTTACTCCTTCAACTCTGGGTGTCTCCGATTGATTAATCCATTCCAGTACATCATTTAATTACCGACTCACCCCTGTTCTTGGGGAAACAGGGATAAAAGTCGGTCGTAAAAAAGAAAAAGCGGTTATATAAGATAATACGAGGACAAACCAAAACAATCTTGAATCAATAAAATTACAAAATTATCACTTTATTGAACGTAAACCCGAATCTTTGGGTAACGTGGGTTCAAATTCCGTCTGTGATATGGAAGACAAAGTAAACGCTCTTAGATCTACACCATACCACGTGTCTCGCCCACTTCGATTGAACATTATTTAAACAGTTTATTCCTTGATTCACATTTTCATACAATTGAAATGAACGTAAAAGGTATTTATCATATGGTTGAATTTCATAACAACTTCACGTGTAAAAATTTTTCTTCGTTCAAGGACCCTTGTAATAAGTCTAAACACAAACTTAGTATACTATTTTTGTATAATCTTTGTCCAAACGTACAAGAAAACAAAAGGGACATGAACGAAACTCTTCTGAAATTATGACGAACAATCTTTGATACAAGTCGTTTATAGACTAATGTAAGGATTCTACAAGTTCCGTGACCGTTCAACGACACTTACTATGTTTCTACATACTCCGTATCCCAGAAATAATTTTACAGAGAAATGTTTCTCACTTCGTCAGAACTTCGACACATACTGGACTTTGTATCTTAAGGATAGAGGGTTATTTACTCAGGAATTAGATCATCCGTTTAGACGAGACTTTAATAATAATCTGATTAGTCCGAATATTGTTCTATAAAGAAAAGTAATGTACTACTGTCCACTAATTAGAAAATGTAAATAGTCACGAACTAGAAGTAAACCTGATATTTATTTTTGAACCGTCGTAAAATACCCTAAAATATAATACTTTTCAAACGGATCCTCTCGAACACCACTATAATCGAAACGACACGAATGAGCGAGTCAGCGCAGGTTGAGACACTGTGGTACCTGACATCGGACGGTCCGAGGAGAACTGAAATTGTAACGTAAATCTTCACACCGACCTTCGTTGTAACAACAACGGACTTTTCCAACGTCAAACTCTGTTAGGTATACCTCGTTGGTTCTTTTCTTAACAGGAGTAACCGAGACTCAAACTACATTCATAATCTTATATACGTATAAGAGGTGTTTGATCTACAGGATCAGTACAGACTTATGATTCACAGAGACTTCTTATTTTAATAACTAAACCCCCGAGAACGGATTAATGACCAAATATTGAATTCTGACGTTCGGAAGAGAATATTACCAGAGACAAATATCACTGAGTAAAAGGACTTCTTATTTACTCGAAAAAAAAATTTGTGTGTAGCTTCAATCTTTCAAGTAAAATTATAAAATCCCTAACCTTTTTAATTCGCATCGTATTCCTGTTTACGGACTAAGGACAAAGTCTTCCTTACTTTTTTTTACTTAGTAGTTTTTTTTTTACACCGATTTTGTTTTGGGGGTGTGTATATGGTAGCAAAAACGAAGGGGCCACCGAGTCACCATTTCTTAGACGGACGTTACGTTCTCTG
Source organism: Capra ibex (assembly GCA_006410555.1). Lineage (NCBI taxonomy): Eukaryota > Metazoa > Chordata > Mammalia > Artiodactyla > Bovidae > Capra > Capra ibex. Next base: position 34,882,088 of record SJYO01046538.1, on the reverse strand, counting down.
GAAGGGACACAACCCTCCTAGAGGACCTCGTCCCGTACCGTTCATGAGAACGGACCTCTTAGGGTACCTGTCTCCTCGGACCACCCGATGTCAGGTATCTCGGTGTTTCTCAGTCTGTGTTGACTTGTATGTGTGTACTCCTAAATTTTTTATAATAGGAAGTAATTACGTTTTCTATACCGAAATTAACAAATTATCCACGAATCAGTATCGGTAGGGGATTGGTAGGTTACAGTATCTTACTTCACGGTCATTACGACTCTTCGATCGTTAAACCACCCGTCACCCGACACATACTTCCATATCCTCTTTTCCGGTTTACTCTCTACTTAGCAGAAGAGACGTACTAATTACCGTAGAAACCTACCTACAATCAACGACAAAAGGGTTCACGGACGACTAAATCTGTGACAGGAATACTATACCGGTGGGAAGTGTTATATACCAGTCAAGAACCTATTGAAAGGGGTCGACGGACCAACGGTACAGTAGACTCGAACCGGAATCGGAATTTCATAACGAAGAACGAGGACCCGACACAAACACCGTGCACTCGAGTTGTGAGTCGGGGACAAACGGAGGAAGACGACCGACATAAGACAGGGACAAGAAGAACGTCTCAGGTCAGAGACGAGATCGAGACTCATTAACGAGCAAGTCACCTCCCGGATGGAAAACTGAGAGACCACGAGAACTTAAGCTGCTTACAGTTTCTCTGACACCTCCTCCACATTATACCAGGGATATCATCCGGATCAAAAGTGTTCGGGATCCTCCTATCCCTGACATTAAGAAAACACAATTATAAAACCGGTCCTTGAGTGGACACCTACTGTGAGTGGTCGGTCGGACAGTCTCTTAAGCTTTCGGGAGTACTCAAACAACAAAAGAGGGATATGACCAATAACGACCTGTCGCACAACAGTAAAATCCCCGTTTTACGTCACCATTTAAAATCAAGTGTGTATACTTCCTTCGATAATCATCATCAGACTACCATATACAAACCCATTCATCCAAACCTTAATTTATTTTAGTCCGATAGTGGAGAGATCTGTGTGGTCGGATCACAGAAACGGAGTCACACATAACAATAATGAACAAATGGACACAGTCGGGGCTGGGGGACTGGAGGTTGAGATCTGACACTCGAGGAAGTGAGGGGGGTGGAGGTTGTGCTCTCATACTCGAGGAAATTCCATCTCTAGTACATATAAAAAGACATAATGACCTAGGATTAGAAGTGTTTTAGAAACAGAGTATTCACTACGGGTTCGGGCATGTGTAAGGGACAAACTATTCCGAAAAGAGAATCTATCTGACACAATTTTTATCCGGTACAACATATCCATTTTTTTAAGGTGTAAACCTAATACCAGGATCGGGATAGCAATGATCCTTCAAACGAAACAACGACTTAACTCATCGGACCTAGTGAAGTCAGACCAGTAGCGCAATAAGTAGACCTCATAAAGAAGCAAACTTTCCACACAGTCTTGTATGAACCATGTACAAAGGATGACAGAGACGTAAAACTACAGACATATAGTGACCTAACATTTGAAAACCATGTCAATACGAATAAATAGTTTGTGTAGAGACAACAGAAAAGAAAAAAGGGTAGAAAGTTGTAAGACGGTGGTGCTGAAGGAATGTAAAAAGAAGACCTTCTCGTAGAATTTCGAAGCAGGGACGTCGGGTGTCCGTCGAGATGGGAAACGACACTAGAATTAATTTAGCCGGAGGCAGTCCAGTCCGAATCCGAAACCAAGAAAGAAAGTTTCCGGTCGACGTTCCGACTACTGTACGGACGCGGACGGTAACACACGGAGACGTACCGGTAGGAAGTGACAGTCGTCCAACCCTCAGAGAGGTGTTCTCACTTCCCCCTACCAGATTTCTGAACTCTCCCTCCTCTTCTGTTCTCTTGTCGAAAAGTCCTCCTTCTTAATTCCTCTTTCTCCTTAGACCCTTTATTATTCGTCTTCTTTCCTTTGTCTTCACTCCTCGCCTCCTGACCATCCATTTTACTGGGAGAGTAACAGAAGTTAAAAGGTTCAACTTTTTGTCAGTAGGAGATCAAAATAGGAAATCCAAAAAAAAAAAAAATGAAGGTTGGTCTCCGGATACATGAAGCAAAAAAAGGAAGACTAAAATAAAAACTAACCCGCTCCTTACAAGCCACAGGAGTCAACAGTGAGAAAGGAGGGGGAACCATACATTTAGACATCAAAAACGAGGGAAACGAAGAGAAAACAAAGGGCCCTATTGCAAGAGGTCGGAAAAGTGAGATAGTCGGTAGAACCGAAATCCCAGTTCCGAACGAAAAGTACCTATCTGATTGTCTAAACTTTTTTCTGTCCTAATTACTCATATAAACCACCGTCTGTTTAGTCTGTAGACGGAGGATACAAAACGTATTTACTCTCCTTACTTTATTACTTAATTTGATAAAGAATTTCCCGGTGAGTCGAATCGAAATCTCACCCTTTCACAAGTGACCCAAATGAAACCCGTAATCTATCATATTTATGAGAAACAAAACTCTCTAAGTATAAAATTGTTCTCTAAGGTTATCTTAAACGGTTCCTATATCTGTACTTTAACATTGATTACTCGATTAGACTTTAGGAATTCATGTCCGGGGTATTCGTATATAACAAAAGAACAAAAGGTACATTCGTTTGAGAACCATAAACATCAATTAAAAAGGAACGGTCCCTAAATGACAAAGGACTGATGTCAAAAGATTGTTTCTCTCATATCGAATTTACTTTTCATTTAAAGATTTGTCCCTTTTTTTTCCAGAAGATTGAAATTTATTATTAACAAGGTTACGTTTACGAACACCGTTTTGTAAAAATTTCATTTAAATCAGAAAAATCCCGATATGTAAACTTTATAAGGTATACTAAAGAGAGATAACATCAAATTATCTCAATTACATAATTTATCTCTCAATAAAGGGAACCTCCCCTCTCTACACTCGTTATATCCTACGGTTAGATCTTCCGTTCACAGATAACTATAAATGTATCATCCAATTGAAAACTCATATAGTAAGTAGTATACACAGATTTAACTGGTTCACCTCTTTCTTACTCTAATTTCTCAGAGCCAGGGAATAGGAGAGTGAAGTATCCTTCGACAAATAGTAATTCCAAATCACGTAAGGGGAAGACGAAGACTCGTAACTAAACCCATTAATCGTTTTACTTGTCCTTGGTCACGTCCATTTAATTGACACGTGTCACAGAATACAGAACCCTGACACTGAGTAGGACTAAAACTCTCAACTTCCTTTTTCTGTCTTCCCATCACTGTTCACGACCCGTCACTCCCTCTTACACTTACACTGTCTCACTTCCGTGAACAAATCCGTAGAGTCTTATAAGTCAAGAAAATCTAAGACAAGTGTATTTTGGTTCGTCTAGAGACTTACTTTCACTTCAGGGTGGAAGACAGATAAAACAGAGTTTATCAACATCCTTATCTGGATCGTACATACGACTTAAGGAAGTGTCAGAAACAACATCTTTTCACATAAATAGAACACACGAGACTATTATCTGATACTTTATTTCATATAAGGCGATTTGAGACATATTCTCTTAAGGGGGAAGACTTTGAGGAACGAAATAAGAAACGTAAACTTTTAGTAATATACTCTTATAACTATTGTGAATTTTAAACTGGCAAACACTTTAATTTCTAGGATTTTCAGTCGAAACGATTCAAACAAAGAATGACTTATCAAAAATATACTAACTCCATAACTCGAGTAACAAATAGTCACTGTATTGGACTTAGATTTCGTTTTGATCTACTTTGTAGGATGAAGAGGGTGTGTTTCGGGTTTGGACTTTTAGTGGAACTATAATAAGAAAAAACAGGAAAGGGATATTTATCCTCTAACCTTCAATCTTGATAATTAACTTTCGAGTTTCGGTAGTCTTCTATCAATTCTGAAAATAATCCAGTACCAAACAACAAGAAGTCAGCGAGTCAGTACAGGTTGAGAGACGCTGGGGTACCTGATGTCCTGAGGTCCGGAAAGACAGGGAGTGGTAGAGGCCCTCGAACGGGTTCAAGTACAGGTAACGTAGCCACTACGATAGGTCGGTAGAGTAGGAGACAGCGGGAGAAGAAGAAAAGGTCGTAGTCCCAGTAAGGGGTAGTAATGATCATTAATATTTGTTTTAATAGTAAACAAAAGTACTATTAAATACTTGTGGAGAGAAAGGACCACACAAATGAAAATGAAAAAAGACACTGACTCCCATGGTCAGTTAGACAATGTTTCTGCATGATTCTATAATTATTTTCCTTTTCAAATGAATTGGTCCAAAACCGACCAACATGACTTTGCCGACCTTTCAATCTGAGTGAACACTTTGACTAGAAATCGAACTTATGACAAAGTTCTCAACACAAGAACGAGGTTCTTTCTATACGAACTCCTCTGGTACGGTCGAAGAGTTGACAAGGATGTTCGGACTTAAAAGGTAAGTTTTGATTCGAAAGTATAGTTCACATCCGTCCTAAATCCTCTCGAATTTAGTCAGTTTTCATGACGTAAAAGTAATCCTCAAATCATACAACCCCGATTCCCGAAGGGTTCACCACGATCACTAATTCTTGTGTGGACGGTTACGTTCTCTGAATTCTCTGAGTACAAACTAGGGACCCACCCCTTCTAGTGAACCTCCTCCCGTACCTTTGGGTGACGTCGTAAGAACAGACCTCTTAGGTTACCTTTCTTCTCGGACCACCCGATATCAAGTATTCCAACGGGTCTCAGTCTGTGCTGACTTCGCTGAATCGTGTGTACGTGTACACTACCCCGGTTATACATACCGCATCGTCACCCGAAACCCTGAGGGAGTCGTAACCCAACCTCCCCGACCTACTAAGACGACTGATACCCCGTTGACATGAGTTGGTGACTCACTACTCGTGAACGCCATCCGTCAACCAGAAGACACAATTGTCGAGTCGCCATCTTTCTTTTACTTTTGAGTTGGAAAAATTTCTTCCTTAAAAGTTAATTAACGACGATAGAGACATAACTCTTCTGAAAAGGAGACTATTTTCGAATGAACGACAGTCGTATTGCTATATTTCACTTTACCTCGTAAAGGAAAAAGGATTCATGGATGACGTAAAATACCACACACCAATTTTAAATGTTTTATAACACTTTCCAACTCGAACAGATCTATCAACCGACGAGAAATAGAAATCTTAAGGATAAACGTAAACAATTATTATGGAAAATCAGTGGGTGACCCAACACATAATCCCAATGTAAAATATTTTTAATTACACGACTGAAAAAACGAACTTTACAAGAGTCGAAAGAGGTTTAATCCCGTTGATTATGTCTCTAATCTGTCTAAAGGGTCTCGGAGTTCCTACAACTTTTTCCTCAGTTACCCTTTAAGGTTAGACACACACATCCATATTCACACACACACACACACACACACACACACATACTCTCTCTCTCTCTCTCTCCTTTTGAATTTTCAAGATTCAAGTCATTCGTGAATTGACTCAAGGATAACACACATTCAAGGGTACTCTTACGGTTCTTCTCATTCTACATGGACGAGAATTCTCCGAAGACCAGTTGACGTCCTCTCCCTATACCTGAATGTAGTTAACTTTGTATTCTATCTTTCGTTCCACTAAGTTATTCTCAAAATTTGTCTCATGTCCCTTCTTGTTCGTCCTAACACCTAAAAGAACTGTAGTACGTGGAAAAATTATTTAGTATATTTGGGTTTTGATACTATAGGACCTGTCCCTCCGGACCGCACGACGCTAAGTACCCCAGCGTTTCTCAACCTGTGCTGACTCACTGACTTGACTTGACTTGACTTACAATAACTTTAAAGTTTTATTTAATTAACGAAAGACTCTAATGAAATTAAATATTGATTTATTTAATTAACTTAGGTTAATTAACTTACGAGAACGGTTGACGTATTCGGGGAGGGTGTCAAAGACAAACTCCCATATGAGAAAAACATATTCTTTTCTTAAAATAAAATTTATTGTCGTTCAAAAATTCTAAAACACACACACACACACTCCCGTCGACTCTTAAACTGTCTTCATGATCCAAAATTTTACGAAGGGAATAAAGAGTCGTAAATGTCTAGAAATCCAACTAGACTAAAAAACATAAAAATTATTAAAGAAAGTAATAGATGAAATTTAAAACGGATTTAGGGGACACGTCTAAAAATTGACACACTAAAATAAAAATTAATTAATAATGGTTCGAAAACCCCGATGATTCAAAAAATTAGTAGGTCCTTTATTTATGAGTGTTCGATTAAGAAGGTTCCTTGTAGATTTATGGTTTTTAATACGAAGTCTTGGAAAAATTTCACATAAAGGTTTAAAATATACTTACTGAACCTAATAACGAGTACTACCTAAAAGACGTAAATCTCCAAATCGTGTCAGACATTATTGAGAATTTTGGAACCACACAAGGAAGACATTAGACACACGAAAGGCGATCTTTATGTCAGGAAATTTTTTACTGTCCACTATATTTGTTTACTCGTCACATAATTCATCCTTGAAGTCAGACATCATTTTTAGAATTTTAACGTGGAGTACGAGTGGATCTTATTCCGAACTTTCTGACCCCCTTTGAGAAGTGGGAGAAAGGAGATAATCCAGAGAAACGAAACCCCTGGGATACGAGTTTGATTACGTTGGTTTCTATTGTCGGAAAACCTGACTTACCGGACCCATGGAGAGTGTCACAAAGGCACCAGTTAAAGTGAGAAGGAAGTTCGTTCCCTAAATTTTTAACCTAAATTCTGAGATACATATTATAACAAATTTTAAAATATGACAAAGTCAACATGTTTACGAGTTTTATTTCTGAACCCTATTAAAAATTTTCATTTATTTACTTTAACTTAAATCCTCAACGTAAAGAACCCCTACGACATATAGAAAACAGAAAAGTGGGTATCAAGGATGGCGTTAAGAGATTATTGTCGTTCTCGAGTGTTAACAAATAACTTACTCACTTTACAGTAAAAAAGGGTACTTAATAACTTTAGATATTTTTCGTTAATTATATAAAATCTCATTAATTAAATATTATGTTTAGGATTTGATTTGAACATTTACATTTCACTTTAGGATATCGTTACATAAACAGAATATATAAGATTTTAGTATTATCTCTCCTATTAGACGTATCTTATACTAATAAAAGAACATTTAAATGAGAATTTATATCAACGTTATTAAATAATAAATCCTTTTATTAATAACATAAATAATGATACATAAAAGTACAAAAAGTCATTTTATCTCGATTACCCGAGTCTTATATATCTTTTTTATATATAACAAAACCCCTTCTAAATACCCCTTTTGTGTAGTACTAATAAAGACTAAATAACTAGTACAGTCAAACACTAATTGTAGTACACTTTAAAGTACAATCCTATGGTAAAACACTTACACTTCTGTTGTAAAAAAGTTCACCCTACCACTAAAGTAACTCGGAGAGTGACGGAAAAAACAACAACAATAGCCATGTAGACCTCTGTAATAGAAGGTGTTTTCCCCGGAGGTCGGACAATTCATTATTGTCGGAAAGAGTGGGACTTTGTTACTTCAAAGTCTACTAACGTCGAAGTTTATTTTCTAAGGGTGAGGGAAAGTCTCCTCTAATATCAGACTAAGGGGAGAGTGGGACCACTCGGACCGTGAGTTCTTATAGATCAAATCAGGAAAGAAACAATTACCTACTAGTATTTCCCCAGAAACAGTATGAAAGAGTAAACAAGGTCGTCCTACATAGGTAATAAAACAAGACGACGAACCGTGTCCGTCGTCAAAGAAGTTATCGTGGAACTTAGTACAACAAAAGGGAAACAATACCTCGAATTCAAAGTAGATTTATTAATGAAAACAGGTCTTTAGTTTGAGGTGTTTGGTTCACGAAAACTGTCTGTGCGACTGAGAGTCTTACAAGAAACGGGGTACATTTTAGTCGTAGTTAAGGACTAATCTAAGGGGAAGACAGGGGTAATTAAAGGTCCAGCAAACCCAGACCCTTGTGAATAAACACCGAAGAAATTAACCAGTGTAAAACACAAATCACCTAAACGACATCAAATCTCGTCAAATCTCCATGGGAAAAAACGACAAAACCGTCCCCTACTCCCCCTAATTAACACTCTCATAACTTACTTCAGTCCACCGAGACTCTACGATGTCAACAATTCCTCCCCTTCATCACTTGTAGTACAAAGAATAAATAGGTGTCGACAACGTCATTCTTGTAATTTACTGTTACGAAGAAAGGGAAAAAAGGGGAGGGAGGGAAGAAGAAGGTAAGAAAGAGAAAAAGAGGGAGGATCGGGGGAAGAGAAAGTAAACTGTTTTAACCTCAGTCAAAGTAAATTTTGAATAATAAAATAAGTTTTTGATTTACGAATTATATTTCTTATATCTTTTATTCTTCCCGACGGAAAAACACAAACACAGGCCAAGAGAATCTAATCTTTCTTAGTATATATCAGACCATTTGAAGACGTGCTTCTTCAAGACTCTTATGATTTCACGGGAAAGTCTGAGTCGTGTCAAGACCAATATGGGAACGTCTTGACTAAGAAACTTTAATGACAGAGAGTTCACAAAACCTTCTGTGGAATCACATTGACAATCAGTTGTAAGAACCCAAGGTCAGGACCAAGAGACATCTGATCGGTTAATTGAAAAGATCAGGAGTCAAAAGACCACACATTTTACCCCTATTACCGTGGATAAGTATCTAAACAACATAATTTACACAATCTACTCAATTGTGTAGATTCCACAAATCTTGTCCTGGTCCATCATTCACGAGATCGTTACAAGTCAAGTCAACGAGTCAGTACAGACTGAGACGCTGGGGTACTTTGTGTCGTGCGGTCCGGAGGGACAGATAGTGGTTGAGGACCTCAAGTGATAAAGAATTTTGGTAGAATTTGTACTATAAACTTACGGACGATAAAAAATTTTGTTTTACAGTCATAAATTTTTCTATCATATCTACAAGAGTAATTTACTTAAGTGTCAGATAATTCACTATCGTTCCAATTTTTATTCAACATAATGGTTATTGTTGTTCCCACATTAGTGAGTGGATTTCGGTCTGTAGGATGTCACACTTCAGTTCACCCGGAATCCTTCGTAGTGATGTTTGTTTTGACAACCTCCACTATCTTGAGGTCGTCTCGATTAAGTCTAGGAATTTTTACTACGACAATTTCACGATGTGAGTCAACCGGTCGTTTAAACCTTTTGAGTCGTCACCGATGTCCTGACCTTTTCCAGTCAAAAGTAGGGTAAGAGTTTCTTTCTGTTACGGTTTCTTACGAATTTGATGGCGGGTCAACGTGAGTAGAGTGTGTTTTATTACGAGTTTTAACAGGTTCGGTCCGAAGTTGTCATGTACTTAGTACTTGAAGGTGTACAGGTTCGGTCTAAATCTTTTCCGTCTCTAGTTCAACGATTGTAGGTGGGTGACCTAGTATCTTTTTCGTTCTCTTAAGGTCTTTTTGTAGACGAAGTAACTACTGTGATTTCGGAAACTGACACACCTAGTGTTGTTTGATACCTTTTTAAGAACTTCTCCACCCATATGGTCTGGTGTAATGGATGGAGGACTCTTTACACATACGTCCAGTTCTTCGTTATCAATCTTACCTTGTACCTTGTTGTTCACCAAGGTTTAACCCTTTCCTTATACAGTTCCGACATATAACAGTGGGACGAATAAATTGAAGATACGTCTCATGTAATACGATTTACGGTCCGATCTACTTCGTGTTCGACCTTAGTTCTAAAGGTCCTCTTTATAGTTATTGGAGTCTATGCGTCTACTGTGGTGGGAATACCGTCTTTCACTTCTCCTTGATTTCTCGAAGAACTATTTCCATTTTCACCTTTCACTTTTTCGACTGAATTTTGAGTTGTAAGTCCTTATAGTACCGTAGGTCAGGGTAGTGAAGACCGTAGGTCAGGGTAGTGAATACCGTTTATCTACCCCTTTTTTACCTTTGTCACTGTCTGATAAAAGAACCCGAGGTTTTAGTGACGTCTACCACTGATGTCGGTACTGTAATTTTCCGTGAACGAGAAACCTTCTTTTCAATACTGGTTGGATCTATCGTATAATTTTTCGTCTCTGTAATGAAACGGTTGTTTACACGCAGACCAGTTTCGAAACCAAAAAGGTCACCAGTACATACCTACACTCTCAACCTGATATTTCTTTCGACTCGTGGCTTCTTAACTACGAAAACTTGACACTACAACCTCTTCTGAGAACTCTCAGGAACCTGACGTTCCTCTAGGTTGGTCAGGAAGGATTTCCTTTAGTCAGGACTTAAAAATGACTTTCCTGACTACGACTTCGACTTTGAGGTAATGAAACCGGTGGACTACTCTTCTTGACTGTACACTTTTCTGGGACTACAACCCTTTCTAACTTCCGTCCTCCTCTTCCCCTGCTGTCTCCTACTCAACAACCTACCGTAGTGGCTGAGTTACCTGTACTCAAACTCGTTCGAGATCCTCAACCACTACCTGTCCTTCCGGACCACACGACGTCAGGTACCCCAACGTTTCTCAACCTGTGGTGACTCACTGACTTGACTTGACTTGACTTTGTACATACGAACGGACAACCTTGAACAATCCTGGTGGAACACCGGGAGTATAATGTCTATCTGAAATTGAAGTTAAACTTCTCGAAATGTCATTAATATGAGTTCCCACTTTTGGACTAAGTCACAGTGGTTCCATGTAAAATTTTTATAATTGAGGTCCCGGGAGAAAGGTGGGTGACTCGGTCTTAGTCACCCCACCTCTCGGATCCTTATATTCGAAGGGAACACTTAGAATACGTGTCAACTCTTTTTGACGGGGTCTTGTCACCAAAAGTTGGTTCTACGGGTAATCTTTTAGACACAGTAAATTTTCTATACCAACGAACGAAGGACTGTTATAAACCCCACACCGTAACCCGTAATTGTAATAGTCCACTAATATCACACATCCCACCTCTTCGTCACCGTAATCTTCGTCTAGTGACTTCCACCAACAACTGTATCAAATTATATAGTCCTACATTCGACTGAACTATAAAAGTTTTTTCAGTAATGTCACCACTGACCGCTCTTCCTCCCTTTACAAAAACGAAGTACCCATGTCTCAAAGACAAACCCTACTACTTTTACGGGACCTTTACCTACTAACACTACCAACATGTTGTAACACTTACCTAATATGTAAATATTTACCAATTTTACAATTCAAAGCACAATATATGTAAAATGGTGTGATTTTTTTTTCCGTAATGTCAAGAGTGTAAAGACTCGGATTTAAAAACAAACAAACAAACAAAGAAAAGTGTCACTGCCACATAGTACGTACGGTGATTAAGGTCCCCTGTGAGGGGACGAAAGGACGTTGGAGTCTTACCTTTGTCGGTAGCAAGTAGACCGATACAAGGTCCCTTCCAACAGGGTGACGCAGGGGGAGGAGGAGGTTTCTCGGTTCGAAGTCGGTTTAAATGGAGGTAGGCTGTCCTTCGGGTCCGGTCGAAACGAAAAAGTAGACTCCTTGTCGTTCAGGTCTCTCTCGCGGCTTTCGTCTTCTCCGTGTTTTTATGAAAGTAAACGAAACGATAATGATCAAAAAGTAAAAAACAACGGGAACGTCAGTAAAATCCTTATAGGAGTTTTATACGAGGTCTACCACTCACGTATATCCTCTTCTTTCTTCCCTTCCTTTATCTTATTTAGGACTTTATAGAAAACAATAGAATTGAACCGGGATCGATTGTATATATTAATCTATTATCCTCGATATTGAAGAATACTTACTCTCGTTACAATTTCCTTAGGTAACTTTTACTATTTTCTAACGAGAAGGAAAGGTAAAACGGTGAAACGAGGTCCCGAGTTCTGGAAGAACCTTGTAAAGAAAAGTTTTATCATTAAAATTCTCAGAAATGACTTTAGAACACCACCGTGTTAAAGTAGAAAACATTATCCCTACTAAAAGTCTAACGGTGTTCAAAAATCATTATTCTTAATGATTTACGTCACTATTTCATGTAAATTAACCCCTTTTTTCACTTTCGCTATCCTAAACACAAGACGGTAAACTTTGGTTAACTCCCCTGTCAAGGTTTTCTCTTCGAGGGTCATAAAAACTCCTTATTACACATAGGAATTTCCTTTTATAGGTAATCACCCATATTCAAGACTATGTGAACAGAAGTATCAATTTGAAGTAAATTCCTCTAAAATTAAAGAATTTACCAAAAACGAAAAACTCAACCATTGTATCGTCATTAACCTTACTATAACAGCCAGTCGGAGTTAGATCATAACGATTTTACACACACACGAATCAGTACGGACTGAGAAATGTTGGGATACCTGACATCGGGTGGTCCGAAGAGACAGGTACGCTAAAGGGTCCGTTCTTATTGACCTCACCCAACTGTAAAGGAGGAAGTCCCCTAGCAGGGTTGGGTGCCTAGCTTGGATGTCGAGGTCGCAGAGGAAGTAACCGTCCGTTTAATAAACGGAGACTCGGTGGACCCTTTGGGGTCATGGTTACTTCTGACCGGAATATTATGTGGGGTAGGTAGAGATTTTTAGTTTCCCGAGTTTCGACACCTCTTTCGTCTGATCCTGTGGTCCTAATCGTGGTATAACCAGACGTGAAAAATAGCAGACGTTGTCTAAAAACAACTTAAGTCAAGTCAAGTCAGTGAGTCAGTACAGGCTGAGAAACGCTGGGGCGTTTAGTGTCGGAGGGACAGGTAGTGGTTGAGGGCCTTAAATGAGATTAAGCACAGGTAGCTCAGTCACTACGGTAGGTCGGTAGAGTAGGAGACAGCAGGGGAAGAGGAGGACGGGGGTTAGAGAGGGTCGTAGTCAGAAAAGGTTACTCAGTTGAGAAGCGTACTCCACCGGTTTCATGACCTCAAAGTGGAAATCGTAGTAAGAAAGGTCACTTGTGGGTCTTGACTAGAGGAAATCTTACCTGACCAACCTAGAGGAACGTCAGGTTCCCTGAGAGTTCTCAGAAGAGGTTGTGGTGTCAAGTTTTCGTAGTTAAGAAACCGTGAGTCGAAAGAAGTGTCAGGTTGAGAGTGTAGGTATGTACTGGTGACCTATTTGGTATGTATCGGAACTGATCTACCTGGAAACAACCGTTTACAGAGACGAAAACTTATACGATAGATCCAACCAGTATTGAAAAGAAGGTTCCTCATTGGCAGAAAATTAAAGTACCGACGTTAGTGGTAGACGTCACTAAAACCTCGGGTTTTTCGATTTCAGACTGTGACAAAGGTGACAAAGGGGTAGATAAAGGGTACCTCACTACCCTGGTCTACGGTACTAGAAGCAAAAGACTTACAACTCGAAATTCGGTTGAAAAAGTGAGAGGAGAAAGTGAAAGTAGTTCTCCGAAAAATCAAGGAGAAGTGAAAGACGGTATTCCCACCATAATAGACGTATAGAGTCCAACAACTATAAAGAGGGCCGTTAGAACTAAGGTCAAACACGAAGAAGGTCGGGTCGCAAAGAGTACTACATGAGACGTATATTTCAATTTATGCGTCCCATTGTTATATATCGGAACTGCATGAGGAAAAGGATAAACCTTGGTCAGACAACAAGGTACAGGTCAAGATTGACAACGAAGGACTGGACGTATATCCAAAGAGTCCTCCGTCCAGTTCACCAGACCATAAGGGTAGAGAAATTCTTAAAAGGTGTCAACTAACACTAGGTGTGTCAGTTTCCGAAACCGTATCAGTTACTCCGTCTTTATCTACAAAAAGACCTTGAGAGAACGAAAAAGGTACTAGGTCGTCTACAACCGTTAAACTAGAGACCAAGGAGACGGAAAAGATTTTGGTCGAACTTGTAGACCTTCAAGTGCCAAGTGTATAACGACTTCGGACCGAACCTCTTAAAACTCGTAATGAAATGATCGCACACTCTACTCACGTAACACGCCATCAAACTCGTAAGAAACCGTAACGGAAAGAAACCCTAACCTTACTTTTGACTGGAAAACGTTAGGACACCGGTGACGACTCAAAAGGTTTACACGACCGTATAACTCACGTCGTGAAAGTGTCGTAGTAGAAAATCCTAAACTTTATCGAGTTGACCTTAAGGTAGTGGAGGTGATCGAAACAAGCATCACTACGAAATATTCCGGGTGAACTGAAATGAAAGGTCCTACAGACCCAGATCCACTTAATCACGGAAGAATTTACCTACATTGTAAACTCTTCATAAAATGACCAATATCCGAAGGGACCTTACTTAGTCTACCATTGCTTAGACGAACGATACGTCCTCTGGACCCAAACTAGGGACCCAACTCTTCTAGGGGACCTCTTCACTTACCGATGGGTGAGGTCATAAGAACGGACCTCTTAAGGTACCTGTCCTAGAACCGCCCTATGTCAGGTACCCCAACGTTTCTCAACTTGTACTGACTCAGTGATTGTGCGAAAGTGAATGCCCAATACTGAGTCTTTGTAGTCAGATAAACCAAAAGTACCTACTAAATCCCCAGAATCTCTGAAATTCCAAATCCCCCTCCATTAAAGTTAAGAATATTTCTTCATCTGGACTTCATTCTCTCTACAAGAAACTGAAAAAAAAAAAATTACATATACACAAACAAACAAAAAAGAACTTCACATCAACGACATATTACACAATCAAAGACGACATGTCGTTTCACTTAGTCGGCATACATATGTACATAAAGGGAGAAGGAACCTAAAGGAAGGGTAAATCCAGTGGTATCTCGTAATTCATCTCAAGGAAAACGATATGTCAACCAAGAGTAATCAATAGATAAAATATGTATCATTACATACATACAGTTAGGGTTAGAGGGTCAGGTAGGGTGGGATGGAAGGAGGGAACCATACAGAGATAAAGACGAAACGTTTATTCAAGGAGATACGGTAAAAAAGATCTAAGATCCAAAACACAATTATATTTTACAACGAAAATAGAAAGACCGTCTCACTACACCTCCACAGAGAGTTGTAGCAACAACCGGTTCGGTCACCCGGCGTACTTCTTGAACGCTGTAACGAAAAGTAACGTGCATGGTAACTGAAAGAAAGGAGAAAAGAGGCCTTTTTATTGGTTCAAGTGACGACAACTAAGTAAGAAAGGTTCGTTATATGTCATTTACCTACGATCTAATACCTTTTAGTCTCGATTTTAGACACCAAAATTAACTGTAAAAGTATAAGGTCGATTCTGTCACTTAACCACTACACCAAGGAACTTAGTTGTAAAAAATCAAAGTGTAAAACCGTCATATTCCCGTCTTATAGTCACCTTTCTAGACCGCGACTTTATAAAGTCTTAGTCGGGATGACACCAATGACGACAATGTATTGAAATTATTACCTAGGGTGATAAGTTATTCACCCATCGGTTCTTCCACCCCGACCGATTCGATAAAAAACTACGAAAGACGTCTGACGTACAAAAGAGTAATTTACATGAAATGACCTTTTTTTGTCTAACCTTAAAACCCACTATTTTTAAAAAATCACTTATATTATATTTATAAATTTATAAATATTTGTTCTCCTTAATATATTCATAATATCATCCGAAATCTAGAAAACTCTAATCAAAGGAAGACCTAAAAGAAGAGATTGACCCAGGTAACGAACAAAGAACCCTGGATGTAAACGAACACTATACTACCTCTTAAGGTCAATTTACAAAATACCCACCTCTCCCTCCTTGTTCTTTTCGAGTTCTTTATGAGTTATAATTCAGGCTTACTTAAATTCTGCCAAGAACAAAGAAACTTTTCAAACTGATAAGAATCATATAATCACTACTAGTAACTAAATAGTCTCAATTTAAAGTCACTAATATTTCGACGATCCTGTTTTTAATTAAGGTACTTCATTAACGGTTCCAGAATGGATCATCCTGATTAAAATTACCATCACCAATGATAGTGGAGTTTCTCTTTCGTATTTGGTTGTACTTATGAATCTTTATCTACAAACGTAATCACCACACGTTCAAGTTTTGTTCCTTAGTGTCAAATGAAGGATATTTTTTGATACAGAAACACTACATGCGTCATAGAGATGAAAAAGAGTGTAATAGGACATCATATATGGAAGGTGGAAGTATGTTCACATAGGACAGGAAAGATTAGAAACGAATCAAATTTACATCCACTGTAGACCGATAAGATTTACTCGTTGCTTTACCTGAACCTGGTATTCCCTATAAACGTAGCGATCGCAAGTATAGAGGGGAAGTACGAGGAGAATAAATTTAAGACAGGTGAGAAACCCCCAGATCCAGACGAGGTGACTTCGACAGAGTCAATGAGATCACGGTGGAGAGGAAAGAGACTCGAAAAAACGTAGATTTCTTTGATGGTATAAAAAGTCATAATAAAGTATGTTTT
This sequence comes from Capra ibex, assembly GCA_006410555.1. Lineage (NCBI taxonomy): Eukaryota > Metazoa > Chordata > Mammalia > Artiodactyla > Bovidae > Capra > Capra ibex. The sequence goes on along the minus strand of SJYO01046538.1, from coordinate 34,865,552 downwards.
GATCTAATATATGAGATTCCCGACACTCGAGTAAGATTTAAAATATATAATACTTGAAGTACTTAAAATGTGATAGATCAGGTCTCACCTGTTTAACCAGGAGGCATTGATGAACCAGTAATTAACCAGTTTTAACTACACTATTACCTCTCTCATCGTACCTTTGTATATGTGATTGTATACATTTCATCGGTCACCCCTAAACAACATACTAAGTCCTTTGAGTTTGGTCCCGAGACACTGTCAGATCTCCTCACCCTATCCCACTCTCCACCCTCCGTCCGAGGTCTCCTTCTCCTGTATACATATAGACACCGACTAGGTACAACGACATACCCTCTTTAGTTGTGTTATAATATTAATAGGATTGTAATTTTTATTTAAATTTTTTTAACCACACTAAAAAAAAAGAGAGAGAAGGTTTAATATCGTCTTTACTTTCCAGAGTACGTAATTTATCGAAACCGTTACGTTTTATGAAAAACATAAAAGTAGTAGTAGATAAGTTCTCCGTTTAAGATCGTTTCCTTGTGACGTTCCTTTCATTTGGAGTAAAGAATTTCCCCTTGAAAGTATAGTGAGTTCAACGTCTCATCAGAACCCAAACCGAAGAGATTAGACATCAAAGGAGTAGAGACTTTTACTCTTCAGTACAAAAACCGGTAAACGGAGAACGTCAAAACAACCCCTTTACATGTACAGACTTCTATGGAGCTAAATAGTCGTCGACGGAAACACCACTTCCTTCACGGTAATAGTGGACGAAATACTAAGAGGTTCGTATCCTTCCTTGGACCCTTCTGGATTATATGTATAACGAATCGTTAAAAGGACAAAAAAAAAGAAAATAAAAAAATAGATAGTCATACAACACTTGAATAAAAGAAAAGATTTGTGTTAAGTCTCAAAACGGAGAATGACAACTAAACAAAGGTCCCATCTATCAAGTCCCCTTGAGACAAAAATGACCTGAGACTGGGTTTGATCCACCATCGTTGAACGAAAACACCACTTTGGAAAAAATACAAAACTCCTTCATTTCCTAAACTGTATCGAGACGAACCACCCTACCCTATCCTTAAGGCAGCAATACCTTTCTTTTATACAGTCGGGTAATGAACGTTCAACGTTATTTGTTGTCATCATGAACTTAAACCCATTTCCATAAAAACACAGAACAACCAAATTACCCCATAACTACAACGAAACAAAATATCTCTTAACGGGTCTAGTTTTGGGGGCAGAGTCCTTGACCCTAGGTCCTGTTCTAAGACGTTTTGTGCAACAATAGTTCCTTCCTCTATACAAAGCAGACTGGAGTCTACGGTGTCACTTAAGATATCAATAAGTCCTACCTCCACTCCTTGGCGGGGACAGATACCCTTGTCGTTGTAAACTACAAGAAATACATCTTTTGATAACAACCGTAACTCTTACACCACAGTGAGATTGACACCTCTGTCCTTTCTAAGGATTCAATCTTGGCATCTTAAGTTGTCGATCTTCCCGGAATCTTTAGTGAGTTCAGTTCTGGCAACTAAATATGTTTTCTTTCTCGAGGTCTTCCAGTAGAGAGTATCGATTTAGAAACAATGTTGATACCTCTCACTACTCTCGTAATTCCATCCTATATCCATTTTTACTCCAAGTCTAAACATCTCAGAATCTATAAAAAGATATTTACTAAATGGAAATTTCACTTACCTAACTTTAAGAATGTGTACCCGTACAAATCGCACAACTCTATGCTTAAGAGGTAAAGAAACAAAACTTTTGTCTAAGGTAAAAGATTCGTCTGAAAATCATTTAAGGAAGAGGGTTGAATTGACGCCTTCACGAAAAAAGGGGAGAATTCTACTTTCGATAAAGAGACATAGAATCTTTCTATAAAGTCTTTGACCGAATGAATCACAATAAGGGACGTCCTGACGAACATAAACCCCTGCTATTTCTACCTAGGTCTTTATAATGAAACTCCTGAGCAATGTAGGACTAGTTCCTACCACCCCGCGAAGTATAACCTCGTCTTTTTACGGCGATATTTAGGTTTCGCTGTTAACGGAACATACCGTTCAGTCTACTTCCACTTTCATACGGTTGTAAACCGTTTTTTAAATAACCACACCTTCGACCGCCCTGTGACCTTAATGTACCCTGTGTCTTCCGTAGTACCTGCAACAACCACTCTTGAGACTTAAGAAGTCCGAACTGGAAACCGAGGATACGGAAATTTTTCCTGAAAAGGTCCCCGGAGTTACACTCCCAGTAACTAGTTCTGTGTCGGTTTTAAAACCTTTAACTCTCTAAACTATGGGTACTTAAGGTTTTACTTTCATCCGCTGAAGTCTTTAAGGACTCTCTGGTCCTAGGTCCTGCCTAACAACGGTATCGACAACCTCTAAGTCGACAATTTTCGGAGAATGTTCCTTGGTATGTTTACTAGGTCCTGGCCGACCCTTCATTCGACTAGGTTCCCGACCCGATGTCCACCCGTACGTATAGAAAAAAAAAAAATCGTACTTCTATATAAAATGTTGAAAATTAAAAAAAAAAACTGGCACGACCCAGAAGGAACGACGTTCCCGAAAGAGATCAACACCGCTCGACTCCGACGAGAGATCGACACCACGAACCCAAAACGTAAAACCACCGAACAACGCCTCGTGCCTGAGCTCCCGGGAGTCCGAGTCATCAACGGCGAACTCCCGGGTCAACGGGGAGTCGACCACCCTAGGAGGACCTGGTCCCTAGTTTGGGTACAAGAGGAGTAACCGTCCACCTGAGGGTTGGTGACCTGATGGTCCCTTCGGGGTTTGTATAGAAAAAAATGAAAGGAAGGACGACGCATAATCTTAGACACAGACACACTCTCCTCTCACACTACCTCTTTCAGTCCACAGTCTTACCGGTGATGTTAAACCTTCAGACCAACGGAGAACGAAACTTAACCTCAACTTTCCAATCCCGGAGTAAGACTCGATTCCACATTTTTAACAGAATTTTCGTACTCCTCCCCACCTTGTACTTGTCCAAAGAAAAAGAAAAGAAAGAGAGAGAAAAAAAAGAAAACAAAAAACTTAGGAAATTAAACTTAGAACAAACTAACCGTGACAGGACACTCTGGGACCGTGTTCAACCTCCCGATCCTTCAAGTAGGTTTATCATCATAAGTACGGATGTTAAATAAGAACACAAGAACACGGTATAAGACTAATTAGTACTAAAGGACTACGTCAAGACCCCTTCATCGACCGAGTTGTAAATGTTTCTTTTGTCTTCAAAAGACAAATGAAAAGTGTTATTTCAGTCCCCTATAGACGTCACTTCAATCGCTTGAAGTTTTGACCGTACAACTTTACTAGATCAAAGAGAAAAAAAGGAAACCACCAACTAAATAGATCAATAATAAAAAAGGAAACCAGTCACAACCTTACCTACAATAGATATCTTCAACATCTCTTTCAATTCTTCTGTTTTTAATCACTTCTTTTTTCCAGACATTACCAAAATTTCGAAAAATGAGTGTGCCTTATAAACAACAAGTCAGCGATTCAGTACAGGGTGAGACACTAGGGTACTTGACGACGTACGTCCGAAGGGACAGGGAGTCGCAGAGGGTCTCAAACGAGTTTGAGTACAGGTCACTCACTCACTACAGTAGGTTGGTAGAGTAGGAGATAGCGGGGGAAGAAAAGAACGGGGGTCAGAAAGGGTCGTTGTCAGAAAGGATTACTCAGCTGAGAAACGTAGTCCACCGGTTTCATGACCTCGAAGAGAAGTACGAGTACACGTCCATAAAGATGTTAATTATCTGGATCCTCACTTCCGTACCAGACGAGTCTGTGGGTGAGATAAAGTAATAGGTCATCATGGTCTCTATTATTGAAAACAAAGAAATACAGTAATAACAAGACCTAAACACACTAGTAATCGAGACTTACAAAACAAATGGAAAACCCCATTATAAGAAGGATAACAAAAGTTTAAGGAAATTTTTATAACTCCGACTAAACTGCCTCTTTAATCTTAACACTAGGAAACGGTTACAAGGAAACGAAACGGTAATAGAGGTCCCATGTATTTGTACGGGGAAACTTCTATTACAAGACCGTGCAACTTTAAAAGGAGTTCACCTCCTCCCTTCATCCTCACAAAACCTCTATCACAGTCATCTTATCTTGTAACAAAACGTCAACGACTCCGTCAAGACCATTTATTTCTTTCGGAGACTATCAGAAAGAGAGGAAGGGAGTATATCCTCTATTATTTGACTTCGTAAGAAGTAAACTAAGAAAGACGACATAGTTTCTTATATTTATCTCGATATTTCGTGTCAGTCGGTTTCTCATCGATTAGGTACGTCCCCGCCCACACCCTAAACATTCCTACATCCGTACGTAACCAATTGAAAGTAGACACTTATAGATCGGTAGACAGATCGTATCTAATATAAACCGTAAAAAAGGGAGATGTTATCCTTCGACTCTAAAAAGAAAAGTACAAAATTTGGTCCTCAGAATTCCGATTAAAAGACTACAAAACAGAAACAAGAAAGAAAGAAAAAAAAAACTTAACTGAAACTAGTATTCGAACTCGTTTCAAGGACCTTACAAATAGTGTCATAGTGTTATTATTTTACCACAAAAAGTTCACATAACGAAAGTTGTTTATCTATATTTCGTATATTTTAATTTTTGGACAGCTTATCACTAAGATATCGAAATTATTATCATTTGATTATTGGGTCACCAGAGTCGAAACAAACGTGTGGACTCTAGAATTTTTTTGGGTACGGGTCCCGGGTGACATGTAGTAAATGTAGGCCTAGAGACTTCGCATCGTGTAGGAGGGGTGAGGGGTGACCGTCACACACGTCAGTTTCTACTGTGAATGACGAAATTGGAGACTGGACACTGAGTCCAAGAGTCACACCAAGGGTCGGGTCGTCGTAGTCGTAGTGGACCCTTGAACAGTCATTAAGATACTGGGGTGCAGTTTGTCAGTCTTCCACCCCGGGTCGTCAGACCAAATTGTTCGGAATGTAAATTAAGACTATGGTTACTTCAAACTCTTGGCGACCAGATTGAACCACCAAGAGGTCACACCGACGTGTCAGTCTCGTAGACCCTTTGAAATTTTGTCTGATTAAGATCCGGGGTGGACATCTCTACAACCAACGTAACCACACCCGACCCAGATTCGAACCTATACAAAGATTTCGAGGGTATACTAACATAATAGATCAATCTAAACTCTCGTAACGTCTCTATTCTCACCTTTTCTCTGGTCCGTTATTAGCAAATCTTTCTTTACCCCGGAAGGGACCACCGAGTCTACCATTTCTTAAACGAACGTTACGTCCTCTGGGCCCAAGTCAGGGACCCAGCCCTTCTAGGGGGCCTCTTCCCTCAACGTTAGGTAAGGTCATAAGAACGGACCTCTTAAGGTACCGGTCTCCTCGGACCACCCGATGTCAGGAACCCCAGCGTCTCTTAGCCTGTGTTGACTCACTGACTGTGTGTGACAGGAGATTACGTTCCCTACGCCCAAAGTATAGACCAACCTTTGACTGTGGGGTGTACAACTCACCGGTCTTCTAATCTTTTTTTTAATTATTTTTTATTACACTTACTTTTCTCATACTTAACTCCTTCAGTTACTAACTAACTTTAGTATCATTAGTCACAAAGTGGACAATGTCTTGACCTGTTTGTCCCTAAATTTTAGGTCCACGTAAAGGAAGACACTACAGTCAAAAAAGTCAGTTCAAACCCGAACGTTGGTGTACCACCTTCTTCTCAACCTCCCTAACTGTTTTTACTTTATCTTAATTATCGTGGACAGTATTGTAGACACAACCCCTAAACCCAGTCATGGTACTGTTTATTAGTCAACGTGGACGAGAAAAAGGAAGATCCGTTCGAACCCGAAACCAACCACAGTAACTGCCACCGTCATGAAGAACGTTACTCAGACATTCTTTGATACTCTTAGTATCATCACCTCCCTTCCGAGAGCGGGTTTCTCTTAAAATATGACACCTACCAGTCTTCAAGAGACACTGTCGCATATCACTTACCTAACTTCCATCCGTTCGTGTCAAATATGAGAACAATTATGCAACCATTCATAACACCGTCTACAAAAAATTTCACCGTAATATAAGTTTACTATCAGATAAAACTAAAGAGTTGACCAACTTCTACTTTGGATATCAAAAGGTTGAAATCAACTAGAAAATCCGGCTTTGTTTTGAAAAAAAAAGACCTAATCTTTTACTAGATCAAATCCGTAGGAGTCAACCTGTAACAAGAAGTGAGAACTCAGTAATCTACACCAATTACCTAAAGGATCTAAATCTAGGATCTAAATCAAAGGATCCGAATGATAGTCAACTTGGTTAGACCTACACTATCCCACTCGACAGAAACTAATACAAGACACTATCACTTGACCAAAACATGCAACCTAGAATAACAATATATCGAGATAACTGTTTATAATGGAAACTTGTGTACGACACATTTGTTTAATGAGTAAAAGAATCGTTACAAAGGAACTATTAAGTCGATGATGCAAATAGAATATCAGTTTGACCTTTTTCATATTTCAATTTTAATTACAAAGTGGGATAGTAAGTCTCAATTAATCGTAAATTTTAGATACAAGGGAGGGGATCACAAGTAAAACAAATTTGGACGAAAGGAAAGGAATTTATTATATAATATTTCAATAGAATCCGGAAATGAAAAGAAGTCGTATAAGACTTTTAATCTTAGGTGGAAAGTCTTCTTGATAGCACATATTGTTACCATGAGAAAAAAAAAAAAAATTTCCTTTAAGTGACTTCTTAAAGACACAAAACGACGATCTGAAAAAACCGAGGTCCACTTAACCGTCGGAGGACAGACACGAACGGGTGGTGGAAAGAAAAGGTTGGGTCATAATATGGTTTTAATTACACTTTACTCATTAATTTTCCACGAAATAATGTAGACATTAATGGGTCTTTCCAAATAAAATCCGACCCGTGTATGAAGACAAAAATCGTCATGACATCATTTCATAAGTGACTTTACCTAAAGACCTCTGTCTTACGGACCCAAGTACAGGGTCGGAAAACGAATGATATACTACTACCGTATACTGAAGTTGAAGGATTGGGAATCAAAGGAGTAGACTTTTACCCCTATTATTACCTTTGATGGTGTATCCCGACGACACTTATAGTTTGTACTTCTTATACTTCAAAAATCGTGTCTCATATATTATTCGTGAGTTATTTCCAATCGACAAAATTGTCATTACGTTTGTACTGAACCCTATATTGACATAAAACATAGGAACATTAATTTTTTTCTCAGAAAACGAAATTTTGTTTGTCTATTTGACAAGGACCATACATTATTCTGAAGGTGTACGAGGTAAATTCGTCGGAAGACTCAAACTCCACTCCTCTACCATAGATAATACCTACTCCTCTGACCTTAGTTCCGATTCAAAGGACGGAGGTTCTGATAACGAGAAAGTTGGTGTAGTACCAACGGAGACCGTTTTTTGTATCCATCTACTCTTTATAAAGACTCGTCCTTAAACCTGAACGTACTTCTCAAATCACCTTGAAGAAAGTCATTCTAAGGTCCGTCTCCTACTGTTTGAACCTCAGTTGTAAAGGAAAACTCTTTAAAACGAATGTAAAAGTGTAATGGTTACTGACGAGTAAAGACCCTTTCATATGTAAGATCGATAGATAACATCCTATAACAAACACAAGACACAATCACAAAGGATAAAAGACCTTCTCCATCTTTCAGTGATGTCCTTCGATCCTACTACTTGTATAAAAGAAAGTATGAAGGTCAAGTAATCACGGTCATCCTCTATAGAGTCTTTCCTAAAAGTAGATGTAGGTCTTTTCTCACTTCTTAACAACTTATTATGTCTAAAAGGAGATACATTGGAACGAAAAAAAAAAATTTTGTCTTTGTTTAAGGTTACTAGAAAATTCAATTTTGAATAAATAGATGTTTAAAAAATTTTTCGTAGTAACTTTAAAAAATACTTTTATTAAATTACAAAGAATCAAAGGGAAAAAATCTATTTAGAAAAACCAATTTAGACTTTAAACCCCATCACTAATAGTAACGATGGTACTATAAAACCGAATAGAAATGAGAATTGGACGGACAAAATCAAAAATCCTTCCTTCTTACCATAGCTCCAATCCTTTTAACCTGAGACTTTAATTTAATCGTAAGTAACACCCGAAAAAAAAATCGATAATCAATCTGATAGAAGAAAGTCGATAATCAGTCTAAGGGACTGGAAACGAAGAAAATAGAGATTACGTATATTATCAAGGAGATAGAGTTTCGACAAAACTACTTTCCAATAATACATACACTTTAAGGTTATTAACAATCGACAGTAACTATCAATAATAGAAATAAATCTGTTTTAAGGTAATACCCGAAATCATAAATACACTTTCTATGTATTACTTTTTACGAAATGTAAATAATCCAAGGAAGGAAAAAAAAAAAAGAAGACAAAACAAAACCACGAAACATCTTTGTCCTTTCGTACCATCTAGTCAGATCACCTCGTCTAAAGTCTTGAACGAGTCCAATCTATAATAGTTCATAGGGATTCTGACATTCCTATAAACATAATAAGAAACACAGAACGGATTTATAGGACGTAAAACTAAGGAGATTGAATTCATTTACTCAAAAAAATAAGGATAGTAACTGATAATAAAAAAAATTTAATTTTTTTTATATAAACAAATAAACCGACGTGGTTGAGCATCAACACCACACGCCCTGAAATCAATACCGTACGTCCTATACAACAGGGCTGGCCCCTAACTTAGACCCAGGGGTTCGTGACATTTGAACCTCAGAATCGGTGACCTGGTGGTCCCTTCAGGGAGTAGCTGAAAATCCCAGTCATAGAAGTTCATCAGGGTCTCATCAAACAGTCAATTAACCTTTCCACTATGACTTTATGTCTATCATTTGTCTATAGAAACTTTATACCACAAAGGGGTGTAAAGGTATAAAAGGTATCGAAGGTAGATAAGGTATAAGTAAACGTAATTTAGTCCAAAACCTGGTACTGTCTAATATAGTACCTGTGAAACTCTTCGTCCCTTGTCGCATCTTCGTCACGTCTTCGAAGACGTGAACCAACGTACAATTTCTCACGTTCAATCTCTCTACAACCCAGTCGAAAAGTCAAAGGTAGACGGATCAACCCTTGGTTGACACTCAAAGTCTTCTCCCAGAGTCCTTTCTAGTCTTTAATCATCAAGGACCTAACGTTCAGACTACAATAGGGTCCTTTCCACGACACAACCTGACCCCGTGATAGTACACCGGAAATCCAGTGAAACGTCTACTATCTCCCCTATGAGTAGGGAAGTCATCCGTAAAATACTCAGACGTGACACTCTGTCGTCAGTTATGTACCACCGACACGAAACGAGAGAAGTGACTACATCGAAGGTCCTTCCACTCGACAGAAGGGTAACCTTACTGTGATTAGTGTGGTCTCTTTTTATTGTCTTATTCTTATGACCTCTCTTACCAATGAAGGTTCTCCTACAAACCCTTCAGGTCTTTCTAAACGGACTTGAAATATTCTACTTATCATAGAACCAACCATTTAAATTCTCACCTACCTGTGACATTTGTCTCTGATTTACTACTCGTTTCCAGATCTTCACTCTTTAGTGGATTCCGGTCGAAAATAAGAATTACAATTTTAATACACACAAGTACAGGATAGAAAAGGACACGTACCCAGTCTAACTTCGTAACGACTGACTGTAAATAGAAAACTAAACACTTAACCACTTCCCCAACTAAAATCTTTTTTTTTTTAGTGAAAGAAAGAACGAAAAACCAGATCCATAAAGAAAAAGTCCAAAGTCCCATCTCCGGTATCTACCTCATTTTGACGTGGACGACCTACTACAATCATCGACCCTTGGGCCTCTAGTCTAACACCAGCGTTCGTGCCTGATAAGGTACATGGTTCGTCTCCTCAAATGAGAAGAGGGGACAGGACTCACGTCGGCGAAGGTCCAGTTTCAGTTTCCATAGTCTGACGAGTCTTCCGAAGAACCCTTTGTGAGAAGAACTCTATACTAGGAACCCTAAGAAACAAAAAGGAAGATAGCAGTAACAGTAGTAGTAGCAGTAGTTATAACTTCCAGAATCGTCACCCCACGAAACTTGTGATCTCAGGGCCTCCTACAATCTATTTTCATCAGCAACTCGTTATTACAACAACAATTACTACATAATATCTGTTTAGTCACAAAAATACGGTCAAAGATACAAATTTTTTTTTTCTCCATGTTTGATCTACCTAACTTAAAAAAAAAGTTCTACGAAAGTTTGAAAAAATAATTTAAAGACGATAATCTATTATCATTTGATCTAAATAAAAAATTTATCTTCACAGAGAAAAAATACATTTTTTTACTTTGAGTACCAGAAACTCACAGACGAAAGAACCGGTCTTCATCTAGAGTGTTTATAAATTTTACTTTGGTTTTTCTATAAAAGTATTATGATGTAAAGGATTATTTTTATGTAACTACTTACATAAAAAACTCTCTCTCGTTATATGTTACTCTAGGAATGACATTTGAGACAAATCTTTCCTACTGGCTGTAAATGGTCAATGACTAAAACTCCGACCACTATCCGTTTCGACGAAGGAAGTAACGGAGTCAATACCCTAAGTAACACGTAAGTAATATAACGAAAGGAACGAAGACATTATTTTTAATACGTAATGTGTAAATACTATGTTTTGTTTGCTTAAATCTCATCGATAAATTATTCATGAGTGAGTTACCCATTAAATCTTGAAAGTTCCAATTTCCTTTGAAAAAACGAAATTTTTTACTTTAACTGAGTGAACCGTCAAAAAGGACGAAGTGAGTCACAACATGTAAAGGAAGAACTGGTCTGTCCGGTATTCGTCTTTTGATTTTTGATTTTTTAGTAGTATGGTAGACCGTAATTAAAACAAACCTTTAAGGGTAACAACAATTGTTCATATGTACTATTACTTAGAGGTAATAAACCAAATAAACACAGAAAGGAAGGACTCAAACATATCAATTCTAGTCTATTTTCGAACAACCATTTCACAAAGATTCAAAAATCATTTCCATCCCTAAATTTTCACGTATTATTATAATTTTCTTCTTCACCTTTCTTTTCCACCAATAAAGACCTTACAATTACAGGTTTACGTCCAATGAAATCAAAACTTCCTCTTGGTTTTTTTTGAAAGGTGGGATAATAGTTGTAGATGTTTTGGTAATCGAAAGGATCCACGACCGTACGTGAACCCATAAGTACACAGGAGTCCCCTCACCTTGTCCTCGTGTACCTGTCCTTCGTCTCTCTCTGTCGTACCTAAGAATCAACCCCAGGTCTAATAACCACGACGAGTTCTCTTCTGACTTGACAACCGAACCGGTTTTTCAAACAAACTCAAAAATACATTGTAGACCTTTTTGGGTTTACCTTGAAAAATCGACTGGGTCATGAAATCCCTCCCCATTCGAGAGACACACACCCAAACTATCAACCCTCACTCCCAATTCCCGTAACTCACACCCACTAATCTCATCTTTTAGGTATTTTAGGGACGAAGGACCCTAAGAAAACAAGACTCCATAACTTCTTACCTTTGTTATTTAAATTATTACAGAACTTCAATATTCTATTTCTAATGACAGAAAAACTACATTCAAAATACAAAAGAAACAAGACTACAATAAAAACGGAACGGGAGCAGTTAGTCTTTGCGGAGTCAAGGACGTGTGCCCACTCTAATATCTACCACATCTGTACTCTCGACTCCAACCTTAAGAATGGGTCTTATAACAATAGGCTCCTCTTTACCTTCTGAGTACGATACGACTTTTAGTCACAGTCAAGAAACTAATACTATGGAAACCTCCTGTACAGTACCATCCGTTTTCCTAAACTACTTAAGAAACTTTGACACTGACGATTCATGTACAAACTGTTTCGAAAGCTCAAAACCTTACTGTAGAAATACCGATAACTATAGTGTAAAATAAATAGAAAGGTTACTGTTCCTCTAAAATCTACTAATTTTCTATTGTAATATAGAAGTAAATCAACTAGACCTGAGAATCAATTTAGTAAATTCTTAACAGGACACTTCTTACTTTAGTCAAATATAACCCTTCTTAGTCAATATGTCTGTTTTTTTTTTTGTTGTTGTTTATTAGAGTCATAGTACGTTCGTTAGAGACTTTCCTAGAAAAAAAAAAAAATTTGTACTATAAGACTTTCCCATTCGTCATCACTACATGTTTAAGTTCTATACAAAGACATTTCTATAAAAAATATACGTCTAAAAAATAAGACATTTCCATGACTCGTGAATAATATATGATTTACAACGAGACACATGATTAGATAACCTGAGAACCCGACGTAAAACCGATGTACACAGAATTTTAGTCAAAACACACAACTCATCCTATAAGAAAAACCGATACAAAGACAATGTGACTAAAGACTTTACAACCAGTCACAGTACTGAAACAAAAATCATGATACTAACTTTTAGGTCTCAAATATTTATAACTCTGACGAATTCAACACCTAGTATCTCCGTAAAAAATTTTTCTTGTCTTCATTTGTTACAATATACGATTGATTTAGTAACTTCCTCCTAAATCTTTATTAATAAATAGTTTGTTTTCACCTCTAATATCTTTACTTTCTTGTTCTGACCTATCCTTTACTGGTTTTATAAACTTGTTTGGGTGTGTATATATGTTTTTAGTAAAAATATCGGAAGGACCAATGGAAAGGAACTAAGGATTATTCTCCGATAAAAAAAATAATGAGAAATTTCATAAGTAAATACATTTCTTCGTAAACGATTTAAGACTCGACTCCTAGGTTCTTTTGTCTTACACTTTCTTTTTACGAAAGTACAGACCAGAGGAAGTCTATAAAAGATAATTTTGTCATAAAACTCCCTTAAAGGAACCACTAGGTCACCAACTCTCAGACGGAAGTTTACGTCCCCTGAGTCTAAGCTAGGGACCAGTCTCTTGATTCTAGGGTGTATGGTGTCCCGTTGATCTCTCGGGTACATGGGTTGTTTATAGGACGTGCGACGTTGATTCTGGACTATGTCGGTTTATTTATAAAAAATTTTTTTTTCATAAAACAATGAAACGAAGACTCGATGAAATGGGATTCGATGAAACAAATACACAATCAAACTAAAAACCAATAGAATATCTATTCCTTTTTAAAATGAAGTCAGGTAGAAAGAGTACACCTTAACTTTGTGTACCCAGTCGTCGTGGACCCCGCCATGGGACAAGTAAAAGTAGACACACCTCTACACCTAATGTTTCCTCCCATGTCTGTACGTTGTAAACACCTACCGGATAGATAAGTAGTGTCGAAGAGTTCCACGTAGTGACACGTACCCTGTTTACCGAACGACCATTCATTGGAGTATAACACGACTATGTAAAATACTTTTGTCAGTGGAGAGGAAGTAAGGATACTGAACAGTTAAAATATGTTCATTCGACAACCTGGTGTCCAGAATAAGACAGGACGAAAGGACTCTTAAGACGACAAAAAGAGACAAGAGAATTCTCCAGTCACTTGAAACTGTAAACTGAAACGGGGTAGTCGATTCTACTTTTAAAAAACGAAAACATGAATCGTACGGAGTACTTATCGTGAACAGTTGGTGTCGGTCAGAACAATGGTTACTGTAATATGTGAACATAAAACCGTCTATTTTCTGTGGTAGCCCAAACTGTGTGACCCAGTAACAAAGAAAGACCTTCTACCATAACTTGTCTCTTTATGAAACAAGGTGTTAGACCCTGAGGAGTGGTTTGGTCCGTGTGAGGAAGGGTGCCTAGCCTTATTGAGGTACACGTAGTGGTACGCCCTTTTTCATAAACCTTTAATATAGGGACACGGACGGTGACTGACATACACTCATTAACCACCTCACTTTTCGAGTGCACACTACCGAATCCGGATAACCGAAAACCCCCTATACAAATCACCCTCCAAAAATCTTCTACCCTAAAAAGGACTGCTTATAAATTTAGTGGAATTTTTTTTACGGAAAGTCCCGACAAAGTTGAAAGACCTAACGAGTAGGGTTGTTATTAGACTAATTATTACGTCGACGTCCGAGTGTCCATTCATTGTGATTTCACGTAGCCACAAAAAAACGTAAGAACAAACATTCACAGGACCAAATATACAGATACGTTGTCTCATACACCATCAGATTGAGTTCGTGGAACGAAAGACCATGACGAATAAAATCGGACGAGAGTCTCGTCCGACACCAACTTTACCAAGAAGACAAAGAAGTGTAGTAAACACGGTCAATCATAAATACTCACATGTTTCTGTCTACGATTTACCTTCTTTTCTCCCTCGATCATATAGCCCAATAGTACAGTAGAGGTCTCTCATAAAAATCACATAATACATGTTAGGAAGACCGAAGAGGATAAAGTTAGTATGCAAGTACTCATTTTTTTCGGAATACTCTGACCCAACAAGACATCTTATAATACTGTTACCAGTAAGACCAGTTTCCCCGTATAGGAAAAACAATTTATATCACTAAAATATGTGAACCTTTTAGGTGGAGGAATCATCTCGTTCCTGAGTTGACACCCGGAAATAAAATAAATAATTAAATAAAAACCGACGTGACCCAGAAGCAACGAAAAGATACCGAAAGAGACCAACCTCTTTCATCGGGGCGACAAATAACACCACTCACCCGAAGAGTGACACCACCGAAGAGAACGACACCTCGTGTCCGAGGTCTGTGTGCCCAAAGCCGTCAACGTGGTACACCCGAACCATCAATGACGCGCACCCTGACACCTCGTGTCTGAGTCATCAACACCGTGTGTCCGAATTAACGAGACCCTACACACCGTAGGAGGACTTACTCCCCAGCTTGGACACTGGACACGTAACCGCCCCCCTAAGAATCGGTGACGTGGTGGTCCCTTCAAGTCGACACACGGTACATGATCAATACACGGAATTTAACAAAGTGTATGTGTCCCTATTAAATTCTCTTATTTACTTGATAAAAACCTACTGTCTTTACAGAGGACCTATTTGAGCCTCTTTAAATGTAGACATTAACTCACAAAAATATTATGTCGACGATTAAATATTACATGTTTACTTAGAAATTCTGTATTATGATAATACTAATATAGACACGACTTTTGATATCGTGTCTTTATACTCGAAACGTCGTTTTGGACTTATAAGTATGTGTATGTAGTACCGATAATTGTAAAATTTTTCCCTTCCTTATAGATAGTAACAAAAGGTCTTATTTCCTTTTTTAATGGACTTCCCTCATAAAGAAGTTCTATCGTTCTTTCGTCCATAGTGACCCACTACCATCTTAAATATAGACACCAAAAAGAATTTTTGTATTTCGTATCCTCAGAATGAACTGTCCCGTCTCTGGACCTGTAAGTCAGTAACGTCAGAAGATAAGTAAGTACAAAGTAGTTTATAAACAACTCGGGTATATCCTAAACATGACTCTCAAAGATCAACCTTCTACTCTAAAACCCATCTCCACCGGTTCCTAAACTACACGTTAGAATGGGGTCCTAGTAGACTGGATGTAATGTAATGTTTACTTGTGTCTCGTCTCTGAGGAAAGTCGATAAAAGTCTTCAGTACCGAACGTCTAGTTTCATTAACGTTTCTCAGGTACTTTTTGCATTCAACTCCAACGGTCTGTGGGAATACTCCCGAGTAAACTCTTTTCTTCTTTCGTCCACAAAGAGATCAGGGTAGAGAATATACAAGAAGAGGGAAAAGTAAGACACTCAAGAAAAAAAAGACAGATCTTTTTGACGAGGGCATTTCGAGTACAAAACCGTTCCCAAAAGGAGGGTTTCATTCAGTTTGGGAAAAAAGAACATGGAAAGGTGACGGAAAATGTTTCGAGGGAAATAGACAGAACTGTGGTGTCACAAAATTGTCCTTTGTCGACGACGGAGGAATAGGGGGAAAAAGGTAGGGGGTCGGGGTTTGAGATGACGCAGAACCCTCCCAAGTGACGGGAATCAAATATTCCGATACCACACCTCGGAAGAAGTATCGGGAGACTCAGACAAAACACGGGTTTTCGTATCTCCACCGTCTGTGTAAGAAGTCTCCTCAAACAAAAATGACTCTGGATAGACATTTCAAAATAGGACCTTTTTACGGTTTATGACGAAAGTAAAACGACTATACAAAAGGTGTTAAGTAGATACAAGGATTTCCTGAAACAGTTTTGATCATATCATGAATAATCGATATGAAGTCAACGGAGATACAAAGGGTAATCTGATACTTAAGAAACTCTTATCCGATAACATATGGACCGTGATTTACTTACAGACGATTTAGACTTAGCTATGACATTAAAACCTGACATGTAAACTCAAAATCGTTAGACGAATTAGTCACAACTACACTTCAACAGGAAGTGTGACCCGACTAAAAATTAATTTAACATTTTATTTTTTAACAGTGTCTCTAATTCTTGTAAAGTAAAATAAAATATAGGGTAAAACTCACAGTCTTTTAAAGTTTGAGAAGGCGACGAGGTCATTTCCATTCATTGTGACTCTGACCTGTCCTGGGTCTGACTCTGTCGTAGGACTAAGTACGTACACCACCAAAAAAGAGAAACCGCTTTTAAACGGAGTCCTATCCTTACCGTAACCTCAACAAACTTTCTTCAGTCACTAAAGACACACAACTACCTATCAACAAATTATCCATACTGAGTAGATAACTAGTCCAAACCTTCATTTATCTTTTTTTTGGGGTATAACGATTTTCCGATAGGACAGGACCAGTACACTTTCCTTCCCTCCGAACAAACCAAGATCAAGACGTACTGAAAAATTTCAATTACTATCCTTTCAATGAAACTTATTTTAAAACCATAGTCGGTCAAAAAAACAGGGTAGAATTTTCGTTTTAATTTAAACGAAAATTTTTTTTAGTTTGGACTATGTGACGAAACTCTCAACCGATGTACTCACGTGTTGAAAAATTTCAGTTGAGACTTGGACTTTGTTACTTATTAAGCACAATTTTTCTAATTTGAACAAACACTTTACGAATCAAATGCACTCCCACAAAGTATCTCACCAAAATATTTTCCTACGGAAATTACTGGAACGGGAAAATTAATATCCTACGACCTTATACCATAAATAAGGTGTTCCTTGGATGCCCCCTTAGGTCACCTAACGTCGAGAATCGTTTTGGTCTTGAGTGAGGTGACCCTTATAAAATATTATTGTCCCAGGTAAGTTCAAAATTCCATCCAAGGATTCAAAATTGTTAACCATACACATTAAATGTCCCATTTCCTACCTGATGACACTAATGTTGACTCTACAATTATGATTAATCTTGAACAGTAGTCTCTTTCATTAAACACTAATTTTTTCGACTGAGAATTAGGACGGTGTAAGTCCTACATATCTGTCGAAAGACAAATATATGTCTGTCTTTATTTACGACGCCGTGTGTACACGTACGTTAGACTTATTAATATTATTACCTGAACTTGGTACTCAGGAGTAGGAGAAAGGAAGGCGAGTGAAAGGAAGGTTAGAAATTATAGTAACGTACAAAGATTCCTACATGTGTAATCATATAACATACGAAGACCCCGAATTTTCCGTATAAAAGAGAGAAGAGAGTCACGACTACCTTACAGGATAACCTGTAAATTATATCAATACATTTGTCACTTTATAACAAATTCTCATAAACTGGATTAAATTTTACTATACATCCAGTTTATATACTTTCCGGTAAATCCTTGAGACTAAAAGTACCATAAACTGTGAATTGGAGGAACCTCTATTTTACGTAGACCAAGTAAAACATGAGAACTCCGTAGAACTATAAAAATAATACACTTGTCACGGGTTTAAGAAAGGAGACTACACTAGGTGCAGTTTCAAGTTACTTATTAAAGGGAAATACTTTGAGTCTCCTAGGAAATTTTTGGATTCACACTGTATTAAACTTCTTGAATCTTAGTGAACTACTTCTGAATTCTCTCCTTTTTCGAAATGTGTCTCAACACTATAAATCCTTGACTTATCAACTAATTCTCACCATTATTAACTTTTGTCGTGAAGGTTCATCTTCAGGAGTTTTAAAACTTTAATAACCACCATAATGTTTTTTGGAATAAGATTAATTAAAACATTATAGTATATGGTACTCCTTTACATCATAAGGTGATATAGTTAAATTTTATTTTCTATAATCTAGACTTGTTTCCCACCTAACAATCTAAAATTTAAATTTAAACAATTTAAACTCTGATGTCATAAGAAAGAATTTTACGTCACCTAACGTGTGGGAAATAATCTTAGGGTAACGGAACTGAAAATTCGTATGACTGAGGCGTAGCAGCCCGTAAACGAAGAGGAATCAGAAGAAGGAGGGAGGTATATAAAGGACTATTAGGTAGATTCTAACAAAAAAGGGGAGTCTACACGGTACGACAGAGAGTAGGGGTCTCCAAAACATGTTTACTAAGGGACCTCGCGAAAGGAACCCCAAGGAATCTACAAAGGGTGGGTGAGGGACGGGAAGTCAGAGACTGGACCAGAAGACACACCGACCAAGGAAGTTCACAGTCGAAAACTTAAGTCCTGTAAGGGACCTAAGAGAGAGAACGGACGTCTCTTCCAGAGTAGAACCACGGAAAGAATACACGACGGTTTCGTAGTAGATAAAGGAAGCAATATACGAACGATATAACACAACATTAACAAATAAATTAACGTATAGAAGGAGGAGCAAATACCCCATTGTCGTTTCTGGGACCAAAAGACCCACTGTTTATTAAGAACCACTGGGGGTTCCACCCGTGATTTCTTTCCAAACTGGTTTACCCATTTTAATAATTTTTTTTTTTTGGTTATTTCATCGGTAAAAACATTATGAAAACAAACCGACAAATGGAGAAGAGGGAGGAAAAAACCATCTACACTATTCAATTTTGAATAAAAGTACATAGGATATACAGTAATATTGAACCCTAAATATAAGTAAAGTCAGGTAATAATACAAAAGGTCCGACCGAATAAATAACTGTTTCCACAGTTTTGTTGGTTACGATCACGACGACTGGGTTCCCTCATGGAGACAAACCTATTGTCGCGTTCCATCTTGACCAGGAAAACTCAGTGTGAGTTCGGTATAGAACAGTTTCATTTTGAAAGACTCAACTCGGTAGCGGGAGAAAAGGTTATTGTTTGTATCAATTTGACTTCAAAAATTCCAAACATCCTCCCAAAACTTTTTAGTAAATAAAACGACAAGATCCATGACACCGACCCGAAAAATAGAATCACTCTACGGTTTCTTTACCTACGAAGAAGAGAAAAACTGTCAACGTTTAACTACAATCTTCCTCAACATCTTTCTCTTTATTTTTCTTCTCTCTATACAACTTTTTCCCAGGTCTAAACCGGATGTCATTTTATACTAAGTAACTTTTTGTTCGATTCTACAAAATTATATTAGGGACTTTTGGTTCCTTATACATTAAATAACAATCACCAGTTTTACCTTACAATGTAATTTAGATAAAGTTTCCCTTTTCAGAGTTTGAACTAGTTCGATCAAGACCAAGTCAACAAACATCAGAGTCTAAGTGTAGTATCAACCCGAGAAACAATGAGAGGAAATATTGGTGTTTTACATTAACCTTATACCTAGTTGTAAAGTTGTTTCACAAAAAAAAAAAAAGTTGTAGGACATTTACTCGGTTTTATTTATTTTACAGAGGTTACCTTTGTTTTAAAAGGCCTTCTACCGTTGAATTCCAGTATAAGTCATCTTTGACACATACTGGAATTCAACGGTAAAAAAAGACCCTTTAAAACAAAGATAACCTCTGTAAATTAAATAAAACCGAATATATCACGTACAATTTTTTTTTTTGTTTTTTGTTTTGAAACAACTTTACGACTAGATATAGGGTCAGTTAAAGGTCCACCGAGTCACCATTTCTTAGACGGACGGTTACATCCTCTGCATCCTCTGTACCCAAGTTAGGGACTTAGTCTTTCTAGGGAACCTTCTCCTTTGCCGTTGGATGAGGTCATAAGAAAGGACCCTTTAGGGAACCTGTCTACTCGGACCACCCGATGTCAGGTATCCCAACGTTCTCAGTCTGTATTGACTTACTAACTCGTACTCGTACTATACTTGGTTTTATTTATTTTACAGAGGTCACCTTTGTTTTAAAAGACCTTTTCTACCGTTGAATTCCAGTATAAGTCATCTTCGACACACATACGATAAAAAGATATGAAGTCTACCTAACTGGTTGATTTCCTAAACTTTGCCACGATCCAAATTATCTGAGACAAATGTCAGTAAATTCTTTTCCTACGGTCCACGGCAACAAGTGTTTCCTCATTTCATCCTCGGTGTGACATCCAACCACTTCGTCTTAGTAACACAGTGTCATTATTTTCCAGGTCTCTTTTGTACTTACACAATCAGTGAGTCAGTACAGGATGAAAAACATTGGGGTGCCTGACATCGGACGGTCCGAGGGGACAGGAACCTTAAGAGGTTCGTCCTTATGACCTCACCTAACGGTAAGGGAAGAGGTCTCCTAGAAGGGTTGGGTTCCTAACTTGGATCCGGAGAACGTTACGTCCGTTTAAGAAATGGTAAACTCGGTGGTCCCCACCGTGAATTCTTACGGTCCACAACAAGTGTTCCCTTATTTCATCCTCGGTGTGAATCCAGTCACTTCGTCTTAGGAACACTGTGTCATTTTGACCCCTTTATTCAATCATTTTGATGAGTAATACTTTCTAGTTCAAGTCGGACTTTTTATAATTTCGTTATTAGTCTACTACAAACTCTTCACCTCTTTAACACTCATAACAAATTTATTTAACTCACCATCTGTGAATTATCGACTCGTTCTATACTACATCTTTTTGTCCTCTATTTGAACTCTACTTTTTCCTCGTATATCTACCGTTATTTAATACTTGGTTCTTCTCTTATAATTGACTGTTTTGTTTCCTTAGAACGATCTTCTAACGATGACAAAAAACTCTCAAACAATATTGACCATCTTGATCATTACACACGAAACGATTCAATAATTATCATAATTAGTTTTTTAGAAATGTATTTTGTGTTAGCTGAGAATAGACGGAATTTTTAACATACACACATATACTTCCCTACTTACTTCTTTTATATAAAGTCTTAGAACTATAAAAGTAATATGAACTATTATTTTGTTGGATAAGTATTACCGGATTCTTCGAGGAATGGGACACATACGTACAGACTATGGTACTATTACTATTAGAAAAGACACGAGAGATATGAAAAGAGTGATCAAATATTTCGTATGCACAACCATTCCTCAATCTGAGGTAAACCTTCAACAATAACTCTTCTTGACTAACATCTTCTCATTGTTCTGTAAACCGTCGATCATATATGCAAATTAAAACATATTTGACTACTTATTTTATACGGTGTACGTAAGTACGTCAGATCTGTACTGATTTTTACTACTTTGAGTTTGTGTTTACTCATTATTCAGTCGGGTACTTAATTTGTAGGTCAAGTACCCTAAGTCTTCCATAAATTACACAAGTAGTTTCCCCTTCAACTGAATTAGTCTACTCAGAAAGGAACATAGAAGTTCTACACTTTGATATCCTTAGGTTTCTATCTTATAAAATTGAGGTCTTTCGAGAGTCCACTTCTGTCCCTTCAAAGTAGATTCTCTCATTTTCTTGTACTTTTAGCTGATCATGTAAATTTCCTCTTCTGTTCACTCTCAACCCTTCACACGATTTCCGAGTATTTAACTTCCCCTACCTTTTAATCGACGTAAAAGATGTCTGATTCACCTTTCCTTCTACTTTTTATTTCCCATAAATTCGTTCACCAGTTGCTAAATATACCTATCCTTAAAGTCTTTTTTACTCTACCGATGTCGTCTTTTAATCTACAACGAAATAACCCAAAAAAAAAACAAAAAAAAAAACCGAAAGAAAATCTTGTAACACATCAAAGGAAAGGCTTTGACAAGGTAGACGAACTATAATACATTACTGGCGTCTCGACAAACCGTCGTCGATGTTACGGTCCTCTCACCCGCTGTCGAGTCAGAAAAATGGGGAATCCAGTCTCGGTAAATCACATGCCCCAGTGTATGTGTCAGAACTCCCACCCACCTCGCGAAAGATCTCACGACAGGAATAATAGACAAGAGGTACTAGGACAGTGGTTCATCGTCGATCACTGGTCAATTTTTCACTTTAAGCCATATAGAAACGAGACTGAGGTACAAAGACTGTTGAAAGGTAGTGTGAATAACTGGGTGGATGAAATAAGTCCATACTAACTGTACATTTTTCGACACGTATATATCACAGTTCTTGAGTCATTCAAACCTTTATTCATGTGTGGATACTTGATAGTTCCCGTTTCAAAGGAAGACAGAGGAAATATCTGCAATAAAATACTTCACTTTTTAATCAAAAAACAGTTTTCTGGATATCTGATCGAGAGATCTTAGCTAAATAGAATATTTTGATTTCGAAAATATGGGAAACTGGGAGTGGAAGGGTAAAGAAGGAGGGAGGTCGGGGACCGTGACGGTAAGATGAAAAGGGAAACGTAAATCTTATTTCTTGGTGCAGGAACGGACTTTGTGCGGAAGGAGAGACAGGAGAAGGAGAACGAAACGTGAATGGTCGGTTGGACGGACAACAAGAACTCGTACGGTTCGAGCGAGTACGGAAACGTGAACGACGAAAGAGACGTATCGACGGAGAGGGTAGCATTGTATGCATGTAGAAACCACCCGTGATGGTACAGGGTCGTTGAAAGTATTATCGTCAAAAACGTTTACTATGAAGTACCAATATACCAACTTCGTAGAGTTGAACGACTTACCCAAAAACATTTCGAGAGATCAAAAAGAGAGAGGTGGAGGGGTCGAAACATTCTAATACTACCTTCGCTAGAATAAAATTTAATCCTTCGGAAGACCTTAATCAACTAGACAATGTGAATTGTAAAAAACTGTGGTCATAAAAAGGAACCAGAAAAGTAATTCTAGGAACATTTGCAAAAACCTTCTCTTTCTTTTTCATTTTAATTCAGAAATATTGATTATTCAGCTACTTTATGTCAGATGAAAAATTTCACGACTATAAAATAAAAAATATAAAAATAATATTATCTAAATGTCATATAATCACAGTTTACAACCTCTTCCGTTACCGTTACGTGAGGACGGACCTTTTAGGATACCTGCCTCCTCGGACCATCCGACGTCAGGTTCCCCAGCGATTCTCAGTCTCTACTGACTTACTGAAGTGAAAGTGAAAAGTGAAAGTACGTGACCTCTTCCTTTATCGTTGGGTGAGGTCACAAGAACGGACCTCTTAGGGTCCCTACCCCTTTGGACCACCCGACGGCAGATACCCCAGCGTGTCTCAGCCTGTGCTCACTTCACTGAATCGTCGTCGTCATCACAGTTTACATATTGTTACTAAGTCACAAAAATATCTAATATGAAGTAAATTTCGAGTCAACAAGTCAGCACAGG
This sequence comes from Capra ibex, assembly GCA_006410555.1. NCBI lineage: Eukaryota > Metazoa > Chordata > Mammalia > Artiodactyla > Bovidae > Capra > Capra ibex. Next base: position 34,841,810 of record SJYO01046538.1, on the reverse strand, counting down.
CTGAGAAACACTGGGGTACTTAGTGTCGTGCGGTCCGGAGGGACAGATAGTGGTTGAGAACCTCAAGTAAGTCTGAGTACAGGTAGCTCAGCAACTACGGTAGGTCGGTAGAGTAGGAGACAGCAGGGGAAGAGGACGGGGGTTAGGGAGGGTCGTAGTCTCAGAAAAGGTTACTCAGTTGAGAAGCGTACTCCACCGGTCTCATGATCTCAAAGTCGAAATTGTAGTCAGGAAGGTTTCTTGTGGGCCCTGACTAGAGGAAGTCTTACCTGACCAACCTAGAGGAACGTCAGGTTCCCTGAGAGTTCTCAGAAGAGGTTGTGGTGTCAAGTTTTCGTAGTTAGGAAGCCACGAGTCGAANACCGGTCTCATGATCTCAAAGTCGAAATTGTAGTCAGGAAGGTTTCTTGTGGACCCTGACTAGAGGAAGTCTTACCTGACCAACCTAGAGGAACGTCAGGTTCCCTGAGAGTTCTCAGAAGAGGTTGTGGTGTCAAGTTTTCGTAGTTAGGAAGCCACGAGTCGAAAGAAGTGTCAGGTTGAGAGTGTAGGTATGTACTGGTGACCTTTTTGGTATCGGAACTGATCTGTCTGGAAACAACCGTTTCATTACTGAGACGAAAACTTATACGATAGATCCAACCAGTATTGAAAGGAAGGTTCCTCATTCACAGAGAATTAAATTTCAATAATATTTTATTACCGAAGTAAAGGGACACGACATACCGTATAGGAACAACGGACCCAACGGTAAAGGAGGAGGTCTCCTGGAAGGGGTGGGTCCCTGACTCGGACACAACGAATACAGTCGACGTGACCGTACGCCCGAGAAGTGGTGATCGTGGTGAACCCTTCGGGACAAATAAATTATGTATCATCACATATAGAGAATTAGGGTATGGTGGTAGACGAGGGAGGAGGGAAGAGAGGTGTGACCATTGATGAGACTATTGATGAACAAACAAGAGACATAGACACTTAGACAAAGAAAAAAACAATATAAGTAAACAAAATAAAAAATCTAATGTGTATATTCACTATTACACCTCGTAAATAAACACAAATAAACAGACTGAATAAAGTGATTCGTCTGATGGAAGATCCAGGTAGACATAGTGTCTACCGTTTTAAAGTAAAAAATACCGACTCATTATAAGATATTTATATTAGAGAAAATTTAAATCCGTAAAATCTCTGTACCTTGGGTCTAAAGGGAGATATAGATTTTGTAAAGTGATCGTGTGTTGATTTTATTATGAGACCAAGTGTCTATACATACAACTTTATATACTAATTAAATGAGTCATTCAAATAAAATTATAGTACATTGAATTCTTAAATGCTTCTGTACGATATAAAGAATCAAACTCCAAAAACAAATAAAAACTTTACGAAAATTACGAACCTTACAAGACATTACAGGTGAGATATTCTATTTAACTACTTTTTGTTTGACTTTATACTTTAGTCAAGAGACGTTTAAACATTAAAAAAAAAAGAACATAAAATTTACGTCTATAATTCAACACAGAACCAAAAAACCAGAACAAAACCAGTTCTGTTTTTAGAACTTAGAATAAAAAACTGTGAATTCGAATATTAAAATTTATCGACTAAGGGTAACGGAAAAATAATGAGAAATTTTCAGAGAAAAAAAAAGGAGGGTTGGGATTCCAAAGCCGGAGTAGTCCTACGTCTGGGACTTTTCGGTGCACAACGACGAAATTAACTGTCCGAGTAACGAAAATTTTTATTGCTGTTGCCTCGAACCCAATCTCCTCCTCTGTAACAACAAGTCTTAAGTCGCACCCATAAGAGATACTTCAATGATAGACTACTGTGGCTACATAAATAAAAAATCCGATAAAAATTTTTGAGTCATCTGGCTTTCATGTCACCACCAAAGACCTTAGTATCATAGTAATGATTATCTGTCCTGCTCGAGACTCCTTCATACAATTGGCTGACGTTTACAAACCTTAGCAGAGTAAGACGACGACAATAACCTTGACTTGAACAGACCACTGTACTCTCGAAAAACTACTCTAATTTGTCTTTGACCCTGAAATATATTGTTTGTACCAGATACAGTCTCTTGATTTATTTCTAAAGCTTTGATGGACGTGAAAAAAGGAAGGAGAACCTTTGAGTCAAAGTACTACGAGAAGGTGACGGTAAGTTTTGTTTTCAACTTAAGGTGGAATTATTCAGACAACTGAATACAAAATTGTACTGAACTCCGTTATTCGGAGAGTGAAGAAAAGGTAAACATATGAAAATCCTCCTCGGACTCCATACAGTTCGATTCTAAACCACAAGTCCTCAAATCTTTTAACAAAAAAAGACCGACTATGACTACAATTAACGAACCGTAAATAGTACTTTTTTGACTGTGACATATTTTAGACATCTTTATTAAACCTTAATTATAACTTTTCAAAACTTCTCTTATGATACTAGATTAACTATTTTTAATCAGTAAGGAACCATAAGTACCCCCTAGTCAAAGTCCTGGGGTAACTCATGATTTTAGAACTGCGAGTTCTAGGAATATATTTTACAGTATCATAAGTCATAAAAGTATATTGGATATGTGTAGGAAGACATATGAAATTTAGTAGAGATCTCATGAACAATACGAGTTCTGACATTTACAATGGATTTATCAACATTTATGTTACATTTACGATACATTTATCAAGGGTCGTGACCTGTTTTAAAACGAAAAACCTCAAAAGACCTTAAATTTTTTTATAAAGAATAGGTGTCAACCAACTTAGACACCTACGTCTTGTGTGTCTATACCCTCGGTTGGATTACTATTTTTAACATTTATATCCAAAAACTGTGTGTAAGAGAAACCCGAAGGGACCACCGAGTCTGTCATTTCTTAGACGAACATTACGGCCTCTGGACCCAAACTAGGGACCTAACCCTTCTAGGGGACCTCTTTCCCTACCGATGGGTGAAGTCATAAAAATGGACCTTTTAAGGTACCTGGCTCCTCGGACCGCCCGATGTCAGGTACTCCAACGTTTCTCAGTCTGTGCTGACTTACTGATTGTGAAAGTGAAAAGTACACGAGAAATGAGACACGGTCTACGACAAGATTTGTCAACTTTACTTAATCGTAAAATTACGAAAGTCTATAGGATACTCCTTCGAATATCACAATAAAGTCGGAAATCCACTCTTTTGACTCCCTGTGTGTTCGTTGAACGGGTTCCAGTGTGTCGATCATTAACCGTTTCGACTCTAAGTTTGGTCCACGGAAATGATACCTCTGATACGAAAATCAATAACCTCTCACTTCAAAAACACACCAGAACTTCTCATAATAACCTTGAAGAACCTAAAATACTGTTAATTTATAACTCTCTTAATGGAGAATGTACTACACTATTTAATTTTACAAGGAGTAAGAGAAATCTAAACGTCTGTTACCTTATCCTGACTGGAAACGGTCCAAACATTAATGAATTTTTTATAAATAGACAAATAAAACTTCAACATTCCATTTTATTGGAACTAAAAAAAAAAAACTATCGTGTCCTTACGACATAGTAAATAATTGTAATTTTTTTATCGTGAGTGAAGAACTACGGTGATCTCCCGGTTTTTATGTAAAAATAACTAATTAACTTAAGTGTGGTTTCATCCTCCAACGAGATCGACCTTGACGTGTCTTCCTATCCGGGTAGTATAAAAAACGAATCTTCTTTTGGGAACTCGAAAGCTAATTTCTAGAATTTTTCATCCCCTTATTTCTCCTTCCCTCATTTTCAACCGTCGTTTAATTTATAAAAGAAAGAATTTTCAACCAGAGCAAAGTGTCACCAGGAATTCTTGACTTGAAAAATACAATGTATAAAAAGGGGTCTATTGTCAATGAGAGTACGGGTAGAATTTGTACAGACAGTAGAGTAACAACATAAATCCCGTTCAAATAAGAGGAGTAAACGTTATAATAACACACTCTGATTTTATTAATTAACAACGACGATTTAATTTAGAGTAAACAAATTCAGATTAAACGTTTGGTGTATAATTAAATATTCTCCATATGAGTGTTAAATCTCCGTGGAAAACTACTGAGTGATTATACGTAAATTCTTCGACGACCGATGAAACTTTTAAAAATCCAAAAATTTCAATATCGAACGGAAGGACACACTAATTACTAATAAGAATTAAAATTGTCACTACCTTCGAAGGGTTCACTACTTCCAAGGTCGGTTCTCCATAGACTTAGAGAGAAACACCCCCTCTCGTCCTTAATGCCGAAAGTCCCACCAGTCTTGTTCATACATCCGTGACCTCCCTATCTGGACTTCGGAGCCTGTAATGGATCCTTGTCCACTCGTAACGAGATAGTCTCCTTACAATGGAAATTTGTTATTTACTTCGAGATTGGGAATGTTTTCAAAGGTATTATTTGGACTTATCTAAGGGTGGCACTGTGAAAAGGGTGGTATAAATAATAATAATTTTACTAAGTAATAGTAACGATAAAGATAACATACATAATAGGAGACCCTAAGACTTTGTAATTGATAATTTGTAATATATATCTACAGTAATAGTTAAAATACCCCGAAGGGAGTCACCATTTCTTAGGTGGACGTTACATTCTCGAGACCCACACTAGGGACCTAGTCCTTCTAGGGGACTTCTTCCCTTATCGATGGATGAGGTCATAAGGAAGGGCCCTTTAAGGAACCTGTCTCTTCGGACTGGCCGATATCAGGTACCCCAGTGTTCCCAGCCTATACTGCATCGTCGATTTGGTCGTGTACTCAAAATATTACTTCCTTTGATAGGACAAATAGGAAGAACCTATTTCAGAATACATTCGACCATCCAAAAAAAAAAAAAAAGGAAAGGACTCGGTGTCTTTCAGTGGTTTGGTATTTGATACCTGTAGTTTAGTCAAAAAGGAATTATACCACTACAATCAAAATTCTTTATCGGTGACCTTTTTTCTTTAATGAATAACTTTTCTCAGGATCTTTTAGTCAACTATCTACGGTTTCGACTGAGTTTTGGATTGATCGACATATTAATTGTTACAAAGTCTACAACTTTCCCATACCCCATCTGAAAACCGTACAAAAAACAGTTTTATTAGTGTCAGTAATTTTATCATGAATCGTGATATTTCTAAGAAGTCTTGAAAACCCTTTGATAATGGATTAATTAGACATGGAGTCGAGACTCTGTGTCAAATCTCAACAGCAGTAAAATGAACATTCTTTTGGTCCATCTCTTTTTAATCACAAGATTTCAGGAATGTAGTCTCGATTACAGTCTAGAGTAATTCGTAGTCAGGGGAATTTCGATAGGTGACACAGACCTAAACCCCGATCCTGTCCAGTCGCCCCATTCCGTTTGTCTCTCTACTGAAATTCCCTGTCCACCATTTATAACCGGCTTCCCGAATTGATCGAAGATCGTTTCCCGTCGGATAGGAACCGGACAGAGGGGACGAATAACAACCCTTTATGATTTGCAGAAATGATGTACGATGTGCTACACATCTTGAAGAAAATAAATCTGGTACCTTCGTTGATCCTTTCCTTGAAGTACCTAAAAATTATCAATTGTAAATGATTTATAAATAATACATAGTCCGGGACAAGATTTATAAAATAATAAGTCAATTAGGAACATTCGGACCACTCCATCCACAACAGTAACAGGACGAAATATTTACTCATTGAATGATTTTCATCGATTACACCCTGAGTTTTGGACAACCAAACCGAAGTCACGAGACGAGAAGCGTTAATTCGGTTTCGGCAAAGAAGATTATACATTTAATTTCCCTTTTTTTTTCGACATAATCAACCCATACCCGACGTCATTTTACCACCCGTTAAGTTAAAGTAATAAAAATAAAATGTAACCGGAGGTCACATTTTATGAAGTTTTACGACAACGAAGACACGATCGATCGTTCCTTAAAAAATTTGTTTCTAACGACCAACCAGTTACCCGGATTAAAAATAAAATGACATAGAAACGTCGGAAAAGATACCGTCTCCTGGCAAAACACTATATAAGAACCTATGTGTTCTATCCGTATCTAAAAATTGGTCTAATAAACTGAAAGAACGATCACATATACTAAAAAATAACATTTTGTGACGGTTCAGTATTTGATTAATCCACGACATCTTCAGGAGACGTTACGGTAATTTTTTGAATTATCCCCTTTTTGGATTCCCTAGGTCTTATAATACCCAAAACATGTAATTAATACCAATTATTGTATACTAATCATTCAATTCCTGGAATACAAATCTGTCTTGTCTCATTTTACTTATTTTACTTAAAGAGTTAGATCGATATCATTCGGAACGTTTGAATATGAAAACATGAAGATTCATATAGTAAAGAGGAATAATTACAATAAATCACCGAACTTTCTTCCAGACAGACTAATTCGTGTCTAAACAGAAGAACACGATCTCTAAAGTCTTAATTTCGATTTACCATACTCAATAGTTTCTTTTCTAGAATTGACTCAACTAAGTTCCTTCGTTTCAGTGGAGAACCTCTCCGGAAGTGACATAGACTTTATCGTAGAGACAGGATGAGTTAAGGTAAGACAATGATACAGAAAACAATACGAGAATAGACTTTAACGGGTAATACAAAAACAAACGGAAAGAGTGACGTCATATCCAAAGTAATCTAACCTCTAGAACGAAATAATCGTGACATAGGATCTTAACATGAATCACATATACCCTATAAATTGTCATAAATACTTTGTTTATACATTCACTTTACGACAATTTGTCTACCCGGGTATACGTAATTTGTTTTAAAACATAAAGTTGTCCTGTAAAGGTTAATCTCCGAAAGTTTAGATACTACCCGGGTAAGTAGAGTGGTCCACGTGAAAGTTTTTTATACACGGTTGAAATCTATCTATATGGTCACGATAACCGAAGGAGTACTTCTTAAGGACCGTCTATTGGGGATCTTTATTGTAGAGGAAGCATTTCAAACCAGGTGTACATTCATACAAGAATACCGAGGATATGTCACCGATACCCATGGTTCGCCTCCCTACCGTGTAAAGGTCTCTTTCTTTGTGTCTCTACCCTAAACGTGACTCAAAAATCCGAACCCTCCACTTAAGACACGTTCCCATTGAGGACTAAAGTCCATGAGACAGGACGACTCAAATCCCACTCTTGTCTTCAGGGTACACTGGATCTCATAAAAACTATAAGACCACTATAGTAGTTTCCCTTTTACTGAATTACACTACTATATCACCACCCTTAACATCTTAAAGTACCCTTATTCTCCTGTATACTAAAACCCCTTAAGTCATATTATTAGGTATTTCTCTAAACCCAAAATGGACCATAAAATGAAAAGACTCTAGATAGGACCCCTCGACCTCTTATTTTCTAACCCTTTCTTCTCTTTATGACCCCACTATCCTTTGTTTAACCTAATAAAGACTATATTTGATAACCTCATAAAAATACTTCTAACGTTTTTTCTGACTCTCTATTAACAAATACTATGTCATCCGGCGTCTTTAGTAAAAGAGTCATCAACGTGGTCACGGGAGGAATGGTAGTTATGTATCCGGTTAGACCAATATATGGGGGCCGGAGAAGGGTAGAACGGTGAAGATTCTTCTGTCGCCACATCTCTACCTCAGAGTCTGGTAGAACGAAAGACGAGGGTGTCCGTCGGTGTTAACATTTCACTAAGGATCAAAACCAGTAAGTACAGGTATCCGTTTGAGACACCAAGGGGTCAAATTTTCTCTTGAATCCAATCAAATGGTTTCAGATATTGACCAAAAACACTTATCGGCTCCGTACCTTGTCTCCGTGTCCACGTTTGACTAACTGACCAAGAGCAGATCTGACGTAATGAGGTCCCCTTCTCCTTCTCGATGTGACACCTGTCCCGACGTACATGTATCCCACCCAGAACCTAACGGAGAGGTAACACCTCCAACCGTCGAGTGAATGTCGGACCTACAAGAGAGGTAAGTATCTCAAATCACTAGTGACTGTACCAGCATGACTTTTTTGTCAAAAATCTACAACGTAAACAACGTCTCAATCTCAAGAGTGTCGGATTCTCTTAGGTACGACAAATTCCGGTCATAAAGTAGTCGAACCTTAAAAGATTCCACGACTACGAGACCTTGGTAAACACTTCCCATACAAGGAGTTTAAACAAGAAAGATTTTTCTACCTCTCATACAGGATCTGAAATTCTAAATTGGCACCCTCCATATTCACTTCTCTCTTTTCTCAAATCTTGATTCTTGAATCTGGGTAAACAGGGTGTGTAGTGACTCAAAGGTAACTCAACGAATAGTAAATCTACAAGTCAACTAAATTTTTGAACGGTCCCGTTGCTCACGTATTTTCGTAGCATTCCACATAGACGTACCAAACTTATTGTAATCGGACCACCCGATGTCAGGTATCCCAGCGTTTCTCAGTCTGTGTTGACTTCGTTGAATCGTGCGTGGCTTTCTAATATTTACTACATTGGACATCGGACGAAACATCGATCGATACATGATACACAAACTATTTCCATAACTTAATTACAATAGGCTGTACTTTTAACGACTCGACCTGAATAAGACACAACTCCTCTCTTTTTTTATTGTCTGTGGAAAGTTGTCCAAGATCTCTCAGGTCACCAGTCCGTTGGTATGGTTTTGTTGTAAATCTGACAAAGTCAAACCTTGACATGAATAAAAAACCACTGTCCTCAGTAAGTGTTCAATTGATTTTGTAAACTTCATTTTAATTTACTAATCGAGTCCTCTAGCTTGAATATTATATAAAATTAAATTGACTCCATATTAAACGCCTGTCCCTTTACGTCTCTAGAATTCACTTTTCCAAAATTCAAAATTGTTTATGTATACTGATGTAGCAAGGAGAAAGGTGTTGATAAGACCAAAGACAATGGTACTTAAACAAAATAGACCCCTTGTCCATTAGCAAAAATTCAACTTTTTTCCCTTTTGTAGTTTCTACTTCAACTTGCGAACGACGGCTTTGATTCCGAAGTCCTTCATAAAAAAAGGGTAAGTACAGTATTAATTAGTTTTTACAACCAACTGTTGATACGACACTGAGTCTTGACGTATCAGAAGTTCCTTGACATTACGTAACATTACTTGTACTTCAACCCAAGAACGTCCCCTGTGACCCCTTGTACCGTCCCCTGTGACCCCTTGTACCGTCCCCTCGGGAGTGACACCCTACAGGAACAAAAAGTGACGACAGTCCAGAGAGAATTACATAAGAAACCTTTCGGACCGGGGACCAAACTTCTGACACTCGATCTACCACTATTCTTGAGGTATAAGGTACTGTAACTACCGAGACACTGCCCTATGTTCCTACGAATACACCCTTCTTACCTGTTGATGGACTAGGCGGTAGGTTCGACATATTTGCACTGGTTTACCTTACGTCACCACACGTCACCCTCGATACGGGTCCATCCGGTTTCACGTAGCACTATGGACTAGGGGGGGTCGAGGACTGTCGTGACAAAGACACTCCTCATGAGAAGTCCAGAAGCCCGACTACCGATGAAGAGTTTCGTACAAAACAAAAAAAAAAAAATTCGTCATTTTTTTTCTTTTTAAAGTAATCTTTAGTATCTGAGTATCTTAAAATAAATTTCAAGGGGGTGATGTTTGGTTAAATTTTCACCTTTTCACTTGGGTTCTCTTCATCCTAATTAAACATGAACCAATTCATACCAACCCTCTATCAACCCCACTCTTTGGTATAAAGGACTCAGAATCCGGTCCAAAAGACCGACACGATGTCGACACGGGGGACTCTTCGGTAAAATAAGAAACGAAAATCCCAATGACTCACGACTCAACGAAGTCAACACAGGTTGAGAAACTCTGGGATACCTGACATCGGGTAGTCCGAGGAGACAGGTACCCTAAGAGGTCCGTTCTTATAACCTCACCCAACGGTAAGAGAGGAGGTCCCCTAGAAGGGTTGGGTCCCTAACTTGGGTACAGAGAATATCGAGGACATAACCGTCCACCCAAGAACTGGTGTTCACGACGGACCCTTCGGGAAATCCCAATAATAGAGATAAATAGAGATTTAATCCCTTAGATTGAACACTCCGTCTTATAGTCATCCAGTGTACCTTTCATCATATAAGAGTCTTTGTCTCAACCCTTAACCTTTACTCACCTGTTCCTTCTTTAAGTTCCTTTAAGACGTTTAGTATTATATAGATACTTTTATACTTCCTCTACGATATCTAACCCTTTGTGAAGAAACTTTTGTAATTCGATCACACGTAAATAATTGACCTACGGTTCATATTCTCCTACCTTATGAACCCTCCATATTACAAGTCTTTTATCTACGACCTTGATCTGGTGTACCGAAACTTAGGACCGAAACGATAAAAGAATTATGCTCTACACATTCAATTAATCGACGAGACACGGACACGTGTCACTCCTATTATAATCTAAGAAAGTATACACCGACAACGCTTCTATCTTACGTACTCATGACTATTATGTAAAGTGGGCACCGGACCGTGTATCACTTCACGAACGACGTTAATCATAATAAACTTCTCGTTCCGAGATTCAACGTTTCTACTAAAATTATCACTATAAAACCTACCTATCTTCTAACGTCTTACTTCCATGGTCAACGGGTCTTAAAACTTCTCTTGTCTTAAAACAAAGGTATAAAATCTGTTAATGTACCAGTATAAATCTTTATTTACAACTCCCTCTATTTTCTTATTTCCTTTTCCTATTGACCTCGCACTTCTCCTCTTAATCTCCTTCTCGTTCCATAAGAGGTTCCGTCTGACTCGAGACTATCAGAGTTTCCGTTCTTTCTTCGGAGTGAACGACTACACGACGACTTAAGAGAATAAACATCCTACCCAAAAAGGACCCCTTCCTGGTCAAACCACTACCTCATGGAAACGACTTGAGACCGATGAATTTGGTAGTTCACACACAAACACCGAGGACGAAAAGTTAAAGAACTCGGGGACCCCAGAATACCAAAGACGGTAAATTATTCGGAAGACATAACCCTCGAAGGACTTCGTCTAAAGAAATAATGAGAAGTCTGAAACTTAGTAGTAACAATTTCTTACGATACTAAGAATTCAAATTTTTTTTTTTTTTTTGTCGAAGTTTTTCTAAGAGTAGTTATCTGTTCTGTTTCCCGAATTCTCCCTATTTCTAATCTCTCTAAAAAGATCGAAGAAAATTACCTTATGACCGGAGAAACAACACCCTAAAGAGTAGGGGTACCCTCGTTCTTCTTAGTATGAACGGACTCAAGGTCCTTCCTGGTCCTTTCCTACCTCTTAATTAATATCATTTTTTATTTCTTCTTTTCTTACACCAATTTTTACACTAAATAAAAAAGTAAGTAAAATAAGAATTGGTCTTAACGGGAGATTTCAATTCATCTGAGTAATTACGGATTCTTCTACATCTTTAAGCTCTTAACTTTGTTTTTATTCTTCGAAAATTTAAGAAATTATCGATGTCAACATCCATTTAACGATCGGTACACATAAGTTTCCTTGCACATAGACAAACAGAAAGAATTACACCATACATAAGTGATTACTTCTGAAATATAAAATATACAGAGACATTAGACCTAAAGTATATGAACTCTTACACTTGGACTATGAAGACAGAATGTTTCGTTTCATCATTAAGATAAAAAAAAAAACCAAACAAAAACAAACAAATTAGGACGGGTGCTCCGAGACCCTTACCATTCTATCTTTAAAAGAGGACTCCTAAACTTTAAACCCAACCCTCGGGTCTAGATGTCGGTAAACAACAAGGAACCTACTATATATTATGACATTCAAAAATCGTTTTTAATCTTTGTTGACCTAGAGTTCTATAATCGATAAACATTTATAAAAATTACCTTACAGACGAAAAACGACTGGGTTCCTATTTCCATGAGTTCTTCTTTCCACCATAGTATTCCTCGTACGACACGACACGAATCGACGAGTCGGCACAGGCTGAGAAACGCTGGGGTACTTGACATCGGGTGGTCCGAGGAGACAGGTACCCCTAAGAGGTCCGTTCTTCTGACTTCACCCAACGGTACGGGAGGAGGTCCCCTAGAAGGGTTGGGTCCCTAGCTTGGGTCCAGAGGGTGTAACGTCCGTCTAAGAAGTGGCTGACTCGGTGGTCCCTTCGGGTCCTTATGATCTCACCCATCAGATGGGAAAGAGGTCCCCTAGAAGGACTGGGTCTTTAACTTGGTCCCAGAGGACGTGACGTCCACTTAAGAAATGGTCGACTCGATGATCCCTTCGGGAGTATTCCTCGTACACGGTGGAGTTTAGGAACCTAAACACTTTTCCGTCCAATATCTATCCACAAACCCCACCCCACACATAAAATAATATAAAATATATATTGAAAATATATTGGATAATAACCCAACCGGTTTTTCAAGTAAACACAAAAAGACAACGGTACATTACTTTTTTAGGACTTTCTTGAAAAACCAGTTGGGTTACATTACTTCATGTCCAGTGTATATTTGTAAAATTATTTGTTATTCATTTATATTATATAATTTGTATATATAAATTTACTTCTGTTAGTCAGAGTTTGATATATAAAGGATAGACATAAAATTAGAAATGTACCACAGTCATATCTTCTCAATATAGTTTTATCAGTTTGTGTTTACTTTCAATTCTGAAGGACCGAGTTTCTTAAATATTAATTCCTTAGTGATACCTGTTTTGACACATTATCTCTTTGTCTTTTGTCTCTTCAGCACACCTAATGTACGTCGTAAGACGTCTGCGAAGCTATGAAGACCCCCTTAAGACAATGTCTACGACAAAACAAAATCCTTTAACAAGACTCCAAACAAGGAACCTCCTACGTAAACCCCTTCTAAAACAAAACCACATCGTACCCCGGGTTTACGGTGACCTTATTTGAGTCCCGAAAGTTTAAACGGAGTCAAATTATACAAAAAGGTCAAAAACGTCTTATGAAATATTGAAAAAACAAAAATTACCCACTTTTTACTGAAGAACCCGACTACGTCCAGTACCTTTTAGCTTTCGGTTTCGAGATTCTATAAAATTTAAAGGTGGAGAATAAAGTCTCCTTTCGGAAAGTCTAAATTGATCTCCCATAGTCAAAAGTGTAATTAAATGATTAAAAAATATACACACATGAAGTCTCCCTAAAAAAACATACACACATGAACTCCCTAAAGAAACTGTTCGATACATTTGGTGTCTCCAAAATATAAGACTACTTATTCGACCGGACAACACCTTCTCTACTACTTCTAGAACCGATCGTCTCGTGTACCAGACAAAAATGGTAAAGTCGAATTCATCCGAAGTAACATTCACCTCGAATCCTACTTCAACCGATGATGAGTAAAAACAGACCGTGTCTAGTATCTTAGAGAGAAAACTTTCATCTCTGTGAACTGAAAACGACCTTTACAAAAAAGAAAATCGATAAATTTAAAAGTAAGAGAAAAGAAATTAAGAATTAATAAAAAACTTCCAGATACACGTCTGTACCTCGTGAGGCTTAGACTGATACTGATAGTGTGCTCTACTCATAGGTCTGATAGGATACCACGAGGCTCCTTAATTGGTCTTCCGTCGAAAGAGTGTCATGGTCGGACACTAGTACGACCTCTTCCCGATGTGGTAGGTGACCTTACCCGGTCGTGGGTTCTAACGAAAAGATATGGAGTATTTGAAGTTGTTCATACAAAGACAATGACAATAAAGTTTATCAACTCGTTCATCATTAAATCACCTCTGTTTATTATTGGATAGAGGAAACATCGTTCATTTCTTACGGCCGAAATGCATGAAACAAGGACGACACCTTTCCGATATATACAATATAACTACCTTAATTCCCTATTATCTCCAATTTAGGAGAGGAAAATTTTCGTACACAAAAAGAGATACCGGTTCCATAACGTCTTTCGGTAAATTGTCATCCTAAGAAAAAAAAAAAAAAATCGAGACGGTACACCGAACATACACCTTCACACTTTAGAATCAAAAGACCGGTCCCTGGTTTGGACCCGGGAGTCGTCACTCTCGTGGTCAGAAGTGGTGACCGGACCGTCTCTTAAGGGGTTGTCATCTAAAATTATGACATACGACTTATGAAATTAAGAGGTCTCGACCCTATCCTTCTGTAAAATCAGACCACAAGGTCGACTCGTGAACCAATGGATCTTTCATTTTTCCCAAAACTCCGGTTCAAATCTGAACTGTCTTCTCTTACCATACTAACTAATAAGTACAGTAGTCACCCGTACCTCACCTTTTAACACCGGACTTACGGCCTATAAAACGTGGAGACGGACATACACTTTCGTAGAAAGACAAGGGAGAACTGAAGAGTTAACAGACGAGAGTACCATAATGAAAATTAGTTTTGGAGAAATAAATGAATTAATTAAATAATAAATTAAAAAATTTTACAAATGACACACGGTCAACTATATTCCTACTGGCTCTCTTTATAAACAGGAAATCCTCGAGTGTCATATGTCCATCTTGTTTTAAATTCAGTTATTCGGTCATGATAAAAAAATTACCTGTTTCCTATTCTCGTTAATAGGACGTATTCCCTAAACCCGGTCCGATGTGACTCCTTCACTGTCATTCACTAGTAAAACAATGTTTTCGTCGTCTCAACCATTTCCCGATCAAGACGAGCTTCTGACTCTGACTACATAACTAACGGTGCCCTCGGATCCAATCCCCTCACTGTCTCCTCTCTGATCTTTGGTCTTGACCCTGATAGATCTATACACACCACCAACTTGGTACCCTGAGGTGCTTTGACGAGTCTATACAGGGACGTTTTAACTTTACCAAACAAGTGGACTAACCAGTATTTGGAACTGAACAGTCTTGAGAGAATTTCATGATTGACTTTACTTGTCTTTACCTGTATCTAGTATATTCTTAAACGGAGATTCATCCGACCCCTTTGTCATCTTTGACACAGTCTGAAATAAAAAACCCCGAGGTTTTAGTGACGTCTACCACTGACGTCGGTACTTTAATTTTCTGCGAATGAGGAACCTTCTTTTCAATACTGGTTGGATCTATCGTATAAGTTTTCGTCTCTGTAATGAAACGGCTGATTCCAGGCAGATCAGTTCCGATACCAAAAAGGACACCAGTACATACCTACACTCTCAACCTGACACTTCTTCCGACTCACGGCTTCTTAACTACGAAAACTTCACACCACAACCTCTTCTGAGAACTCTCAGGGAACCTGACGTTCCTCTAGGTTGGTCAGGTAAGATTTCCTCTAGTTGGGACCCTAAAGAAACCTTCCTGACTACGATTTCGACTTTGAGGTTATGAAACTGGTGGAGTACGCTTCTCAACTGAGTAACCTTTTCTGAGACTACGACCCTCCCTAACCCCCGTCCTCCTCTTCCCCTGCTGTCTCCTACTCTACCGACCTACCGTAGTACCTGAACTACCTGTACTCAGACTCACTTGAGGCCCTCTACCACTACCTGTCCCTCCGGACCACACGACGCCAAGTACCCCAGCGTTTCAGCCTGTGTTGACTCGCTGACTTGACTTGACTCCGGTGAAAATTCTTACCGACTTGTATACCATCTACGAGAATAAGACTCTACAATCCAGAGACCGTATACGAGATTTGACTTGGTAATGACAAAAGGACATTATGAACAACGACGGTTTCTTGACGTGGAAGTGAATGACTCAGTTGGTTCAGTTTTTTTCTTTTGTTTCAGTCCTGAGTAGAAACCGAGAAAGAAAAGAGAGTAAAGAGGTAGGATAATCACCGGTTCGGGCCAACCAGGACAGAGGAATTATAACAAGTTTAGAGAAGTGAGAACGGCGGGAGTGACGAACACTGATTCAGTAATAGTAGAGTGGATCTAGGGACGTCGTCGGAGGATGAGCCAGAGGGGCGGAGGGGGGTGAAGGTTAGGAACCGGGTGCAACACCGGTCCCATATCAAGAAAAATTTTCGGTCAGACTAGTATAGTGAGGGTAGACACTCGATGGATCTTCAGTTACTTTCTTGTTTACTAACAGTCTCTCCCACCGCCTCTGTACGGTTTCTCACTAGTCGTCAGGTTTTTCAATATCGACCGTCCAACACTTGGACTCCCACTCTATAATGTCAGTTTTCCATTTGTCCCAAGACATGTATGGTTTGTATTAAAAAACTTATTTATGACTCGTTCATTTTTTGTAAAATTTCACTTTTTTCCCGACTCGGTCTTCAAAGTTTTGAGGCATACCCGAACTTTAAGTCAGTCTCAAAGGAAGAAATTAGTAGATTTTCAAACATTTTTAATATAGTACCCGTCTCCGTTCTCCTCCTCTACATTCAAAAAAAGGGGTACAACTTCTATTAATATCTCTCTAGTACCTAAAACACCGTGAAAACTTTTATTGTCAAATTTTCAATATTTAGATATGAATAACGTGTTTGATTCTTTTACGTCTTTTTGTATTTCTTTTGACGTTTTCGGATATTAAGAAGATTAGTTTCATTCCGTAATATTTACACATATCCCAAGAGCAGAGAAAGGTGGGAGTTTCCAAGAGACTCATATAGAATATGGTTTTACATAAATTGATAAGGTAAGGGGGTACTTGTAAATCTGACAAAAAGAGGACAGGGAGGAGGGGAAAACGATAATGTTTATTATGGCCTATCTTGTAAAAAGAATAAATAAAAATCAGACACGAAGATTAAGAAATCACCCTAATGACTTACTTTAAACACACTTGTCAAAATTTGGGAGTAATATATAACACAATTTTAAGAAATCTTACTAATTTTTCAAGGCCTTTACTTATCACCACTACCAACATGTTGGAACACTTACATACATTACGGTGATTTGACATTTCAATTTTTACAGCTTGTACCGTTTAAAACATAAAATGGTGTTAAATTTCTTGTAGTCTTTTTTCGTTTACTATTTTTTTCCTCTTTGTAAAAATTACCAAAAAACTTCTCATAATTAAAATATAGGTTCTTGTAATCCATTCTTTTTTGTGATAACGTTAAACCATTATAATAGTTTCTGAAATTTTTACGTATATGGAAATAGAGATCGTTAAGATCCCGAAGGGACCGCCGAGTCACCCTTTCTTAGACGGACGGTTCGTCCTTTACACCCAAACTAGGGACCCAACCCTTCTAGGAGACCTCTTCCTTTACCGTTGGGTGAGGTCATAAGAACGGACGTTTTAGGGTACCTGTCTCCTCGGACCACCGAATGCCTATGTTGAATCACTGACTTGTTGTTGTTATTGTCGTTGACCCGTTAAAACGGTGATCCTTAAAAAGGACCCCAATAATATTTTCTATGTTTATATAAATACTTATTTTTTTAGGAAACCCTTTGAGAACCGTCACATGTAAAGGTGTTAGTCCGATAATCACAAATAAGGTAGAATCACATGGGTAAGGGTTGGTAGAGTAAATTAAAATAATAGACGAATGTCATAGACTCATACAAAATAGGTTGCAGATAAGTGTAAGAGACTTTAGAACAACGTTTGTTCTAAAAAGATTCGGTATAGTAACATTTATGTACTACTCTCTTTAGACCCATTGTACCTTTCCACCTATTGAATACACACAATCCCAAGTCCTGAAAGTAACAATCACCGAGGTATGTGTCATCTTTAAATCCTTCCTCTTATAGTACCGATTTTAACTGTATACGACATTATGAGTCTTCTATAACCGAGTTTACACCTGAACACAAAAAAAACAGAGAGGAAATATCCTTACTGACCTAAGCTCAACCAGAGACGATAGGTAGTTTGTGTTCAAAAGTCCAATGGAAACCGAAAAATGTCGCCGTATTACCGAGCAATAGGTTTTACCTTCTCATACTCGGACACGTAAGCGACCTCCTTGACGTCTTCTTCGTCAGACTCTCCTTTAAGATAAAACTGAGGTCGTGCCCCATTAAGTCCCGTTGGTCACTTGCTTTTAAAAACGAAAAGAAATTACCACTTTAATGATCAAGAAGTCACATTGATTCTTATCCGACACTACACTACCGATCAATCTTTTCGTCGACTACACCCATTAAGAAACGAGTAGTGGTAATCTCCAAATTCCTCTTGATCTTACTGAGTATTAATGTCAACCGTTATCCTTAGCTCACTCTACAAACGGCATATGGATAATTCCGTTAAATCTCTCTCTTTAATAAGAACAGTTATTTCTTGGTCATCCGGGTCAACTTTTAATTTTATTACAAAAGGTATTATTGAGACTTCTACTAATAAAGGTATACTATATCAAGTATAAAATCGTTTTCGAGTAAAAAGAGAAGGAAATTCTGATAGAGAGTTCAACTGGAACCCAATTTTTTTTTGTTTTTTGGTGACACATTGGTACCGTATAAACGAAAGTTGAAAGAGATCCGACGTAGAAAGGTGAAAAATTAAGATTAGGACAAGTGGACCCCAGGACAACCGAAACAGACGAAAATAGGTCAATGTCAGAGAGTCGGAAACCCAATACCATCCGAACTAGAGGACATGAGAAGGTCTTTCATCGTACGAGGAGGTTATAGGTAAGGAATTCGACTGTAAAGATGAGGTGTGGTAACAGATCTATGATATTTCTATGAATACATTTATTCTACGTAAAGAAGACGTTTGAGTGACAGGTGACTTCCTATACCCGTACATTTCGTTCATTAACCTCCCACTTTCCAAATTTACGACATTCAGGATATCACACGGAAAACTCTATTAGGAGTTCAAGTCGGAACCCACCAGTCACTGTTGGGTGCTCCCACTGTGACCCCGATTGAGAACTCCTCACTCATCCTCCTCTACTCATTCACAAGGTTCTTGTCATACCTATTTACGTACCTCCGTACTTTTTGTACCGTACCGTACAAACCCCTTTCTTTTAAAACCTAAATTCTCTTCCCACCGGCCTGACTGACACCCCCTTACTCCAACCTCAAGTGAGTTAACGGAACAATTGGAAACCCATTCTTCGCTGAGTAAACGGGGGGTCCCGACCACGTCGTCGGGCGTACTAATCGAATTTAGAAAAGCATAGTGAAAGAGAATACAAATTGAAGATTAAAATTTTGGATAAACCTGAAAATTTTGGAAAATTTTGGATCAACCTGAAAATAAGATATCTACTGTCTTGTCGGTGTAAGGGTCAACTAAAAGACGTTTTTATTTACATGCCGGGTTTAAACATTCCTGTAAGACCACTAGTGTTTAATTACTAATTATACATGTTACTATTCCTTTATAACGAAGTAGACCCATAAAGATCTTGGAAAGTCGGAATCTCCAAGTTTAAGAAAAATTAAGACAAGTAAAACTACTAAAATTAATATATGGTTTTCCGTGTACGGATTAATCTAGGGACAGTAAGGAATACATATACAATTTTAATGATCTACAACCTTGTCACCGACTAAAAGTGGAGTATCAGAGTTGAAACATAACAAACAACTGAAGTAAAATTTTACACTTGAACACTTGAGGTCATTAGTTAGTGTCAACTAGTTCAGTAAAAATCTCAGAACTGAAGAAAACCAAATCTTCCGGATCCAAACGACTGTTCTGTAACCTGACGACGGATCTTCAACGAAAAGGTAAGTAAAACCTCCTCTTAAGTCTGACCCACCCTGATTAGTAAAGTGAACTAAAACCGGTTTCACATCTGTCTTCCTGAGGTCCGGGTAGACGAGAATCATATGTAGTGTCCTTAACTAAACTCTGGTATAGAATCGGAATTTGTTTGTTCAGAGTTTCAACGACAAAAATAATAAGGTCAAAACACGGAATTTTGTTTTATTACATACTTGATTTTCTTTTTCTTTCTTTCTTATTTGGTGGGATTAAATGGTTTAAGATTTGAGTTGTATTCATAATTCAAAAGGTTCCTTAAAAACTCGGTTCGGTTTAAGGTAGAAGGGTTTAATGGATAACTCCAATAAGTTTGGTCTTTAAATGAAACTATGACAGGTATTACTACCTTAGTCTAAAAGTACTATAAAAGATTTCACCATAACACAAACTGAATCTTGGGATACTCCTGTCTTTCCTTTCTCTTTGTTGAAATAATCAAAATATTCGATAAAAAGAAAACTCTTTTTTAATAACCTCCTTATAGGGGTGACCGGTACTCAATTAAACTCCTTGAAAACATTCAAAAACTTTCAGTTTTAGATTATGGGAAACCTGACCAGACAAGACACGTCCAACGACAAAGACATAGAATTTCGTTTTTCGGTGTCCCTACCAGTGTCAATGACAAGTAGAGTCCCTACGCTTTCTCAGTTCTAGGTCCGTCGTTGTCTGAGTTTTCTGTAGTCATTGACGTACCGGTTTCGCATAGGGGTCATAATGTCTTTCGGTAGTCGGGAGTTCAGCTACGGTAGGTACGAGTTTCCTGAGACAGTTCCGACACCTTGGGCAGTCCATTTTGTTCCTCATTTTCACCCGAAATCAAGTTCTCTTTTTCAGTTTTCCAAGACACATCAGTCGTGTAAAGGGGGGGGGGGGCTTTGTAGACACGACGGGTAAATAAAATAAAAAATTTAAATAAAAATTAACCTCTCATTAACAAAATGTTATAACACAACCAAAGACGGTATATAGTCACACTTAGTCGGTATCCATATATGTACAGGGGAAGGAGGACTTGGAAGGAGGGTGGAAAGTGGGGTAGAGTGGGGGACCCAACAGTGTCTCGTGGACTAAACTCGATGGATGTAGTATATCGTTTAAGGGTGACCGATAGATAAAATGTATACCATTAAATACAACGGTAGGATGATAGATAAACAGGAGGAAGGGGGTCACAGGTGTTTAGACAAAAGACACAGATGTAGAGGCAACAACGAGACGTCTACCTAAGTAGTTATGGTAGAAAGGTCTAAGGTGTATATACGCAATTATATGTTGTAAACAAAAAGACTGAAGTAAGACATATTATCCGACATCCAAGTAGATGAAGTAATCTTGACTGAGTTTACGTAAGGAAAAATACTGATTTTAAGGTAACATATATACATGGTGTCGAAGAAACAGGTAAGTACAGCTACCTGTAGATCCAACGAAGGTACAGGATCAATGACATTTATCACGACGTTACTTGTAACACCATGTACACAGAAAAAGTCAATACCAAAGGAGTCCCATATACGGGTCATCACCTTAACAACCCAGTACACCACCAAAATAAAGATCAAAAATTCCTCGGACGTGTGAGAAGAGGCGTCACCGACATAGTCAAATGTAAGAGTGGTCGTCACGTCCGTGGTCCGGAAGGAAACACCGAGTCTACAACTTCGTAGACGGACGTTACACCCTCTGGAACCAAGCTAGGGACCTAACCCTTCTAGGGGACCTCTTCCCGTACCGTTAGGAGAGGTCTTAAGAACGGACCCTTTAGGGGTACCTGTCTCTTCGGACCGCCGGATGTCAGGTACCCCAACGTCTCTCAGCCTGTGTCGACTCGCCGATTCGTGTCGTGTTGTTACGTTCTCCTAAGGGAAAAGAGGTGTGGGGGTCGTAAACAAACATTTAAAAAACTAGTACAAACGACGGTCAAATATTTATAACTTTCTAAAGAGGACTTAAAACCGGGTGAGATCTTAAATTACTAGTATTCTTCGTTTGGTCAGGTTTAAATATTATTTTAGTCAGTTTTACATAAATGTGTAGTCAAACGGGACCCAGTGACACCTAAATAACCAACAGTGGCAAAAAAAGAGTCGACACTAAGGTAATGTTATAGTGATAATACATATGTACAGTCACTGCACCTTTATAGACAAAAGAACCGTCACTCCTTAAATAGAAATCTTTTCCGTGAGTACTTATAACAAAGGTAATTCTACTTTTTGGTAATTAAACTTCGTATACGATAATACAAATGGATATTAATTTTCATGTTTGACTGAAACCGACCTTCACTTTACATATAGGTTTCATACTCGATTTTAGTCCGTACCTTTTGGGGTATCCTTCAGTGTAACTAAGGTCTTCTTTTTCTTCATGTCTTAGTTATAACGGGATTAATTATAAATTGGATATATATTTGTTTATACCCAGTTCTCCTTACCAAGAGTTGAACACCAGGGGTCTGGTCGTCGTAGTCGCAGTGGACCCTTGAGCCCTTTTAAGCTTGAGAACCCGGGGTGGGTCAAGATGGGTCAGTCTTTGAATTCCTCACCCCGAATACCAGAAACGAAATTGTCTGGGACGTCCACTAAGACTATTTGTAAGCGTAAAATCAAAGTACCCGGACCTCCTCAAAATTTTTTTTCAAGAATGACGGTGTCTTTACGTATGACATTATTCTCCCTCTTTTGGAGATGTATAAAGAAAAATAAAGAATAAAGATTAAACAGAACAAAGACAGGTAACCACCGTCATTCTTGTCCCTTTCCTTCCCCCTAAATACGAAGGACAACACTATATACTACTAATAAAAAGACTACTGTTGAGTGATAGTGTCAGAACCAGAGAATATGGGAACTCGGTGGAGATATGAGGTCAAGTTGATTTGATTGGTTGTCTGGTCTTTTATTTGGTCCATGTCTTTATTCGAATATACTTAGGAACGGACAGGACACATTACAGAACTGACAATTTCACTTTAACAGTCTATTAGAAACACCTCTTCATTTAAAAGGTCGGATTAAGAGTTCAACTTAAACAATTCTTTCAGGAAGTAATGACTCTTCTGAAGTTTATTAAATATGAATTCTTTACGATCTTAAACATTTCTATTAAATTAGTAGACTATTCATCCTTTTAAGTGTTCTTAAAAACTGAAGTCTGGACTCTGAAGTTTGTTTACAAGTCGAAGACCTATGAATTGTAGTACTAATAGACGAGAACGATACTAATAAACAAGAACAACCGTAACTAAATATTCTTATATGTATGTATGTATGTATGTATATATATATATATATATATATAAAAAAAAAAACTGGTATGGTGTACCGAACAACCTAGAATCAAGGGACTGGTCCTTAACTTGAGTCAGGCTCCATCATTTTCACGATTCAGGATTGGTGATCTGATGGTCCCTTAAGGAGCCATGTATAGGAAAGTTCACAATTTAACACACTTCTCAACTCACGAAAACTAACTCTTCTATCGGAAATCCCTCCTCCATCCACCACCCTAAACCTCCAACCTTCACCAAACTTCATCTTCCCTTTTACCTTCCCGCAAGACCCCATTCCTTGTCGTAGACTTTGCCGTTCAACGTCTTCTCACCTTTTGACTCCCTTTAGGGGATGTACAACTTACACCTATCTTATACCCTTTATCTTGTCACCGAGACAAACACCTTGTAAAACGTCCAGTCCATCTCCTTAAATTTGTTTTAACCACTACATGTTCCGGGGATTATCAAAAATTTGTCTCATTAGGAACAGTAGAAATGAAGAAAGGAGTTAGGACCTCACTGACTTAGTGTCAACTCCTATTGACCAGACTTTTCTCGGAAGTTTTTCTAAACACTGTAAAAACGCACTTTACAAATGTTTCTAAATCTATTTTCGTATAAATATATCAGTAAATCTCTCGAGTAGAATAATTGTTCTAACGTTACTGAACTTTGACCCTAACGAGATCTTTTACTCCTTGTATGGTAAGAGGATAATTTCGAACATAGTTTTTTATTTTAAGGTCCAGTACTTTATACATGTCTTTCAAGTCTCTTTTTTGGGGTTTTTTGGTAAGTGACCGAAACTATATCAACTCAAATAAAACTTCCTAGAAAAACCTTCCAATTGTATCTATACCTTGAAGAAGGGGTACATCCGCCACAAATGTTCACTAGGAGTATGTTCGATGGAGGGACACGTTAAGGCCAGTGGGTCAGTTCGTCTCTGAGTCGCACCTCTACACAGACAATAAAGACACTCATGGTAGACGACACACGTGACGGAGTCGAAGAGTGAAAAAGTAAGATAGGACCATTGTATTTAATAGAGACTGTTGTAAGTGAACAAAGATTAGTGTAAAAATAACAACCATCACTCGATATGTTGTCTCCATATTTATGAGGATTTGTATACATAAAAATTTATTTACTTTAAATAATTTTAAAAAAAGAGTCGAATAACTAATGAAAATCCGTTTACAATTTTAATAAGTCCACTGGGTCTAAGGAAAAGATATCCTCTTTTCCATAAAAACCAAATTTTTTAACAGTAACCATTAATTATACATCCTTTAACAAAAATTGGAGTCAAAAAGTTTGAAATTTCTTCGAGGGGTCAATAAACAAATTTTATACCTTCCACTTCCAAAATTTTAGAGAAGTCGGAGAATAAAACTCTAACGAACCAAGGGTCAAAAAGCCTACTCCTTCCACTGTTACGTTTCACAATCAACAGAAATTCATCCAATTACCTTCATATTCACAATCGGACTCACAGTCATAACCTTAAACCGGATTTTCGGTTCAAGTGGTCGTTCCAATTAGTCGAGATCCTCACTTTCACTTTCAGTCAGCACAGGCTGAGAAACATTGGGGTGCCTGATATGTCAGGTACCTTAAGAGGTCCGGTCTTACGACCTCACCCATCGGAAAGGGAAAAGGTCCCCTAGAAGGCTTGGGTCCCTAGTTTGGGTCCAGAGGACGTAACGTCCGCCTAAGAAATGGTCGACTCGGTGGTTCCTTCGGATAGGGAAGAGGTCGTCTAGAAACGTTGGGTCCTTAGCCCCAGAGGAAGTAAAATCCGCCTAAGAAATGGTTGAATCGATAGTCCCTTCGGGCGACATCCGTACACCGGACAGGTTTTGACTCAACTGGTCTCACGTAGATATATTTCCCGAGAAACCCATCCTCCATGGATCGGTTGACTATGGGTCGGTCCCGGACCCGAGTCAGAGTACACCAGAGAAACCCTCGACAAAAAAAAAAAAAAAAAATTAAAAATTTCACCACCTGTTGTGTAAATGTTTAAGTGTATATACACTTCTTTGAATTTAGAAAAAAAAAAGAAGGAGAGAGTTAGAGAAAATAAACACCGGTAGTGGTAATAGGTGACGGTCTTGAATTGAGACTTAATTCTTGAAAATTTATTAAAACTTAATTTTTATGGGGATGAATTCTACTCCTCCCACTTTACGTCTCAATAATTAGTAGTCCGCATTTCAAAGTCAACTTGTTTTATGTATTTGAGAGTTTAGACGAAATGTCGTAAAAGGGACATTAGTCATTATTATATAACAGGTGAATTTTATAAATTCTCCTACCTAAAGTACAATCACAAGAATGGCGTTAATCTTTCTTTCCTCCCTTCCTTCCTTTTCTTTCTTTCTAGGGATGAATTTATATTGAGGTTCCAAAGAGTGCATATATATGGATAACGAAATACAATCGTACAGAAGTAAAACATCATATAAGTACTACATCCTTCAAACAATCGAGTTGTAGAGTCATTTCAGTCGTCACACTTCTTGGGTAGGGTCGAAGGAACACACCTTAGACCACCTACAGTCAACGTTTCTCTACGTTCACCCACGACTCAGAGACGAGGTCATCGAATGATCCATTAATTTGTTCTATGACATAACGGGTCTGTTAGAGTCCATCCCATAAGGAACCCCAGACGTCTGTAACAAACTGAGGTAACGACCTCAGTGACGCACGGACCCTGGCATTTCTCCAGTGTCTCCTGACACAAAACAGTACAAATGGAGGTTGTGAAAGGTGCACATAATGGACTTTTCAGAAACGACCTACACCGGAATGAAATCAAAAATACCTTTTAAAACACAAAGAAAATTTGTCGTCCAAAAGTTCCCCCGTCAAACTCACACAATTTCTAGTACTAAAAAAAAAAAATTAGTTTACACAGAGTCAAGATTCATAAGTCCAAATTTTTTTACTCAGTGAAAGTTAGAAAGATTTATATCTTACCGTGATATATAATTCGTGAAGATCTTAATAAGAGACCTGATCTCGTCAAATTTATGTCCGTTTTTCGGTAAAACTTAAGGACACTCTAGTAATCACTAATCTTTATTTTAAATTCATATTGAAGAGGTTCACTCCTGTCCATATTACTTCTCTCGTAGAGAGTAAACAATTGAAAATTCTATCAAATATTAAAATGTGCAAAATTTCTCTTTGTCACGGATACCGAATCACCATTTAGTAAAAAAGTCAGTTCTAAAAAAAAGGAAAAAACCAACTCCTTAAATACTCTAAACCCATATAGACCTTAAGGAAAAAGAACTTTTACAGAGCTCGGTAATTAAATTTCTCTTGCTGACCTTGAAAGTCAAGTGTCATTAACAAACTTGTTCTATAGTGATGAGCACCGAATTTAAGACCATTTTAAAGGACAAAAGGTAAAACTAAAATTCCCTCTGGATATATACCTTGTTTCGTCTACTTTGACAGACGGAGGAGACTACAAAGTTTGGATTCGAGACTGCCCCGTCCTCAAATACACCCAATTCCTTCAGAGAGAGAGATGAATGGATGGATACACTGATCTATGGATAACATATGTCAAATATGTTACAAAAAAAGGACTTGTTACACTGTTGTAGACTCGAAGTCATATCTCCGGCAGTGGACTAGTGACTCAACCTTTGACTGGGGTCACACTCTCATACACACATCCTTACTTTGGGGACTTGGACGTCTCAGTGGGACGAGTCGACTCACATCCGACGGTACGGAACGAATCTCGTTAGTCATTTCTGGTCAGTTCCATTTTCGGACACTTTTGTGCCTGAGTCAAAGTTTACAACCGTCTCCTTCTCACTACCTTGTACGTCAAACTTAGAACCCTAATAACAAAAACTAAGTACCCAAATCTTCTGTCTCCCTTTCCCCGACCTTTCTATGAGTTTACCATTACTGTCGTCTCCTGCTAGAACATAAGAGTCTAGTTGCCGTGGCTGAAAGGGAAGGCTTCACACCCACAGGAGGAGGACTAACACCTACGGACGTCACAAGGGAAGGCCAACTGTCTTTTTTTCCAAAAGAGAAAGTGACTACAGTCAGCGTACCTTCTTATGAATTTTTGTCCGTAGGGAGGTTCCATCCACTTCGAACGGGAGATATTTCCTATTTCATGGAATTTCTACTGTGGACCGATTGAGACTCAAAACCGAAGAGATGAATAGAAAAAATGAGACCCATAAATCCTAAGAACTTCCTACCTATGAGTAAGGAAAAGGTCAAAGTCCAACTACGGACACACTAGATTCAACGAATAGTAACTATTCACTCCTGAACCTACAATCTTCTCAAACGTTTACTACCCTTCCAAGAACCTTCCTCTTTTCGAGATGTAAAACCTAACAAGGATAGGGTGAAGATCATAATTCGACTAGATGTAACATGGGTTGAGAGAGTCTTCCGAGTAATAGTAAAATTTTGTTAAAATAACTCAAAAAGGAAACATTGTCAGATAGGACGACTACTTGGGAACCTGTCGTAACACGATACTGAGACCATATCCTTCAACGGTGGACCCAGTGAACCTTAACTGACCTTTCCTGATTTAACTAAAAAATTCACCTACTCACACACTAGAGAAAAAATTCTCGGGATCGTACTAAGTAAAAAGAAACAATAATAGACTTGTTTCCACGTGGTACGACATAAACACAACCCGTCTGGGACTGACCTCCGTTCTTCTATTTAAGTCAGGGGAAAGACGGGGGAAACGAAAGGACACCTGTAACTAAAATGTGTGTCCGAAAGTAAATTACTTCGAGGTTTACCTCCTTGTATCCGAAGGGTCCCTCGTTTCTGGATACATCGAAAACTTAGTAGTAGTTGACTAGACCAGTGAATGCGAGGAATTTGAAATTTCTTGGTCTAGAGTTGTTCAGGGCATTTCAGTACTATAAGAAACTCATATTGTAAGAAACACACGTATTATCGAGATAGAAGACCAAATTATGTAAAGATCCATAAATGAAACGTTCCGGAGTTAAAAGAAATACATAGATTTCTAAAAAAAGGATTACAACCTTTTATTTGTGTCAGTCAGTGAAGTGGATTTTGTTAGACCTTGTATTTCGAGTGGTGTCTACAAATCTCGTTGTGTCATCAGTACGTTCCGTGGGTTATATAATTCTTTTCTTTACGAAATAATTTCCTATATACTATTCTCATTTTCCTTTCCGAGAGGGACGAAGACCTACCTTTTCAATTAAGACATTTCAACAGTCAAGTCAAGTCAGGGAATCAGTACAGACCGAGAAACGCTGGGGCACTTAACGTCGTGGGGTCCGGAGGGACAGGTAGTGGTTGAGGGTCTAAAGTGAGTTTGAGTTGCAGGTAGTTCAACCACTACGGTAGATCGGTAGAGTAGGAGACAGTAGGGGAAGAGGAGGACGGGGGTTAGGGAGGGTCGTAGTCTCAGAAAAGGTTACTTAGTTGAGAAGCGTACTCCACCGGTTTCATAACCTCAAAGTCGAAATCGTAGTCAGGAAGGTTACTTGTGGGTCCTGACTAGAGGAAATCTTACCTGACCAACCTAGAGGAGCGTTAGGTTCCCTGAGAGTTCTCAGAAGTTGTGGTGTCAAGTTTTCGTAGTTAAGAAACCGCGAGTCGAAAGAAGTGTCAGGTTGAGAGTGATCAAAAGGGATATAAATCTCTGGAGGAACATTATCTTTGTAATTCAAGGTCCACACCTTAACTTCATCTGGGAACATTGTCGTTCCTACTTTTCCGTGCACCTTACGAAAAACAAAAACTCAAGACGAAAATAGACCATAAATGAAGTCTTTCCATGAGTCATTTATGTACAACTTAATAACTTTGAATGAGACTAAAAGATTGAAAAAATGTCCAGTCAACAGGACAACTCGTGTTCCCCTGTCTATTTCGTCAACTTATAAAGCCTAAGTAATCATGGAGACCCTAATCGGTTCGGTCGGTTAGAAATATTGTTTCCAAACATAGACATAAAAAGGTATTTCAAAAATCCTCTCGTCGTTGTATACGTAAAAATACCATCTCACATCGATGGTCGGACGAAAGTACTCGAACAATCCGACCCCACCCATAATACTTCTATTAAAGATTTAGTCCTCTGTCACAATCTCCTTCACACAACCCTACATCAAACAATAAACCCCGTCCTCCACCCACGATTCTCAAGTAAGAGACTGCATTCCTTCATATCAAAAAAACAACAAAAACAAAGCGAGTGGAGGTGGAGTGGAAAGTGTAATAGAACGGACTTTGATCATCTCTATGTTTAACTTGAAAAAAAAAAAAAAAATCCTTCATGGTATAAAAACCCTAAGTTACCTTTGAAATTTGGTAGTACCTGATTCGACATATGGTCGGGACGATCTGTCCCGGAGCCCGACGAACTTGTTAAGTATGGAAACGTCGACCTGCTTATACCAACAGTGTCTCGACTGTGATAGGCGGCTTCTCTGGACCTCGACAACTTCGTTTGAAGTTTCCGTGTAATCTCTGAATTGACATTGAATTCACGACCCCCTATTTTACACTTGATTGAATAAATTAAATACCGTAAAATTTTACTGTGACAATTGGGTTGCCTTCGTAAAAGGACAAACTCCGTCTTTCCCCTCTTTTCATTCTCAAATTTCTCTAACGAACTTATGGTCGAATACGTGGAAGATCAACATGTTTCACCATTTCTTAAATAAACATAAACAATCCGACCATATAAAGTCTCTAGTCAAGAGAATAGGGAGTGCAGGGTGAGGACACAAAACATCACTGGTATTTGTCACGAAATGGAAAACATGTTTTACCCTACAACACTCCCTTCCCCTCGAAGACTCTCAGTCGGACTCCTCTCAGTCAGGAACTCTCCTGGTCGAGAACATCGTGGAACCTATGAACTTCAGACTACAAGTGAACACAGCAACTGAAACGCAGTCGTCAACTGGACCCACCGACCGTACAGGTCCTTACGGAACCCGGGACTAAGGTCCGTCGGAAACTCCTAAAACATACTATGACTTACTACCTCAAAATTCACCGTTGAGTCCGGGTCGAGTACGGGAAAAAACGAACCTGTACACGATAAAAATAAGTAAACATATAACTAAGGAAGATTCCTAAGTTGAAAGTTTGTCGTTCATAATAACCCCCTTTTTTTTTTTTCCCGAAAATACCCAAGCTGTAGGGAAATTAGACACTGGTAACCCGTTTTTAACCTGGGCGTGGAACCAGACTACAACCACCCTGGTAAAAACGTCGAAATTAGGAATCGGACAAACTGACATATAAACATAAATTTTACGTTCTCGACTCGATTTATAAATGTAAAAAATTTTTTTCCTCGTCCGGTAAAAGGACTTGATAATTGAACACAGTAAAGTCGAACGTGTCTCCTTCAGACAAGAACCTCAATGAGGACGTGGGCAAAAAATCTAAACAAAAAACACACCTAAAAAAATTTTTTCGAAGAGACGAGTGGTTGGACCGTCCTGTTAACGTTTTTTGAATTACTATGGGGCTTTATAACATGAGTCCCTCTCCTTTTTGTCCTCTTGGAAAATTCCCGGTCTTAGTTCCTCTCTTATAAGTCTTTGTTTGGAGAAAAATCGGAATCTCCTCAGGTAGTGAGAATTCATTTAGCAATCTCGGGTGACTTTTTTTCCGTGACATTACGGGATAAAAAGAAGAATGACCCACACATGTAGAGGACGGTCACTCCTGACGTACACCGATTTCCTCTAACTACGGTGTCGGTCCTACAGTGATATGGTTCTCCTTTCTCCACAACTTTACAAAAATAGAAAAGGATTTGGGTGTTACATACTTCACATTGCACCCCTACCGGTGTCGTTCCCTATACCAGTCCGACTGAAACCGTTACTCATGTCTGTTTAAGTGAGAAGAGATAGTTCTCGTTGTCGATTGTCGGACAGGAAAACACAGGTTTTCTTTGACGTCTCGTCGAGACACTGAAATAAAGGTAATGAAAAGTTTTATACGATGGAGTTTCACGATGGCTATTTGGAAAGATTGACATTCATGAGATCAATTTTCTCATGCACAGAATTAGTTTCAAATCCAAAACCCCACAAAAAAACATATAACTACTTACTTTAGAATGGATAATTTATACAATAACCTAGTACCAAGGAGTTCCACTAATTTCAAACACACACACACACAAAAATACTGTTTATAGAATATACACACTAAAAATCTCAAACCGAGAAATTTCTAAACTTCTCCTATATATTCAAGATTTCGTGAGTCAAAGAGACTAAATATACGATTACCAGTCCCGGGTTAAATTTATTTTATTTTTATACACACGTACATAAAAAAGTACATACACACACTGATAGATAGATCGTTCGTCAGTTAAAAAAAAAAGTAAGGTATAGGACAGACGTTTCTTCGGTACCCGTCTTTATTGCTCCTTTAAAAGTAGGTGATCCATCTAAAACATTCTGATTCATTGACGTCTTCCGACCACGTCTCCAAGAATCGAAACTGACGTGTAACCTCTTTCGAACCCTCGAAATTTTGGACACTACCGGACCAGACAAGGGAGGTGAGGTCGACGACGAAGTGTAAATTAACCACACCCCACGTCGGACCGGTAACCTTAAAAAATTTTCGAGAGACCCACTACGATTATTGTACATCGGTCCCAATCCATAGTGACATGATTATATTATCCGGGTGACAAATTGGAGTCAGATCTTAAAAAACACACTATTTTTGTTTTAATATTAATAGATAAAAATAAACACTAAGGATATAACGAATACCTTGAGGGTCGGGATTTGTTTTGTAAAACGATAACAGACTTGAAAGTCTATCCCAAAAAAAAAAAAAAAGTCTATCCAAAAATCAAGAATCAACAAAGTTTAACAATTTAACCAATAGTTTCGACTATATGTGTAAAGTCCGATAACCCTCGAACGTCAGACAAAATAAAGATGACCCTTTTACACAAGTTTCCACTAAATATTCAAATATTCGTAAAAGGTAGTCCACTCCGTCAACCAACTCAAGGTCTTTACACCGGCAGGTGCTTAACCGGTCGACTACTCTTTGTGTCCCGGAAGAGTATATAGCTGTCTGAACCTAAAATTCAGAAAGGACACTCTAAAGAGGGAGAGGTGGACTTAGTCGTACAACATATAATAGAAGTCTCCGACCTTCTCTCACGTACACTCTTCTACTTTCCGTCCGAGTACCAGAATGTCTTATCCTGACGTTTCGTCGGTGATTTGACTACAAATCTGGACGCTCACCCCTCTTCCAAATACTGAGGAGACAAGAGGTCGAGGTAGTCTTCTCTTGTATAGGAACATGGTAATCTACCTTATAAACCAAACCTCCTCCCCATCCGTTACGCCACTATCTATCTCCGAACTTACGAAGTCTATTGAATTCAAAAGTTAGGAATTCCCTACTTCATTACAAACCTATTCGGGTCAACTTTCCGTAAAGTCATTCGTCCATACGTGAATTAAATTCATACACAAAAAAAAAAAAAAAATTCAACCAACATCATCCCTTCACGAATTTAAGGTGACACTGTCACAAACAACTAAAGTACTACGCACCAACCTCAAATGGGAGGTCTTAAGAACAAACCGAAAGTCTATGAACACTTTAGTTCAAATTATTGGACTCTTTAAGGGGATCTTCACTTATGGTACTTACCCTCATTAACCCATTGTCCAACCATATAAATATCAATCAGAATTGAATCATTATTAGGTCTGAAAATCTTTATACTTACGTGTGAGACCTGACCTCGAGTAAAAGTTGTTTTCCCTCCCTTTTTTCAATTCTTTTCCGTAGTGGTCGGGGAACGAGTGTTTATTGTTTTACGACAAATAAAGAACGACCTGAGAACCGTAGTAAACATTCTGACTTTCAAAATGAGTGTAAATAGAAGCTATTCTCTCTCTTCGACTTTTTGTCCTACGATCAATCCGGATCCACAACATCCCTTCCCGTGTGTTGTGAAACGAAAATACTATTTTAATTTCTTACTGACTAACTTGATACTTCTAAAGACTTACTCCTTGACACGGGGTGTCCCGTAGGTTTTTATAGTCGGTATCGTTATAGACTTTTAGGTTGTTTATCACCCAGACTTTTGTTGAAGTATCTAAGTAAATTTTAAAAAAAAGATTCTACTTGTAACATTAATCAGACCAATACTTTCATTATTGTCTAAATTCTAAGCAGGAGTCTTTTCGAATCTAAAAAAAGTAGTTTTAACCATTCAGTTCTTAACCTTTTGATTGGACAGCTTGTTTGGACAGGGGAACTGACCAAAACATGATTAAAACTCGATTCTTACCAAAGTATAGAAGTTTATATTTTGCAATCTTTTTCAGTTTTCTCACTATAAAATACTACACTTTAATACATATTAAATATAAAACTATAGGTAATTATTTCAAAATAACCTCCTGTCAGTACGAGTAAAACAATGTATAACTGATATCGAACGTGAACCGTTACCGTACAAACTCATCAACGGACTTCTGGTACCGGACGTTTCGACTTTTATAAATGTCCGTACGAAACAAAATAACACGAAGTGAAATAACGTAAAGGATGTATACCCAACAATTAACTTCCACACACCGTCATGACGCACCCCGTTCAGCTAACCATGGTAAAAAGACATCGTAAATGAGTGAACCCAAAGTGTAAAACCATTAAGAACGTTGTAAAGATTGAAAAAGATTGTTTAATATAAACAATACTAGACACTAGTCACTAGAAACAACAATGGTGACCTTTTCCTAATTTCGGAAGAGTGACTTCCGAGTCTCCAACTAATCGTAAAAAAATCGTTATTTCAAAAATTTAATTATTTACTTGTATCAAAATCTGTACCCGACAACGGGTGAATTATACGATGTCATATCACATTTGAAAATATAGGTGATCATTTTTTTAAACACACTGAACGAATTACCACTATAACAAAATAGTGTTACTAGACCTTGGTCTGACCTTCACAGAGACTCCATACAGACTTGACACAAAGAAATGACTTTCTCAAACGACTGGGAACTAGAACCACATCTCATATGACCACAAGTAACATGATAAGAACCTTAGAAGGATTCCGAACTCTTAAAAAATTTTGTTTTAATTCCCTTTTTAGAAGTAGTCTTAGTGGACTCCATGAGCTACTTGGACGTTTTAGGGTCCGAGGTTGAGTCTGACCTCTTAACCGTAAAGACCCTTAACGTCGACCTTTATATTAACATATTGTTCGAAGAGTCCCTTGAAGAGACCGCCAGGTCACTAACTCTGAGACTCGAAGGTCACGTTCCCCGTGACCAAGTTAGGGATCAACTCCTTGACCTTGGGGTGTACGACGCGTCGTGTCGGTTTTTTAATTTATATCATCATTGTTATTTTTGTTTGAGGGGTCCACAAAGAATACTCGTGATTGTGAACTCTTGGGGTATTGTTCATCATTCGGGGACAATGGCGAGAGAGAGAAAAGGAAATTATCTCCTATGTCGACTTGTTAAAAAAAAAAAAATTTGAGAATTGTCGAAGTAGATGTGACAGAAGGGGTGTTACAAACCACTGTTTATGTCCCGTCTTGACCAGGTGTTGTGTCATACACCACCAAAGACCCCGTTTCCAAACCTCGGACACTATTTCAGACAAGTGACAGACTTTAAGAGTCAATCTTAATAAGGAAACTGATTTTAATGAAGATCTTTCTTTAGGGTCGGTGGGAACTTTCAAGAAAAATAATAAAATTCCTCAGATTTCCCTTCACATGTTATTCGATGTTAGTCCGACGTACTGATTGTTTGTGGATTCAAAGAAACGAAAACCTACCTTGACATAAGTAGGATCAATAGGGTGTAAATAGTTTCACGACTAGCCGTTAACGTCCAGATAAAAAAAAAATTCCATCTTACTCAATAAAGAATATTCGTTCAACGAAACATGTGTTTTCGGAGAATTATGTACTCGAAGTACCTCTCCAAAACCTCTTCCGACCTACCTAAACTCCCCAGGAATGGTCCTTCCTCCCATTATATGAGAGACCCTCCCGTACCTTCCAAATAAAACAAGGTGGAAGAGGGTGGTCGAAAGTAACTAGTATTGTGGGTCAAGGACTCCCTCCTTCCGAAACCAGTCTATCCAAAGACTACACCCTCTTAAATTCTAGAAGTACGAACCCTCTGTTCCCCGTAGTAATCAAGGTTATCCCCACTCTCTTCTTCCCTCAAGACTGCCCTTTCTGATACGGTCTTGAACAACGGAGAAAGTTTTAATACGTACACTCGTCAGAAGAAGAGTCCTTTTATCGAGTCACTTATTACCTAAGGTCTGTCTCACTGTACGGACTATCCCAAGTAACAACTTCCATACCACCCACAAAATAGACTACGGTGATTCCGTAAATGGTCGTCACAAAGAAGTTTGACAAAGAATTAGGACTAGGAGTCGGAAAGCCTCTTCCGTTACCGTGGGGTGAGGTCATGAGAACGGACCTTTTAGGGTTCCTGTCTCCTCGGACCACCCGAAGTCAGGCACCCCAGTGCTTCTGTACTGACTCACTGAAGTGAAAGTGAAAAGTGAAAGGGCGTAACCTCTTCCTTTACCGTTGGGTGAGGTCACAAGGAAGGACGGACCTCTTAGGGTCCCGACCACCTCGGACCACCCGACGGTAGATACCCCAACGTGTCTCAGTCTGTGCTGACTTCGCTGAATCGTCGTCGTCGTCGTCGTCGGAAAAGTAGATAATTCACCTTAATGATTATCAAAACATTTTAATGTCTCCCCTAGTTTATTCTTATCACTTGTTTGGGTCCACAAATTAAATGTTTCTTTTAGTCTAAAGGTCTGCTAAACAATAGGTTTTTGATCCAAACGGAGAACAACCCATAATTCGACTTCCTGTGTTGGTTCGATGTCTAACCCTCTTCCTTTTAAATAATGTTCACTACTCATTCTTCTTGTGGTCCCCAGAAAGGGTTTCGTCACAGAGGACCTTGTCGTTTTGACTTCAAAATTCGATTGCCATGTTCGTGTCAGTACTTCCCCGAACCGACGTCTGTCTTAGGTTCGAAAACAACTGACTCCAGTCTTTTCCAGTTGTAACAACAAGACAAACAACAACCAGTCAGTGATTCTACACAGGCTGAGAACCGTTGAGATACTTGACGTTCAGTCCGAAGGGACTGAAGTGTTAGAGGGTCTTAAACGAGTTTGAGTGCAGGTAACTCAGTCACTACGGTACGTTGATAGAGTAGGAGACGACGGTGGAAGAAAACAAAAGTTATAAAGGGTCGTAGTCCCAGAAAAGGTCCCGAGAAGTGTAGTCCACAGGTTTCATAACTTTGAAATCGAAATCGTAGTCAGGAAGGTCACTTATAAGTTCCAACTGAAGAAAATCCTAACCGACCAAATTAGAAGAACGTCAGGTTCCCTGAGAGTTCTCAGAAAAGGTCGTGGTGTCAAGTTTACGTAGTTAAGAAACCACGAGTCGGAAGAAATACCAGGTTGAGAGTGTAGACATGCACTGATGACCCTTTTGGTATCTAAACTCATATTTTTAGAAACAACCGTTTCACTACAGAGACGAAAATTTATGTGACAGATCCAAACAGTATCGAAAGGAAGGTTCCTCGTTCGAGAAAATTAAAGTGGCGTCGTCAGTGGTAGACGTCACTAAAACCCCGGGTTCTTTTATTTTAGACAGTAACGAGGGTGAACTTGGGGAAGATAGACGGTACTTCACTACCCTGGTCTACGGTACTAGAATCAAAAGACTTACAACGCAAAATTCAGTCGAAAAAGTGAGAGGAGAAAGTGGGAGTAGTTCTCCGAGAAATCAAGGAGAAGTGAAAGACGGTAATCTCACCATAGTAGACGTATAGACTCCAACAACTATAAAGAGGGTCTTTAGAACTAAGGTCGAACATTAAGTAGATCGGGTCGTAAAAGCTACTACATGAGACGTATCTTCAATTTATTCGTTCCACTACTATGTGTCGGAACTTTATGACAAAAGGGTTAAAACTTGGTCAGACAACAAAGTACAGGTCAAGATTGACAACGACGAACTGGACGTATGTCCAAAGAGTCCTCTGTCCATTCCACCAGACCACAAGGGTAGAAAATTTCTTAAAAGGTGTCAAACGACACTAGGTGTGTCAGTTTCCAAATCGTATCAGTTACTTCGTCTTCATCAAAAACAGACCTTAAGGGTACGAAAGAGGTACTAAGTTGTTTACAACCGTTACTAGAGACCAAAGAGACGGAAAAGATTTAGGTCGAACATTTAGACATGCAAGAATCAAGTGCATGACGACTTCAGACAGAACTTCCTAAAACTCGTAATGGAACGAAAACGTACACTTTACTCACGTTGACATGATATCAAACTAGTAAGAAACCGTAACGGGAAGACACCTTAACATTACTTTTGACTGGAAAACGTTAGGACACCGGTAACGAATCAAAAGGTTTAAACGACTGTATAACTCACGTCGTGAGTACATAAGATTAAATCAGAAAAAAAAAAAAAAAAAACTCCTGATTCCTAATCCCTTAGACATAAAAATTTTAATTAAAAATAACCTTACAACAACTAAATGTCACAACACAATCAAAGACGACAGCCCTTAGACCTTAGACATAAAAAATTTGTTTGAAGTCTCTATGACACTCTAAACCCTTGGTGACTCTCGAGTAATTCTTTCGGGGACGGGATCAAAATTGTGTGAAGGACATGAGTCAACAAACATAGATCTTTTCTCCGGGAGTCCCGTCCGTTAACCAAACGTGTAGGTCTTACTCCAAACGTAAATCCGGGAAGGAACCTGACCGTGGTATTGAGTCGTTTGGTCGACACAAGTCTGACGTCGATACTTTGCACCTTTCTGTGGACACTTCACCTTTGTGCGCCGACGTGGGGCGAGACATCGACGCACACGGCAAAGGACGACAGGTGAGAGTGTTCACTTTTGACGGCATTTACCGAACGGAGAAGATTAGGGAAAGTGGTATTTGATTGTACCTTACGTTTTTTGAGTGAAGGCTAAGAAAAGGTTATGAAATAGGTGTAAAGTGAGGAAGAATAGTTCATCCTTTTTACGATAACACGTCACTTTACCAAGTCTCCCTTCCAAATACACTACTCGACTTCGACTCAATCTCCTGAACCTTTCACTCACGGAAACCGTTGTTTAGAATGATACAAATACCATGGGGTAAAGAAAGATCGTGTTGAGGTGGAGGTAGAGGAGAAGTGACGGGTCCCAGGTGACGATACCGGAACAGTGTGATCCGTTCTGGTACAAGGGTTTGGAGAAACATGGAAACTAAGGGGTAGTAATGAGTGTACAGGGTACAAGTTGGGAGTCGTAGGAATCGGGAAACATTTGATCAAGCTTCAGTCTGACCAAGTACACAGATTTTGTTTAAGGGAGAGTCCGTTTTTTGGGTAAAAGTACAGACGGGTGACACGGATACTACGATTTTCATCACACACAACGAACTTCAAAATAGACTAAACCAACCAAAAATTCTGTTAAAACGGGAGGATGTATGAAGTGGACGTGTACTCCGAAGGTGACTTCGGACCTCCTTCAAATGTTTAGACCTTTTAAATGTTTGGCCTATTAGTAAGTAATCCATGACCTCAGTGATGGTAGATGTCCTATACTTATCAACATAAACTTGCCTCAGGGAAGGCTGCTCGAAGTCCTTCCAATACCTATTATGACACTAAAAGGAGGACGAATTCGTTACAAGAGTCTTGTACCTCTGATCTACTCATTGAGATGGACCGAGACTTTGTATATTAGATAAACCTAACGTCCGGGTCCCAGAACCGGTGTTTTTTCACATAAATAAGGTTGTAGAAGGACCTTCGACACGAGATACTCGGGACCTTTTAGGGGAAACAAATACCATAGGACGTAAAGACATTTAGTAGAATAAAGTTATCGACTCTCCTTCTCTAAACCATTAATATCGAAAGGAAACAACGTCGAGATATAACTTTTGTATACGGTTGTTCCAATCCATTCTTAGGTTCATCTATCTACTATGTATTTGTTCTAATCCTTAGTACTCCTAATCCCCGAAGGACACGTCAAAATAGGTCTTCTTTTTCCAGTTAATATTATGTTTGGGGTTTAATAATAATAATAATAATAAAAAACGACCTCCCACATACCAAAATAATTTGGTTATTAGATACGAAAGACAGAGAACGAATGTTAAGGAACTTTACTCAATCAAATAAAGTCAATATTTAAAAATTGTACCATAGATGTTTATAATGTAAATTTTAGATAATTCATATTGACAACCCATCAGTTGAAGATTAAACAGTTAAATGGTGGATATCACGTCGATGAATAGTCTAATGTTATTACTCTCAAAGAAATTTAAAATAAATCAAGAAATAGACAAATGTCTTCCATTTACGATTTATACTTCGTATTTCCATTGGTTACTTTCTGAACCTTTATTTCCTACTCCTCCCTCTTCTTACTGAGATGGGACCAAAAGAAATTGTAAAACGAATTCGAGAGAGACATGAATTCAATTGGTCAGTCTCGGTCAACTTAGATAGATCAGTAAGACTCAAACGAATCACTCTATTATGATAAAATTTGTTTAGGACGGGAGGAAGAATCACACACACAAAACGGGAGTATACAGACTTTCAAATAAGTAACTTGGTCATAGTAGTAAAACCACTCTCGATGTTTATCTTTTAATGTGACCACTGATACTACGATTTCCTTTTTATAAGTTCTGTGAACAATTTCTACCATTCCGTCTGAAATAAGGTTCCCCGATAATGTTACCTCAAAACGTCATCCCCTCTCTCTACCTCACGTTGAGGTTTATAATGTTGCTGTACACTTCTTAATATGGGTTCCTCGTCCCACCCCTGACCACCTACATTTTACTGATTCTTTTTCGTCGTCCGCAATCCCCTAAGACCGGGTCGTCCTCGAAACGACTTCGACCGTCCACTACTTTATGATTTCTCACCCCTCCCCCTTACTCTTTAAACTAATCTATAATTCCTACCCCTCAAAAGTCATGTAACCTCAAAACGATTTTGACCTAATTTTTCCGGTTCCTGTCTCGGGTTCCAGTCCTTGGAGCAGTCTTTTTTGGGTCTCCTCGGACCAAGTTCAAACCAGTACCTTTCTCGGAAACAGTCACCAAGTTCTCACTTCCATTCAGATGACAATTAATGATACCCCTTTAATCGATAAATATACATGAGTGGAGGAACCATAATTTGACTTTCGATCTATTTCTCCCAAATCTGAAAGAGAGACTAATCTAAAGACACTCAGTTTGACGGAACTTTACCCGACAACTTAATACTTACTATTTTCAAAGTCTATGGTGTGCCTTTTTCTTGTCCAAAATTTCTACCTCCTTAGAACTAATACCTAAGAGGGTAATAGATAACAAAGAGTTTCATGTCCTAACAGGAAGAATTTTACATCAAACACCCGGCCAAGGTAGTCTTGGTACGTCAAATGACAGTCTTGACACCTAAGCATCCAAGGTAAGATTTACCCAACTTAATCTTAGAAACCAATTTAGGGTCTTCAGACGTAAATTTGTTCGTTGGATTGGTCACTTCACTTGGTTTCTTGGGTCTTCGTCTAAACATTGTTTCTACCGTAATGTTGGTTACCCATTTTCTGTGTGACAGTTTTGTGTGAGAGTGTTATGTACACTCTTTCCAACTAAAAGGCGTATCTTTTTTTACGTCAATCTAGGGATGGAGTATCATGCTTTTTTTTATTTCAGGTACATTAACCTTATAAATTTACATCTTTCATCATGATAATTTTGAAGGACTTCACTTCACTTTGAATGAGTCATCACAGGTTGAGAAACGTTGGGATTCCTGACAGGTACCTTAAGAGGTCCGGTCTTATGATCTCACCCATCGGAAAGGGAAGAGGTCCCCTAGAAGGGTTCGGTCCCTAGTTTGGGTCCAGAGGACGTTACGTCCGTCTAAGAAGTGGTCGACTCGGTGTTCCCTTTGGGTAATTTTGAAGATCTCTCACCCTTAAGGGACCTTCAGGTCCCTAATCCTGAGTCGCAAGTGACGGTACCCGACTCTAAGTTAGGTGTCGGTGGGTCACGTCGGTTATTTATTTATGTATTTTGTAAATCTCTTTTATATCTTCTTATGTTAAAACTATAACCTTACTGAATTTATGTACTTTGTATGTTTTGTATTTTTTTAAGATGATTTAATGTTAA
Source organism: Capra ibex (assembly GCA_006410555.1). Lineage (NCBI taxonomy): Eukaryota > Metazoa > Chordata > Mammalia > Artiodactyla > Bovidae > Capra > Capra ibex. Next base: position 34,800,463 of record SJYO01046538.1, on the reverse strand, counting down.
ATTATTAAAACACATTGCTTTCTATTTTATTCGTCAGTTCTCTTTATGGTGTTTGAACCTATCCCATAAAGCTTGTTCCTATTGTTTGTTATTAACCATATTTTTTGGATTCTTGAAGAGATTTAGTAATTCTTTTTATTTTCGTTTGGTTCCCTCCAAAAATTAGTATAAGTTGAGTCTTGTCCTTTAGATTCCGTTTATGTATATACTTTTCTACCGATTGACATACTAATAAATCCCCCTTAAGTTAATTTTTCACTTTATGATAAGTTGCCCAAGTACTTATACATCTTTTTTACTTAAAAAATCTATTGTGAACCGACCTTTCATATGTCCATGTTTGTGAAACCTCTAGTTTAACCGTTATAGATTATCGAAACACATATATGATAGGATTAATATATATACGGATACTTAAAAAACAAGTACACACGTTTTCTCCATACATCTCTATGAATGACGACAAAAATATACCCAGTTCTTAACATTCTTACACTTGTGAGTAGTAACTACCTAACGTATTTATGTAGTATAGTTATCACATGAGTATGTACCCTAATGGTACGAAGTCAGTTTTACTTACTTAATACAGAATCACGTAGTTATATCTATGTTGGATAGATACCCATCCCTCTATCCGTTACCGTGGACCCATGAGACGACCCATCGTCTCTTCCGTTACCGTGGGGTGAGGTCATGAGAACGGACCTTTTGGGGTACCTTCCTCCTCGGACCATCCGACGTCAGGTACCACAACGATTCTCAGTCTGTACTGACTCGCTGAAGTGAAAGTGAAAAATGAAAGTGCGTAACCTCTTCCTTTACCATTGGGTGAGGTCACAAAAACGGACCTCTTAGCGTCCCTGCCCCCTCGGACCACCCGACGACAGATACCCCAGTGTGTCTCAACCTGTGCTCACTTCACTGAATCGTCGTCGTCGTCGTTACGACCCATCTATTCCATGTTTAACTATGTATACTTTACTATTACAAATACCTATGTTTGTAACAACTTCAACGTACTAGGTTAAAGGAGAATGTTCTCCAAAAGAAAGATAAGAACGATTGAAACCTTTAAGTAATAGAACATAAAACTATAGTCTTATAAGTCCGATTTTAATGAACTAGTAAGTATACCATAATAGTGTAGATTAGAAAACATAAAACAAAATGTTTGAGAAAATTTTACTTGATAATTAAAATCTTATCAAAATCTAAATAACTTTTTAACACTTCTCTAAAGGGTATATGGAGTGTAGATCAAAAAGGGTAATAATGGTAATATAGAACGTAATAATCATATAATATAGACGATATTAATTACTTTATTCAGTTTATTTCAAGTATAAAATAAGTCTAATAGAATCAAAAATTGATTATGGAAATAAACAACATCTTAGGGTAAATTCTATGATACAATTTAAATAATTAGTACAGAGGAATCCGAGGATGTCCAACATCTCAAAGAGTCTGTAAAAAAACAATTACTGAAACTGTCAAGACTCAACATGACGAGTCCATAACATCTCAGGGAGTAACCTCTGACTATAAAAGGAGTACTAATCTAACCCAAAACCTTTTCTTTTGGTGTCTCTATTTCACGGCAAGATTAGTGTAATAAAGTTCTCACGGATAATAATTGTAATGAATGGTGGAATTTACCAATAGAAATAGTGGACCATCTTCAGCACAAACAGTCCAAAGAGTCGACATTTCAACAGAGACAGGGGAGAAAGATATGACATGAAAAACCTACCTTCAGTGATACACGTCGAGTGTGATTAGAGGAAAAATTTTTCTCTTTAACATCCAGTCTTACTATTACATTAAACGGGATGTAGTATCTCAATGAATATGTATCAGGTTCCCGGTGTCATTCTCCGAATGAAGTACATTAAATTAAAATTTTAATTAGTTACACTAAGTCAATTAAAATAAAGTGAATTTAAAATGTAAATTAAATGTGCATTTCAATTCCAATTCTCTCACGCGAATCGTCTACTTTTTGTCACAGAGGAACGGGAGTTGTTAGGAAGATGAGTTTTATGTATCCAAACAATCCATTGTACAAAACACGTACACGTGTACATACGTGTCTGTGTATGTGTGTCGACTTGAGTTTTACTCATGTCCTTTTAAATATGTCCAACCTTTGACCTTTCCTTGATCATAGTTTGTCGTCCTCGATTTCGAGGTACCCTTGGTCTTTAAATTTGATCTTAAATTTGTGAACGGTAGGTCCGTCCTTTAAAGTCCCAGGACTTAGAAACTTTATGCCAGGTCTTCTGTTCTCCACGTACGGGTCTACCGATATAGAAGAAGTCGAAGACCTAAGGAATCGATTCTGTCTGTGTGTCCTACTTCCGGTCTCCCTGGGAAATTTCACGATCCAGTGTGTAGTAGTCCCGGTATGTGGTCCAGACTCCCACAATCGGACTTATTAGTCCTCCGGGTATGAGGTCCTTTCTCTTTTTACTAACATTTCACTTCGATACCCCATGTTCTTCACTACTACTTGTTTCCTTCGTCATTTTGTATATTATATTAAGATTTTTTATGAAAGGTGTCTCATTGTCCGTATTGTTATAAACACAAACACAAACTTTTGTCTGATCTTTATTTTATGGTGTATGGTTGAACTTTCCATACTCCATCTCCTTCCATGATACACGATTCCAGGAACAGAAAAAGTCCTCTCTTTTCTCTCTGAACTAACCGAAACAGTAGTATAATATTTACGAACGATTTTTAGTTCGTGTTTTACGTATTGAGGGTTTGACCTTTCGTTTTTCTTTTCAAACTCTTTAGATAAATTACTTTCTATTGTGATGGGGGTGTTTTTTTTTCTCTCTTTTTTCTTTTGGGTATTTTTATTTATCGTTTTTTTTTTATATCTCATTTTACCATCTTTAAGTTTACATAGTGATTAATGTCATTAATCGAAGTCTAATTTGAGTGAAAAGATTATAACCTAATTTTTTAGACCAATTTTTTATTTTATATTCGACAAATATCCGTCCGGAATGTGTTTTATAATACCTTATTAATTTTTACTTTTCTCTTTTATTGTGAAATATATATATATTTTTAACTAATTGTTATAATTATAACTCATTATAATTATCTTATGACGTTTTTTAATTCGTCTTTTATATATAACTTTTTTCTTCCTTTGTATTACAATCCTCCATCGTAATTCCCTGTTTTTATTTATAGAGTCTTTTCAACTATCTAGTTCTTTTGGTTTAATTCCTTGGTCAGGGGTACGACTTAGTACCTTCATCCTTTATCCGTGAGTAAACGAGAGCTTAAGTCCTTGACACCAAGTCAGAGGTTAAACGAAATGTCACATACGGTGTATAAAGGGGACATAAAGAAATCATGTATAAAAGTCAAGAGGTTTGAATGGTGCACAAGAGAGAACTCGAAGTATGTTTGAAAAGAGAGATGGGTGGTGTAGAAAGAGGAGGGATGAGGAAAAGAACCGATCGACAGAGACTAGAATAAAATCGGTAAGATAGGAGACTCCTTGACAGTGACACGACCCCCGAGGGCATCGTGGAGTATGAAGAGGATGTCACCGTACACGTGTGGACTTAACATTAACGGACAATGAAAAGAAAGAGGAGACGATACATCAATCACAAGACTCTGATTTCGATATGAGAAAAGAGAATAACGTCATGTGACGGACCGTATACTAAACGAAGAACTCATTTATTTAGTCACTTCCTTACTCTATTCATGTTTACTTTAGACTAACGTCGACCTCTCTAATTAACATGGATTCGAATCTCTGGCGAAGTTTCTTCTTCTCTTGAAATTCTTTTTTGAACCCTTCACTTAATTTCCAACAAGGTCCATTTCCCTTGTCACTCTTGTTTCCGGACCTCCGATCTCTCGTCCCTTGTCGTCCCTTAAGACTCATCACTTTAAATCACACTTTCACGTTCAGTAAGTCAGCACAGACTGAAAAACACTGGGGTACCAGACATGTCGGGTACCTTAAGAGGTCAGGTCTTATGACCTCACTCATCGGAAAGGGAAGAGGCCTCCTAGAAGGGTTGGGTCCAGAGGACGTAACGCCCACCTAAGAAAGGGTCGACTCGGTGTTCCCTTCAGGTTCTTATGACCTGACCCATCGGATAGCGAAGAGGTCGTCTAGAAGGACTGGGTCCTTAGCTTGATCCTAGAGGACGTAATCTCCACCTAAGAAATGATTAATAATCCCTTCGGGACTTTAAATCCCATCGACCTCGTATATACCGTCACTTCCTCCCTCTTACTCCGACTTTTAATTCTAACCCTAGTGGGATATCTCGGACCTTATGGTACGATTCCTCACGTTTACCCTTAGAAATCCACTCTATCTAGGTAATTTTTATAAATTTGTCTTCTTTAATAACACCATCAATAAGCTCGTTGAGTGGTTTATCAAAGTCAAGAAGGGTGAAGATTCGGAGATAATTCTAATATGAAGGCACAGACGGAAACTTCACTTGTGTATTGAGTGAAAATGGTTACGATTATATACGGTACAGAAGTCTTTGACATTCTCTGTGATAGACTAGACGGTAACTCGGGACCGGAATCGAGAAGATCTTCGTACTTAAAACCAGGAACTCACTCTTACTGTATTTCTTCTGGGGACCGATAAACAGTGTCTGTAGTTATTCCGTGTTCCAAAATAACAATATTCTGTAACTCTATGTTACAAATGACGGACAAAGACGATAATATCCAAGAACAAACACACACACGGATTAAAACAAAAGATAGACTGTCTAGTCAACCTGAGTTCCGACCCTCTTTTTAATCCTCTGGTAAGATAATACCGTAACCGTCATCCCTTTCACTTCTTACCTGACACTCGTGTCCTGTCCCTGACGTTCCTAAAATGAGTAAATACTTAAAGACCACAGACCGTGTCACGGATCTTATTTTCTCCTCATCCCCCTCTTAAGAACAAGAGTACAAAAGTATTCATAACAAATCATAACGGGGTTTGATAGACAGATTCAGTAAAACTGAACATTTACACTAGAATATAACTTTATCTTAGAACCAGGGTAGTGAAGTACCGTTTATCTACGCCTTTCTTACCTTTGTCACTATCTGAAATAAAACCCCCCGAGGTTTTAGTGACCTCTACCACTGACGTCGGTACTTTAATTTTCTACGAATACGGAACCTTCTTTTCAATACTGGTTGGATCTGACGTATAATTTTTCGTCTCTGTAATGAAACGGTTGTTTCCAGACAGATCAGTTCCGATACCAAAAAGGTCATCAGTACTTACCTACACTCTCAACCTGATATTTTTTACGACTCACGGTTTCTTAACTACGAAAACTTGACACCACAACCTTTTCTGAGAACTCTCAGGGAACCTGACGTTCCTCTAGGTTGGTCAGGTAGGATTTCCTCTAGTCAGGACTTATAAGTAACCTTCCTGACTACAACTTCGACTTCGAGGTTATGATACCGGTGGACTACACTTCTTGACTGAGTAAACTTTTCTGGGACTACGACCATTTCTAACTCCCGTCCTCCTCTTCCCTTACTGTCTCCTACTCTACCAACCTACCGTAGTAGTTGAGTTACCTGTGCTCAAACTCATTTGAGACCCTCGACCACTACCTGTCCCTCCGGACCGTACGACGTCAGGTACCACAGTGTTTCTCAGTTTGTAGTGACTCACTGACCTGACTTGACTTGACTGCATCTAATTTATTCCTAAAACACGACACGCAAAACGAAGTCAGGACAGTCTGAGAAACGCTGCGATACCTGACATCGGGTGGTCCGAGGAGACAGGTACCCTAAGAGGTCCGTGTTACGACTTCACCAAAAGGTACGGGAGGAGGTCCCTTAGCAGGGGTGGGTCTCTAACTTAGGAACAGAGAATACAGAAACTCTCATAGGATCCATATGCTATCCGATACTTAGGTTACCGACAATGGGAAGATTCTCTTTCCCCTCCCTTCAAACCGTGTCCCAACCCCGACCCCTTCGGAACACTTCTACCTCCGTCTCTGAATGTCAATACGTTAATGATCAACTCCTTACGTTTCCTACGGTTGTTAGTAATTGTATCTTTTATCCACTCCTTACCCAAGAGAATAGTCAGAGGTCTTCCATGGTCACGACGACTGTGAAATTAAAACCCAAAGACCGGAGATCTTGAGACTCACATGCAAAGACAAACGGCAAAGACGTTTTAAACATCCAAATAAAGTGCCTCACCCCACCCCCGTTCAGTCTTGAGGACGAACGCCGAGTAGGAGGAGGAAGACTCTCGCAAGAGGCGAGACCACACCCGGAGCTCCAGTCTCACCTCGGCGGAGGACGCGTCCGCGGGACCAGAAGTGAGGCACGAGTGTGGACACACCGGGCGTCGAGACACGGCGGCGGGAGACACAGGTGGAGCCAGGGTCCTGGACGAAAGCTCTAGTAAGGACTCACGGCCGAGGAGCGGAAACAAGAGAAAGGTAAGGGACACTTAGTGGTACCGACCACTCTTCTCCAGGAAGAGTGGTCCCTCTTCGTAACGACTCCTCCCTCCACTCTGCGGTCTCCTCAAAGACCACGACCCCGACCTGTGGCCCGGACCCCACACCTCGGACCTCCAGACCAGAACATCCACGGCTCCACTGTGCGGGACCGGTCCTTGACTCTCCGACTGCTCTCCCATTCCTTTGTCTACCCCTTGAACTTCGCACTTTTATCTACCCCTTGAACTCCGTGCGGAACTTCCATCACCAGGAACACCATCCACAACCCGGGCTTTTACCGGTGGAGTGTCAATATGTCCAGCGGGGCAGGTGGTCCCAGTGGACCTTCGGGAGGGAACAGAGGAGGACGTCGGGGTACTCGACCCGTGGGGCACCGACCCAGAACTCCACTTGTGTCCCGAGTCCCCGGGACCCCGGTCACCTCGACCCCAACCCCGAACTCCTCACGGCCTCGGTCTCGACCCGGACCCGAACGAGGAGGAACGACGGGTGTCCTGGACTCGCGGCGCTAACGAGTGGAGGTAGACCAACGACCTAATGACAACAAAATTCTGGGATTTAACCACTATTAAAAATTATCATCGGGATCTTTTAATCATAGTTTGAACACGAGGTGAAGAGTTGTCGCAACCTTATTGTAAAAGTCAATGTAAGAGAAAGACGTAGGGTACGAGGTGGGAGACGTGTCCTCATTCACTAATTGGACTAAACACTCCAACCCCTCTCAAGTGAACAAAGTGGAGTACCAGAAGGTCCGAGAAAATCTGATCGGACACACTACATGTACAAGAGAATGAGTAGAGATGGTAATTAATTCGTTTGGACTAACTACTGGGCTTGGACAAAAATCTTCTAGCGATCCGTACTTTTTTCACTCAGCGAGTCAACACAGACTGAGAGACACTCAGATACCTGACATCGGGCGGTTCGAGGAGACAGGTACCTTAAGAGGTCCCTTCTTATGACCTCACCAAACTGTACGAGACGGGGTCCCCTATGAGAACTGGGTCCCTAACCTGGGACCCAGAAGACGTAACGTCCGTCTAATGACAGACTCGGTGACTTTCCGTTATGTGTCAAGAGGTACATCAACCGATCCGTGTATATACGAAACTCTGACAGGGAAGTCTACTAAACGTGCTAACCTACACACAATACCCGGGACTCCCGAACTCTTTGACCTCCAGAACTTCCAAGACATAAACTCAGTATTGATGACACGCTGTACAATGAAATTTGAGAACGACTCCAAATGAACGATGAGTCGGTACTACTTTTTGTATTATAAATTAGTTGAAATCCTAAGGTAGCTAACGTTCTGAGTGGTAACAAAATACAGGACGGTTCTTTCTTCTTTTGACGTATACTTAGTCGGGTCTTTGGTTAATAAAGAAACTTTACAGAGAGTCGAAAAGACTCTCAGACCGTTAAAGAGAACGGAGGTCACCGTAGGTGAGTGAACACTATCATTCAAGAAACGTATATAGAGTCATTACTTTATATTGTAATAAATGAACGTTTGTAGAAAAAAAGAGTCAAGGATATAAATCAATAAGGGAATATTCTTATAAACCACGACACCAGTAAGAAGGATGTTCCTTATAAAAGACAAGCCAAAGGTACAGAAAGACGTATGTGTCATCTGAAACAAAGTGAGTATAGTTTACATATAGGAAGACGACACAAAGACACGGAAAGACGTAAAAGGTTTGTAAAACAAATTTACGACTTAGTATCGTTTTCTAAAAACTTTTGCAAATTGTCGTCAATTTAAGTCGTGACATCACGATCTAACGTGTATCGAGTCATCTCCACTACTGTAAGTGTGGTTGTTGATACTGGTTACTCCATATATGGTCGTTACTGTCGAGTCAGTACCACGACGGACCGACCATCCCTAACACTTACGTTGTGAAACCCAACATTCTTTTAAGTTAAAGCCACATAATCTAAACTTTTTTTGTTTCACACGGAATCTTAACGACTTTATACATTCAATTTAAAAAAATGTCTTTATCCATTAGTTTTAGATGTTTATTTGAAACTTGAACTAATATAGGTGAAAAAAAAAAAGAGAGACGTCATCCCTGGATCTTCATCTATTTGGATATTAACTAATTTAGTCATAAAGTCATAACATAGAATAAACTTTTACTGGATCTATTAGTCACTTAAAGATAGTCAAGTGAACTATCTTGAGATGGTTCAAAGTAAATATTTGAAAATGAGATGAATGTAGACAACTAAGTGTACAAAGATTGTCAGTACAAGTCTAATCAGTACTTTTAAGGTGATCTACTATTTCTCGATTGATAATAGAACGACCGTTTAAAAATTGTTTCTATCACTTTCCGAGAGCCACACAGGTTGAGAAACGCTGGGGTACCTGATATGTCAACTACCTTAAAAGGTCCCGTCATATGACCTCACCCATCGCAAAGGGAAGAGGTCCCCTAGAAGGGTTGAGTCCCTGACTTGGGTCCAGAGGACGTAACGTCCGCCTAAAAAATGGTCGAGTGGGTGTTCCCTTCGGGAATTGTCTCTATTGACTAAACATTTACGTCCATATTATTTTCAATGTACAGACGTAATTTAAATTACGACCATTAAGGCTTCTGTACGGAAAAAATTAATTTGGTCGTTTAAATTTGATCGAAAATGAATGACTTCTAATAGGATCCAGTACTCCTCCCGTACCGTTGGGTGAGGTCATAAGAACGGACCTCTTAGGGTACCTCTCTCCTCGGACCGATATAGGTATCCCAGCGTCTCAGTCTGTACTGACCTCGCTGAATCGTGCGCGTGCCCATACGTACTTACGGTTCGTTCCTCTTGTCCGTAGAGGATGAGTTTTCTGACTACCGAAAGTCCGTTCCCGAAAGTTTCAATAATAATCCTCATTCTCAACGTTCCACACACTAGTTGAGTACCTATAAGAAGACCAACCAACAATCACTCCAAAGTCCAGTACAAAACCTTTAGAATTAGTAGTCGGAAAACCAAAGTCGGTCAGACACATGAACACCAGTCGTACATCAGTGGTAGGAGGTGGACGTATCCCAGAATCAAAGACGTTTTAATGAGTTTCCATACACAGTCCGACAATTCATATAGGGAACTCCTCCTTGATTCACAGGATACTGAGACAAAATAACGACTTGACAACAAATTCGAATAGTGATGAAAAGAACGAACTGACGAAAAGGAAACAAAGACGTAAGGGAGTGAAAAGATTAGTAATCGACAAACTTAAACGAGAAACCTTGAGTCTCTTCCGGTCTATACTTCGACCCCCGTACCTCCCCGAACAGGAACCTACCCGAGACGTCTCAGGACGAACCAAAGTCAGACTAAAGACTCAGTCTGGGTCTGACCTTTTTCTTTATTAGTTTCAAATTTTCGAGTATTACGTCTTTCACACCTCAATCCCTGAGTCTCCCTGAATGGATGGTTCAGGTCTCCGTCGCTCTTTCGTCACTCGACTTCCCGAGTTGTTTATAGAAGTGGCATAACAGTTATGGATCCGTGATACCCACCCCCTCGAAGAAAATCAGGGGAGAAGACTGTAGTCGTGACGATATTCTATTTGACTTCGTATAATTTTTAAAATTCGCAAATAAACTCTTTTATAAATTTAGTTCGTCCCGGTTTGGTCTTCACCGATCTTCACGAGGTGACTGGTCTCGACCCCTCTCCGAAAGCATCTCTTTTACACCTTTGTTTCATTCCTCAAATAACTAACTGAGATTGAATTTCGGACAACTGCTAAACACTAAACAACAGGAATCGTAAAACTAGAACATTTGAACTCCGTTTATATCCGAATCTAAAACCAAACGAATGCATCGTGTGGTGTCGTAAATCGTAGTGGAACCGGATTACCAGAACAATTTACTTAAATTATCCGTACCAAGATTTACGACATCCGTAAGAAATAACAGATAAGAGGTAAATGTTCTTGTTGGAGAAAAGGGTAGAAATATAAGACAGAAGGAAATCAGTGTGTAGAAAGAACAGTAAAGTAAAACGAAACGAAGCAAAAACAGGGAAAAACCCAGTTCTAACCAAACAAGATACCTTTACCGATCACGGACTAAAGGGTGTGAAATCTCGAGACCCCACTCAATTTAGATGTCTATCACTCACCACTGTTGGGGGTATCCAAGTAAATAAACTCTTGAGCGATTTGGCTCACTACGGTCGAATTTCCCTTAAGATCTTTAAACGAAAGTACATCTAGTCTGTAAACTTGGGTCACTTGCCAAGGGTGAAAAAGATCGAGAATGTTTAGGACATTCCTAAAGTGAACACGTTGGACTCTTGTAAAAAACGAGAGTAGACCACACTGACCCCCACCCCCTCACCTTCAGTCAACAAGTTTCCCTCCAAGAGAAACAAGTAGGACTGAGAGTTTAGACAAAGTATCCTTTAAAAGGTATCCCTAAGATCTTTCTCTTTGTTTACCGAATCCGTCTCTCGTTGTAAACGAGATGATTTGTAAGGTCACCGACCCATACACCGGTCGTCCCGTCGGTTTGGATTCCTTAAAGTTCCTCGTATCGAGAAAAATTTTAACCTCGGGATACAGACCTGTGTTACGATTAACAAACCGTAGTCGGTGAACTATATGTCAGGATACCCCTGTATTCACAAAAGAAAAAGTCCGATTGAAGATCGTAAAAAAGTTCTTCCAATGTTGATCTTTTTTAACACATTGTCTCGAACTCTTTCACTAGTACCCGTTGTCAGAGAGGAAAGTGATATATAACACAGGAGAAGGAACGAAAACATCAATAGTCTACGATTTATGAACTTAAAAGAACCCAAGAGAAAAAGGTCCTTCCCGTCTCATATTGGTCTCTTTCGTACAAATATAGTCTTGTGACATCAGATTTGTCGACCGTACCCTTTGTCCGTACCTGTACCTCCGACGACCATTGAACTTGTTTCGGGATTGTACGGACTCCAATTGAATTAAATTTCCTTAGTTGTCTTGGACCTTTTGTTGGTTTTATTTTGAAACAAACCTTTCAAAACGTCCGATCGGTCTAGATTTATTTCAAAAAGGTAGTCTTAAAGTTTTGTTTTGTAACGTTTCTTGTCTCCTACGGACATAGAAAGGAACGATGACCGGTCCAAAACTCAAGTTACTGTCCTGGACATACAACCTACACCTTTTATACGTTGGTTAAAGAAACTCGTCAAGCTCTTAGACAGGGTAGGACTTGTATATTGGGACGTTCCGTCTTAAATAAAGGTAACGGATTCTGTTTTCAATCAATCAATTATAGAGTACAAAAGTAACACGAAGTCATCAACGTCCTGAATGACATTCAAACCTGTTACCGTTCAACTGTGTCCTTCGAACTGAATCTTTACGGTAAGACTTACATACGGATACGAGGGTGTTAAGGATCTACGGTAGAGACCGAGTTGGTGGCTTTTTGCAAGAGTCACAGGAGGAAACACGTTACCATTATGAGTTTTATGACTAATTTTTTTCAGTTCACTTTTTGGTATATATTTACATTTAATGTTTCCAAGGTCCTGAGACATCACAGACACGTGATTTGTGATAGCAGAAGGTGTGTATTTAAGTAGATAAGTCAGTAGTTTGTTATAAATACCTGGGTCTTATGTGTACCATCCGTGAGTTAAACAAGTCACTTTCTTACAAAACACTGGTTTGTAGTAGTACAAGGAAATATCGTCCCCAACCGTTTGATACCGGGTTCCGGAGAAAACGGTTTACTTCAAAATAACCTTATGTCGATGTGAGTCACAATAATATCTTGTCCACTCACCAACACTGTCTCTGGTAGACCGGACGTTTCAGGGTATATAAATGATCCACCGGAAAATGTCTCTTTTACAGGACTAATGACAAGATGACGATTTGAAAAGATGGAAGGGGATTTGTCACATAGGTACTTATAAGGACCTCGAGATAAAGAGTTTCATACAAGGTCCCTTGTGATTAAGTCACTTGACAAGGACCAAATCTTTCAAGTCTTTTATCTTTAAATACTACATATAACAATTCAGACCATTGACTTTTTTGGATATATCAAAACTAAGTGATAAAATTTCAAGTAAACTGGAATAACAAAAAAGAGTGGTTAATTACAAAATACCTTCTTTCAGTGGTGTATTTGTGGAATCCTTTACAACTACTTGTCTTAATTAAAACGTACCATTAACATCATTTAACCCTCACTGACGGGTCACGTAACGTAACTCTTCCCAGTACTCCATGACGATTCCGTGTCACCCCTTCTTATGTCGTTAATTAATGGATCTAGTTGATACCACACATACGACTTGTAAACGACTATGAATAAATGTGAAATGTCTTTGATATGAATCCCAGAAAAGTCAAAGATATGACCAAGGTCAACGTACTCTACACTGAAGTTCCTACGAAAAGAACACATTGAATATTGAATCAATACTTCTTTAAAGTACTCTTTAATATCACTCTCATGAAAAGAAGCTTCTCTTGACGAATATTCTACTTTAAACTAACCAGCATATCTACGTTTGAAATAATATGTAATAAGACGAAGACTAAAAGGGTAAAGTGAACACAATGGAAAACATAAGAGATCAGGAGTATAATACAAGAAAAAGGTAGAAATAAGAGAAACGAAAGTCTAAAATTTCAAGGATAACTGTATACGAGTCCGAATCTCCAAAAAAAGGGAGTCTGTACAGGTCAGTTGATTACTCGAAAACTTCCGTAAAAGGTAAAGACAATGTCACAAAGACTAACAATCGTAAGTAAAAACTAAGAAAGAATATTAAACGTAGAGAGACGAATATAATGTGTAAATAAGAACGTACAACAGTTAAAAAAGGTAATCTGAAGAACCGTACAACTAGTACTAATAAAATTTAAGGGACAGAGTACTATTACCCAGACTTTATCCAGAGTAAGGACGGTATAGACTCAGACCAAGACTACGAATAAGATAGAGAAGTTTGATTAAAAACGGAAAATCATACGGAATACGAAACAACAACGACTTTCAGTTAGTACTACATAACCCATTTTCCTTAAGGTCAATTATCCTGAAATCACTACATCACCATTTCACGACCCCCTTCCCCTTCACAAAATATCAGGGTCCTAATTCAGAGTCTATTAGTGTCACCACACTAGTGAGTGGATTTCGGTCTGTAGGACCTTACACTTCAGTTCACCCGGAATCCTTTGTAGTGATACTTATTTTGATCACCTCCACTACCTTAAGGTCAACTCGATAAAGTTTAGGATTTTCTACTACGAGACTTTTACGACGTGAGTTATCCGGTCGTTTAAACCTTTTGAGTCGTCACCGGTGTCCTAACGTTTTCCAGTCAAAAGTAAGGTCAGGGTTTCTTTCCGTTACGGTTTCTTACGAGTTTGATGGTGTGTTAATGTGAATAGAGTGTGTGATTTCATTACGAGTTTTAAGAGGTTCGGTCCGAAGTTGTCATGTGTTTGGTACTTGAAGGTCTACAAGTTCGACCTAAATCTTTTCCGTCTCCTTGGTCTCTAGTTTAACGGTTGTAGACAACCTAGTAACTTTTTCGCTCTCTTACGGTCTTTATGTAGATGAAGACGACGAAGTAACTGATATGGTTTCGGAAACTGACACTCCTAGTGTTGTTTGAGACCTTTTAAGAAGTTCTTTACTCTTATGGACTGGTGGACTGGACGGAGGACTCTTTAGACATACGCCTAGTTCCTCGTTGTCAATCTTGACCTGTACCTTGTTGTCTGACCAAGGTCTAACCCTTTCCTCATGCAGTTCCGACATATAACAGTGGAACGAATAAATTGAACATACGTCTCATGTAGTACTCTTTACGACCCGACCTACTTCGTGTTCGACCTTAATTCTAAAGACCCTCTTGATAGTTATCGGAGTCTATACGTCTAATATGGTGGGAATACCGTCTTTCTTTTCTTTTTGATTTCTCGGAGAACTACTTTCACTTTCTCCTCTCACTTTTTCGACTGAATTTTGAGTTGTAAGTCTTTTGATTCTAGTACCGTAGACCAGGGTAGTGAAGTACCCTTTATTTACCATTTTGTTACCTTCACCACTGCCTGAAACAAAAAACCCCGAGGTTTTAGCGACGTCTACCACTGACGTCGGTACCTTAATTTTCTACAAACGAGGAACCTTCTTTTTAATACTGATTGGATCTGTCGTATAATTTTTCGTCTCTGTAATGAAACGGTTGTTTCCAGGTAGATCAGTTTCGATACCAAAAAGGTCATCAGTGCATACCTACACTCTCAACCTGGCATTTCTTCCGAGTCGTGGTTTCTTAACTACGAAAACTTGATACCACGACCTTTTCTGAGAAATCTCAGGGAACCTGACGTTCCTCTAGGTTGGTCAGGTAAGATTTCCTTTAACCAGGACTTATAAGTAACCTTCCTGACTACGGCTTCGACTTCGAGGTTATGAAACCGACGGAATACGTTTCTTGGTTGAGTAACCTTTTCTGGGACTACGACCCTTTCTGACTTCCGCCCTCCTCACCCCTGCTGTCTCCTACTCTACCAACCTACCCTAGTGACTTAGTTACCTGTACTCAAACTCATTTGAGACCCTCGACCACTACCTGTCCCTCCGGACCGTACGACGTCAGGTACCCCAACGTTTCTCAGTCTGTACTGACTCGATGACTTGACATGACTTAACTAATTCAGAGTCAGAAAATCACTCGGACACAGAGACCCGACACTTGAAGTGTTCACAAAGAGTCAGGTTTCGAGATGTGGTACCCACCCTGTCCTACCGGTCTCATCCGACGTCAACTCATAAGGGAAGAGGGTTGAACAATCTGAGACTAATTTAGAGTAGTTCAATCCGAAAGCAGTTTATCATAGAAAATTCCTAACTGGCACAATTCTTTTTTTAAGAGATCCTATAAAGTCTTACTAAGGAAAAGGGAAGGGACCTTCGTACTCTGTTAAAAGGGGGGTTTAAGTGACACTCTTGGACCATCCATCTTGAGTCTTTTCGCAGTCCCGGAGGACTACCGACCCAGGAGACCCTCCAAATTGAAAGTCTGAATAGGTGTCACTTGGAGGTCGTCAAAAGGTCCATGTCGAATCCAAAAGGACGACACGAAAACCAAGGACACCTCCCAAAACGAGACCATTCAACACTAAGAAACATAGATGGACAGACAGAGAGGTTAAACCCCCGTCGTCAAACGGGATACTGGAGTGGAGAAACTATTCATTCTCTTAACACCTAAAAGTGAAACAAATCGTAAAATGAGTAACAATCCTATAAGTTTTCGTCTCTGTAATGAAACGGCTGATTCCAGGCAGATCAGTTCCGATACCAAAAAGGTCATAAGTACATACCTACACTCTCAACCTGATACTTCTTCCGACTCGTGACTTCTTAACTACGAAAACTTGACACTACAACCTCTTCTGAGAACTCTCAGGGAACCTGACGTTCCTCTAGGTTGGTCATGTAAGACTTCCTCTAGTTGGGACCCTAAAGAACCCTTCCTTACTACGATTTCGACTTTGAGGTCATGAAACCGGTGGAGTACACTTCTCAACTGAGTAACCTTTTCTGAAACTACGACCCTCCCTAACCCCCGTCCTCTTCTTCCCCTGCTGTCTCCTACTCTACCGACCTACCGTAGTGACTGAGTTACCTACACTGAGACTCACTTGAGGCCCTCTACCACTACCTGTCCCTCCGGACCGTACGACGCTAAGTACCCCAGTGTTTCTCAGCCTGTGCTGACTCACTGACTTGACTTGACTTGACTCCTACTATACCCTTGAAAGTTTGTAGTGGATGACCTGGTCTCTGATTTTCAGATGGAGTAAGACATATGAAAGGACCTAGGATTTTCCTATTTTTTCACCTAAGGAACAGTCTGGAACACACAGTTCTTCGGTGATATTTAAATGAAAAAATTCAAAGTGAAAACCAACTTTGTATGTCGTCAAAATTTTTCTCTTTTACTTTCATTATCTATATGATTATTTTTTCCTATTGTAAAGGGACATGATCTTAGTGTTGTCTTGTTGTTTCGATATCAACCCAACCTGGTACGACGTCATATAAACTTTCGTCCGTCTTCGAAGAACTTTGCTCCGGGAACTTATCCCAAAAGGAGCAATTCTTTCCTCCGACCTCTCGAGGAACCCCGACAGTGAAGATACTTGAATCACGGACCCTTTTTGTCTAAGACATGTATAAGCGTTGCACTATTACTCCACTCCGGATGTGTCATCGTTTAGAAGTTATAGACGTTATGGTAGTCCCTGTATCCCCTTCTCTCCGTTAACGTCCCACGGAGATCTGGACCCTCTGACCGACCTTTCCTTCCCCTTTTTTCTGTAAAATGGTTTTACTCGAACTTGATGTTTGAGATTTTGTATACTTCTTTAGATCAGAATTCTCCTGTTGGTTATTAAACTCTGTTTAAGTAAAAATCATGTTAATTTTTATTATCTAATACTTTTTTTCAGAAATCTATGTACGTAAATCCTAGGAGTTTCACATTTATTTCCTTTTTGAAAGTATTTTTATTCTTTTTGTCCGTCTTTACTTTGTTTTTCTATGTATACGTAATATTTAGAACATGTACTGTTTATCTTCGTCACCTTATTCTGTGTGTCATATAAGATTTGACTATGCCAACTTCCTTTACTATCATAAGACCTACCAATATAATCTCTAAGGTGTTCTTACGTCATGTTTCTCTCATTCTAATTTTTTTTTACACCTTTTCCTCTCTTCTCTGAAAACTTCTGTGTCTAACTTTCCGAAGTCGTATGTAGGTTGTTCTTCAAGTTTTCTTTTTTTCCTACCACTTTTTAATGAGTCTCTCACTGACTTCTGTAAAGTCTCAATTTCTTTAAGTGTTTAGAAGTATAAAATTTCTTGTACTTCTTGTTACTTTTTTTTATCTTTATTCACGTGTACATCTACGTTCTACCATTGTGACGTCTGAGGTTCGTATTTCTCTTCAGAATTTTCGGTGTTCTCTTTTTTTGTCTTAAGGACAATTACTTATGGATATCTACTTATTGTTTGAAAAGTAGACGTCGTCTACGGTCTAATGTTGTCTATAAAAGTTCCACGACTATCGTCTATTGACGTTTGTAACCTAAGATTTAGGTCTATTTGATACTGAGTTTTTAATCCTGGAACATTTCTGTCAAAGTTTGTAATATTTTTAAATGGTGAATTTTGGGAGTTACTCTCTTGGTACTTGTGTGTAGGTTCCTAGTTCTACGTTTTCTTCTCTTTGAGTATAAGAATCTTATGGCGACACAGATTAATTGATAACTGCAACAACTATGCGTGTATGTGTGAGTCTGAAGATCTATTCTTATGGTTCACCTTCGTCTTCACCATCGGTTACAGAAGAGTAATACATCCTTTTCTTCTGAAACCAATAAATCCTCAACCTATCTCTACCATTTATTAAGATCCAGTCACAAAGAGTTTGAAACCATAGACAGTTTTAGTGAACCACGTGTATTCAACACCCAGGGTAGGGGTCTCAAATACTAAGTAATTCAGACACAACCTTGGACTCTTAAACGTAGGGATCATTAATGGTCAACTACGACTACGACGACCGGACTCCAGGTGTGGAACTCTTGGTTAGGAGGTCTGAATTAATCTTTTTATAACAGTGACTGAGACATCTAGTTTTTTAACTCACTGACTATTATCTTATCTTTGATACATATTGTGTTCAACTTTACTATATTGATTCGGGTATCTGTATTTCTGTCAGAAACGTTGTGTTTTGACTTTTTCTGAAATACAGGTCTGATATAATTCTTAGAAACGTTTGTAGATTTTTTTTCTGTTTTAGAATCTTGTAAACGTTTCGTATACTTCCGTCAAGTGTCTTTTCCTTTGGTCGTACCGATTCATTCGTTTACTTTTCACGAATCAGAGTGGTGATTGGTCCTTTATGTTTAATTGTGTCCTAAACATAGGTTGTCTATCCACTTTTACATTTTCAGAGTACTAAGATTCACACTCACCCCTTTCGTTTCTTTGTCTTGTCTTCAGACTGTATGTCCACCACTCTCTCACTTAACAACGTTAGGAGTCTCTTGTTAAACTGATATAAAACATTCCCAATATTAGGAGTACAATATAGTTTTATTTCTACGTGTAAGAGATACTGGACCCTCAAGACGAATGTACCTTGGGTCTTCTTGAGAACGTACACACATGTCTCCATACACTTAATTACCATACCGTTGTAACGAAACGGTCCGTTCCTCCTTCCCTCTGTGTCGTCCGAAGACGGGAACTTTTGACACACAGGGTTCGTTTCTAAATCCCTCCTCAAAATTATCATTATCATTCTCACCCCAACGACTATTCTAATCCCACACATATCCCGGACGTGAGGAAATTAGACCGTAATCTAGCCCATTAGAGAACTATTCGAAGAGACTAGGATATTAGATCGGAGTTTACCTGAAGAGATCTTACTTCTTACGATGTTTATAAGGTAACCCTCAAAATCAAGATATTTCTCGAATTTCCTATAAAAATACACATAGGGGACTCCACCTTGGTCCTGGAACAAGGTTCCGACGGGATAACAACAAGTCACAGAGAAACACTGGGGTACCTGACGTCGTACGGTCCGAAGGGACAGGAAGTGGTAGAAAGTTCTCAAACGAGTTTGAGTACAGGTAACTCAACCACTATGGTAGGTTGGTAGAGCAGGGGGAAGAGGACGGAAGTTAGAAAAGGTCGTAGTCTCAGAAAAGGTTACTCAGTCGAGAAACATAGTCCACCGGTTTCATAACCTCGCAGTCGTAGTCAGAAAGGTTACTTATAGGTCGCAACTAAAGGAAATCCTAACTGACCAAACTAGAGGAACCTCAGGTTCCCTGAGAGTCCTTAGAAGAAATCGTAGCGTCAAACTTTCGTAGTTAAGAAACCGTGGTAAGACAAAGAATTGAAAGGAGTGAGTGTGAATCTTAATAGTCCGAAATTTTAAAAATGTATAGACAACCTATGTTTAGGACAAAAAACCAATGAGGAAGGAATGGAGACGCAAGGGAAGGAAGGGACTAATCGTCGTCAAACTTGGACACGAAACATTGGGTTCCTTCCAGTACCTCCGACCTTAGACAAAGACTATTTGTTCTTTATCCCCTGTGTCTTTCCACAGGTACGGGTTCTCGAGGTGTCCCAGGACGGACCAAGGTCTCTCTGGTTCTCTTCAAGAAAGACCTCTTTCACCATGGACTTGGTTCATGACTACACCAAAGGTTGAGAATAGAGAAACCGAAAAAGAAATGGGGAGGGAAGACAAAACACAAACAAAAGACGAGAGGAAGGAGCTCGGAAATAAGAAAATAAAAATAAAAATGAAATAAAATGAAATGTTATGACATAACCGAAACGGTATGTAACTGAACTTAGGTGGTGTCCACATGTACGCAAGGGTTTGTACTTGGGGGGAGGGTGGAGGGAGGGGTATTGTAGAGAGACCCAGTAGTGACACGTGGTCGGGGTTCGTACGGCACAGGACGCAGCCTGTATCTGACTCTCCCTCTCCCACCCTACTAAACCCTCTTACCGTAACTTTGTACATATGATAGTACATTCTTTTCTCGGAAATAAAAAAAGAGTAAGATAAGTGAGAGAGATATATAGACACCGAAACTGACGGTCGACGTAGGACAGATCTAGACAAAGAATTTGAAGTTAGATCTATATAACGTGTGAGAAAGGGGGACGGTCGAAATAACTCTATAGTACCTGTACATTGTAACACATTCAAATTCCACATGTTACACTACTAGACCATGACCATATTTAACTTTTTATAAACGACTTAGTAAGAATTTGTGAAAACAGATCAGACCTTCAAAGTGTCCGTTAAGTTAGATTCTGTGAATTTTACCCATAAAAAAATTGAGGAAATTGATATAGGAAGGAGATTACGAAGGATAGTCACTTACGGTAATATTAGACAGATATATGGATTAGATTCGTAAATTCTCAAGTAAGATGACACAGATAAACCAGTGGTTCTCAATGACTAAAACGATGAAGTAAAGAAACCATCGATAGATGATGAACTTAAAGTGACGATAATGGAATCGAACCCGGGAAGAGTAAGAGACGGACAACGTAAGTGGATGTTTGTCCAGAGAGGTAAAAGTCGGAAAGAAGAGAAATCTGTAGAAAAGGAATAATGATGATGTCACTGGAGAGTTTCGTGTTTCGACCGGAGAAATGAAAAGACTAATTCCAGGAAACTAGTGAGGGGTACCTGTAGTCCGACGTTATACTTGACCAACTGGGCCGAGGACTTCCTCCGTAGTAGAGACCTTAAGGGAGACGAACAAGTATTAAAGGTTGTTTAGTTCGATGTATACCAAAGGACTTACCTGCTCAGAGAGAGTAGGAAACCACGAATACATATACCA
The DNA here is from genome assembly GCA_006410555.1 of Capra ibex. Taxonomy (NCBI): domain Eukaryota; kingdom Metazoa; phylum Chordata; class Mammalia; order Artiodactyla; family Bovidae; genus Capra; species Capra ibex. The sequence goes on along the minus strand of SJYO01046538.1, from coordinate 34,779,490 downwards.
CAAGGGAGACGGACCCTGAAGAAACAGGAGAAAGAGTTTACTGATATGAAGTCAGTGGGTCAATAATGAAGGTTTGACGTTTTTAAGAAGGGACAGAGGAGGAAGGGGTAAAACCGAATGAAACTGGGTATCCGAGACATGGTAACATCTTAAAAACCTAGATCGTAAATAGTGTGGTATATAAATAATGGTCCAGACATAGAAATGAACCAGACACTCCAGGGACTCCGATTACTGAACACAAAAACAAGAGGCACCGGAGTCTAGGATCCCATAAAGGACCGTGTATCCGTATTCTGTACATGAGTCGTCTACACACACCTTACTTATTCACCTAGGTCGGAAGGATTTCCTAAAAGAGGTACCGGTAGTACCACGACTTACGAAGTGTCAGAAGTAATATTTTTGTCTTATTCCATCATTATCTTTATTCGATTTTTTAAAGAGTTCTTTCGATCTTTATTTACAGTTTGTTTACTTGGAAATTATCCCAAAAATTTTGTCAGTTTTGACTGTACATCGCGTTTCGGTGTGTCTTTTTAAGGATGGTCCGTTTTACCGTATTTCCTAGTGTTTTAATACTTCATCGTTGTATCACTTTGTTCAGGACTTTATCGTTCAAACTTTAAATGAATTACCGTATACAACATTCTTTCAGTATCCACTTCGAAGAGTTTCTGACCTTTCTACAGGAATTATTATTCTTGAGGGTCCACTAGGTCACCATTTCTTAGACGGACGGATACGTCCTCTGTGTCCTCTACACCCAAGCTGGGGACCCAGACCTGGGGACCCAACCCTTCTAGGGGATCTCATCCTTTACCGTCGAGTGAGGTCATAAGAACGGACCTTTTAAGGTACCTGTCTCCTCGGACCGTCCCATATCAACTACCCCAGTGTTTCTCAACCTGTACTGACTCACTGACTCGTGTAAATTATAATTATTATTAAAATTGATTGGAAATACTCGTAATACCCACGGTCTATAGTATGACTCATACAATGTAAGTATAAGAGTCAATTGTAAATGTATTGTGATACTTCTGATATATCAATAACACGGGTCCAATGACTACTCTTTCTGGTTCCGGAAAAATTATCCGGTCTAGACGACCTAGGTTTGGATTACGAAAGACGGAAGGTTCTTCCTCCAAACAACGGAGCTGTTGTCTCGAACCGAATCCATTACGTGTCTCTCACGTACAGGAGGTACCCCGGTGTGGTCGGTTCTACATAAAGGGAGGACAGGAGAACCAACGGAAAACGTGTAAAGGGATCATCCCTCTGAGACTCCTTTCCTTAAGTGTTCCAGTGTACATTTACCTGGTCTCCGATACCTCCCTCCATTTGTAAAAATGAATTAGGGTAGAGGGTTCCCTTCAAAGGGACATTCCAGACACCCATCCTAACGACTCTTACTCGAAGGGGAAGGTTTACCCCTTCACCAACCCGGTTCTCGGTTTTATCGAACAGGTTTCAGGGGTTTCTTCAGTCCTGATTTCGTCCTCCGACTCAAAGGTGGTGCCCTGTAAGTCCACCGAATTTAACCAACCCATCCACGTACTCTTTTTCCCGAATTCTCTTCCTTCACGCAGGAGTGGTAGCTCAATACATAACTAACATCTTGAGACAGAAGTCAACAATACTTCAAAGAGTTTCAGAGACCAAGTCTCGAATCGAGTGTCATATGGGGTTACATACAAGAATTACTTAATCCTTCTAAAATGCCTGATAAGTCATAGACTAAATTGGAAGTGTTTAAGGATAGTCAATCTATAGTAACTTGGAAATTATTTCTACTCTCATAGGACTGAAAATCGTTCTGATTTATGTACAAGTCCCGGTGAGACTTTTATTCCTGACCTTGAACTCAAGGTCTCGTCCTCGGGAACACCAGTGTCCAACTTTCTAAACGGAAAACGACAAAACATAACCGAGTGTTCTCGGGTAACAATTAAGTCCTGAAAGATTCGACTAATGAGTCAACAATCAACAAACTTTAACGTACGATATACATGAAAATAATGTCTTTAAACGTTTGTGACATTAATTCCCGAGGGAGGTAGACACTTATCGGTCAAATGTCTTGAAAAATCACAGATTCGGAAGAAACGAAGGTACTATTAGGGTTTATTGTTTCAAAGGTAATTTACAATGTAGTGTTGAGTGAATTCGGAACGAATTTAGAAGTTATGTAGGTTGGTTTCTTTGACGGAAATTACACGAGAAACATCCAGACCTAGGAATATTTATTATCTAGGTCCCTTATTGTCTCCAATTATAATCACTCTCCTAAGATTTTCTACGATAAAAGAGACATAAAATAAAAACAACTTTATGAACCTTTGAAAGGACAATAAATAAATTACAAATTAAAGGAGGTGATCTTATGCTTGAGATACTTCTGTCTGTGAAGTAAAAACCATGAGGAACCAATCTGGTAGCACACTTTTTCCTAGTGTTTTTATACAAGGAGTTCGTCGTTTACATCAACTTTGGTCGTCATTCAAGTGGTCGTCGTTAGTTTGTTCTTTCATCAATATTAGGGTGAGAGACTGACACTTTTAGAACATCGGTTTCTTAGTCTTCTAAGATCGTACCTATCCGAATCGTCACGAAAATCGGGTGAGGGTGGAAGATCTTCTTCGTGTTCCTCTTTACCATCCAGACGTTTTAGGACTTTGAAGAATATTTATAAGGGTGCAAACACCTCTTCGTCTGACTTCTTCACTCATCCATCGAATCCTTTTTCAGTTCCCTTTGGGAATTGATAGTAGAAAAGAGTCATCTCTTTTCTTCCCAAAGGTCTCGAAGTCCAAAAGGTCCCGAAATTTATTTAACTCGTCATTAGAATTCTGAAACCCGTAGGAACTGGGTATCCTTATAAAAATCCCCTTTATCTTGGGTGTCGAAACACTACACTTAAGAGTCTTCCTATAATTCTCTTAGAGACTTCTTTACCTTCTTGAGTACTGAAAAGTCAACGGGTCTCGGGGTCGTCTCGAAGGGAGTAAGGAAACATGGTATCTGGTATCTTTTTAGTTAGATTATGTCACTAGTGAAAAATTGGAAATCGAATTTCCTCTTTTGGTACGTCTGAGTCTACTCGAAGCTTATCACAGTGGCTCAACCGAACGTAAGACAATCTATTTTCTTTCCAAATCAATCTCGATAGACAGAATTGGAACACAATTTTTCTTTTTTTTTTTTAGGTGTCACGATCTATCTCACTTTTATCCCTTCCTTCTTTCTTTTCCTTCTTTCCTCTCCTCCCGTCTTCCTTCCCTTCAACCTTCCTTCCTTCGGTTTGATCTTCTATCTTCCTTCCCTGCCTCTCCCCCTTCCTTCCTTCCTTCTTCCCCCGTGTATGACCCTTTTTGTGTCTAGTTATCAATTCAGGTATAAAGACACTCCCGAACCCAGTATTTTCTTAATACTTGTTTTCAAGGAATAATTCTTGTCCCGAGAATCTTTATTCTTAAGTTCCTGTCTTACTATGTTTTGTCGTCGGACTTCATGTTTTCCTCTAAAGTCTCGATTCCCTTGTTTAACTCTTGACTTTGTTGCAGTAATCGTTTGAATATGTATTTGATCTCTGTTCCTTCTTGTCTCATGTGTGTCGACTTCTAGTTTAATGAGTGTGTCTCTTTTTCGACCTCTATCAGTGTCGTCTTCTTAATTCTCAACTTTCGTCAATCGTGTTCGTCAGAGTGGTGGCGACCAGGAGACGAGTACAAACACAAGCATGAGGTGGTCAAGAGAGGGTAACCCTCGGGGTCAAGTAACTGGAATAATGGAGAAGAACAATAAGCAGGTGGAGAGATCGCAGCACAGGAGAAATAGGTCGAATCTATATGAGTTTTTATGTAAGGAACCTTTGAATTTAGTACGAAAAATAAAACGAAAAACCGTTTAAGAGCGACCTTACTATCGGAAAGACAATACCTACTACGAACCAAATCTCGGTTTCTAAAGGGTATAACTTTCGAAACTAAGTCACCAGACAACGAACGTCAGTTGGTGACCCTTTGAACTCGAATTGAGAGAAAGAGGGGAATAATATAAGTAAACTGTTTTGTTTGTTTTTAATTTTAAGTTTTGTCTTTGGGATAGTACTTATTTGGGTTGATAGTAGATGAGACTCGTAAACTTTTCTTCAACCTTAATGATTATGTTTACCTAAATGATCAGGGTGAAATATTCAAACACGGGTATTAAAAGTTTTCTCGTGAACTATGAAGGACCGAAAAGAATGCAAAAGAAAAATGAGAGACCAAGAAGCTTTACTGGAAATGTGTGAAGGACAGGAGGACGGAAATCATAGGGAGATAAAGATGTGAGAGAACCCACTACAAAAGAGAAACGGACTGACTATTTTCGTTTGTCTACCGCTGAGCTGAAAGAGGAAGTATGAATGAGTTAGGTATAGAAAGATCTACAGAGTCGTCCTCTCACCGGTGAGGTAGGAAGTGTCTTGTGAAAGACGAAATCCTGAAACGACCAAGAGAAGTAGAGGGGGACACTAAGACAGATGACCTAAGAGGAGGAAGGTGAGTTCCACACTCACATAAATTTCGGAACCAGGATCCAGACGAAACAGTTGTAACTACGGTATACGGTAGGAGTGTATACGACTGAATAAACCCCCATCCCTGGACCTGGGTTCATAAAAAATTTCGTAAAGTCCACCAAAACAACATGTCACTCCTGTTTCTGGTGACAGATGTGTTCCACTAAAGGGGGAACCACAATTAAGCTAGGTATACAACTGATGAGGATTTAAGGAGAGAAGTGACTTGAGGTCTGATCTGTATTTATCGAGACAGATGACCTAAAGAGTATCTATAGAGTCTACACTGTAAGGACCTAACGACAAAGGTTACGTCGAATAATGACGAAGTCGAAAATGACGAGAGTCATTCACGGTGAGTAAATTGAACAACGAGCCCATTTTGTTTTGGTTGTTTGGATGTTTTACTTGTCAGTCTGTGTGTGATCTTAAACAGGAACCAAGGTAAAAAAAAAAAAGAGTAAACAAGTGGAACGAGACCTTTCAGGGAAGAGAAGATGCAGTGTATAGGGTTTAGACGATGACAAGATATAGAAGCGATAATAACGAGATCAGGTTCGGTGGTAACCCGAAGGGACTACCAAGTCGTCCATTTCTTAGGACGTTACGTCCTCTATGACCTGTGTGATCAAGTCAGGGACCCAGTCCTTCTAGGGGACCTCTTCCCTTACCGTTGGGTGAGGTCATAATAATAGGCCCTTCAGGGTACTTGTCTCCTCGGACCTCCCGATGTCAGGTACCCCAGCGTTTCTCAGTCTGTGTTGACTCACTGATTCGTGTGTCGTGTTCGGTGGTTCATCACAACGGAACTAGTGATGGTATTAGAGGATTGACCTGAAGGATGAAGATGAAAAAGTGAGGTGATAGAAAAAGGAAAAATTTGTAATAAACAAATGAATAGATAAACGAAAACTGACACAACCCAGAAACAACGACGTACCCGAAAAGAGACCAACGTCGCTCACCCCCGACAAGAGGGACGTCACACACCCGAAGGGCAACACCACCGAAGAGAACACCTCGTGTCCGACATCGTACGTACCGAATCATAAACGACACGTGCCCCAATCAACGAGACATCGTATATCTTAGAAGGACCTGGTCCCTAACTTGGGTAGAGAGGACGTGACCGTCCGTCTAAGAAATGACGACTCGGTGGTCCCTTCGGGGTGGTAGAGAAAGTTAAGAAGAGATGTGTCCTCAGTTTTTAATCAGAAGATTTTTACATTTAATCAAGTACAGGGAGAAAGGAGGAAACGAATATAAGAGATTGTAGAAATACAACTTACTCATAGTTGGAGTACACGACCGGATTTTAAGGGACGTACTTTACTGAAGACAGACAGACAGATTGACATATGGGAACAGAGGATTAGAGGTGAGCAGTGTACCCGAAAGAAAGATAATGAGTTTGTACGACGTGAATCAATCCGGAATCCGTAGAAGACCAGAAAGACACGTATTACAAACGGGAATTTCCTGAAAAGAATGACTGTCAAAACTTAACAAGTTCCTGAGTCGAGTGTGCAGTGTAGATTTCACTCTAGAAAGAACCCATTTATCGGAAATGGGTGAATAAAAGGTACACGGGTATACATGTATCGTGGTTAGTGTGTACTAAACTTTTGATAAAACCCGAAAAAAGAATATACAAAACAAGTAAAAAAGAGAGGAGGGAATCGTCCATTCAAGGTACTCACATTCTTAGAATGGACAAAGAGTGAGAGTAGAGGGGTCACAGACCTACGGGGTTTACATAAACAACTTATATAAGTCCCTACCTTTTGGATACCATTTTTACTAGTCACAACTCCTAGTCAAGTCAAGTCAGTGAGTCAGTACAGGTTGAGAAACACTGGGGTACTTGACGTCGTACGGTCCGGAGGGACAGGTAGTGGTTGAGGGCCTCAGGTGGGTTTGATTACAGGTAACTCAACCACTACGGTAGGTTGGTAGAGTAGGAGACAACAGGGGAAGAAGAGGACGAGAGTTAGAAAGGGTCGTAGTCCCAGAAAAGTTTACTCAGTCGAGAAGCGTAGTCCACCGGTTTCATAACTCAAAGTCGAAGTTGTAGTCAGGAAGGTTACTCGTGGGTCCTGACTAGAGGAAATCTTACCTGACCAACCTAGAGGAACGTCAGGTTCCCTGAGAGTTCTCAGAAGAGGTTGTGGTGTCAAGTTTTCGTAGTTAAGAAGCCGTGAGTCGAAAGAAATCTCAGGTTGAGAATGTAGATATGTACTGGTAACCTTTTTGGTATCGGAACTGATCTACCTGGAAACAACTGTTTCATTACAGAGACGAAAGATTATACGTCAGATCCAACCAGTATTGAAAAGAAGGTTCCTCATTCGCAGAAAATTAAAGTACCAACTCCTAATTTATGTAAATTTGTCTTTTGATCCCCATTTGTGAACCTCTTAATACTGATGTTTTGTTTAAATTTCACAATTTTTAGAACTGTTTTACCTTTAGTGTTATATTGAGTATTTCGATTCTTACACTTCCGATTAAAGGAATAACAAGTTCATATCTCAGTCAGAAATAAAGTGACGGATTTGTGAAGAAAACAATTTACGTTCTTGGCAATTTAGTTAATTTAAAATGAATTTTTTGTCGTAAGCTTATGATAAGACAAAATGTAAAAAAGGGATGGATAGGTAGGAGAACAACCATATGTCACTATCTTTTTTACAATATTTCTCTTACTGATAAAACTTATACTAACAAAACCCTATACTCTCAAGACCACTAAAAAAAAAGAAATAAGAAAGTAGGGGCGGGGGGAGGGGGTAACGGATGTAATTTGTTTAGTACGTAATTACTTCAGTAAAACTTTTCATTACTCACCTTCTACTTTTTCATATATGACGTACACATCTCTTATGGGAAAGGGTTCTTCGAGTGATACTTCCTCTCTTAACTTCATCCTAGTCGGACCCTCTAAAAGAGATTTTGAAACGATTAAACAAGGAATAAATTGTTCTCTCCATGAGCTTATATAAACTTACGTCTATTTTACCTAAATCTTCGTTCTTACATACGCACACCGTATCCCTCTACTAGTTACCCAGTTCCAGGGAAGGTCTCTTCTCCTCTCACTCACTCACAGTATCCGGTAAATCTCGAGCGGAAATAATCCACCCTCCATCCACTAAATAGACGACATTTTCCCTCTTTTCCTGTTCCACTCACTGCTCTACGACCTACCACACATATAAATCTTAATCACCAACCTTCAACTCTCCAAACTATCGATTAATGAACATAATAGAGACATTTCAACCTCTGCACAGTAGTGAACTCTTACCCACACCCTCAAACTCTTTTAACCTTTGCATATTTTACTTCTTTGATGATCTCTTTTTATTCTAATTGTAGTTGAGTCAACTGCAACGACTAAAATTTACATTTTACTATCGTTAAATAAGTCGACTTACTGAAAAGAAATCGAAACGAGTCAAGAAACCCACGTCCTTGCCCCTGTCACCCAACGACTTAAGTCAATCCCACCCATGAAACTCTTTTTCAAAGATCTCTTCAAGTCCTTAAATGTCCTCTTCCGAACATCACCTTAGACTCTACTACTTCTCTCTTCACTCCTCCGAGAGACTGTCCATTCCTCTTTAACCAAACCGGACACCTAACTTTCTAATACTACTTAAATTTCTTAATAACAGGGACTCCGTAAACTCGACATACAACAGGAAAGTACGTGTTACCTTCATCTGATCTACCTTGTAAGTATAATTCCAAAATTAGGATCGGTGGGACTACATGTCGACACACCAAACCGTGTTCTATGAACTCTGAGTCAAAGAAATATACATTTATTTTCCCAACTTGTTCTAGTGTAGAGTTTGAAGTCGTACATGGCTTAATGACCTCATAGAACAATTTTCCATCTAAGACCAAATCATCTAGAAACCACCCTAGACTCCAAAACGTAAACATTCTTCGTTGGTACACTAAGGTTGTAACAACCAGGTACCTAGTGTAAAACTCATCGTTCCTTTCCTCTGTAAAATACCAGAAGTTTTAAGACAAATATTTTGAGGCTGAAGGAAGAACGGAAGGAAAAGACTTGAAACGGTTCAGTAAAACTTTGGTTCTAAACCTGTGAAGATATCAAAATTGACTCGTCCTTCATTTATCTCTTGCTACGTTTGAGACGTCTTATTGGGTGCGGGTCGTTGCCTTTGTCTTTCCCAACTACTGCAGAATTCGAACACGGACGGACCCACCCCCATTCACTATACTGTAAAAGGGTCCGTACCCCACAGTTTGTCTTTACATGATAGTGAGTCCTTTACCAAGGTTATGTTTGTCCTTGTGGTCTCTAGAGCGAACATACGTCTGACTAGTGACGTTTGCTGTACAATATCTGTTCTGTGAGTCTATCTAAAGGAAGGAAACAGTCCACTTTTACAAAGTGACACAGTTCCAAGAAAAGGAACTTTGTATACAAGGGTTAGATTATGTATATATATGTGTACGTTTCGGCTGGTGGTTATTCAGGAGAAAATGAGTCGGTTAAAATCCGAAGTAAAACAAAATTTCGATTTCTGAAGCCCTTCGAGTAGACCATGACTGACTTTCTTTGGGTGAATTCGACAAGGGTATAACATATAAAGGGCATACTTAAAGGTAAAGTTTTCCAAGGTTAATGTTCCTACATAAAAAGACCAGACTTGTACAAAAAGTGCTCGTTGATTAAGTACAAAGTTAATAATCTTTTTATTATTCCTGAAATCGTCCAACTTAGACTATAAAATCGAGATTTCTCTTTCAAACAATATTCTTCTTTATTCACTTTCTGACCTTGTATTCTAAAAACATTGTCGATATTGATAAACTTCCGTCAAAGGTAAATTACTCTATCCACAATCACTGCCATCCTTTACGACTTACACTCATTAACTCCTTCTCAGTCTCAGTTGTAAAGGAAAACCCTAGTCAAAGTTATCTCCTCCTTTAGTAAGACTCTTCATTAAAAACCGAATATAACGTAAATTTTGACGGGTAACCGGTTTAAATCTTTCCTAACCCTTTCTGTGTGAGTCCTAGATTTACAGTCGAAAATCTGAAGTAGGACACCCCGATGGAGAGTGGTAACTCTAACTTTTTTCCCTGACTACGGTACATACTTTCTCTATTGACCATCCTTCGACGACATAGCGCGTCCTTCGAGTCGAGTCACAACACTACTGGATCTCCCCACCCTACCTCCCCATCCACCTTCCCTCTAAGTTCTCCCTCCCCTATATACATATATGTATCCACTAAGTGAAACAACATGTCGTCTTTGAATGTGTCGCAACATTTCGTTAATAGGAGGTTAATTTTTTTATCTCTTCTTCGACTACAATAGAGTACTGAGGAAGAACCAAAGACCTCCACCCAACCGGGACATAAACTCCTACCTTCATTTTCTCCTTCTCGGTAGAATAGATTCCAGACAGACAATCCAAAAGAAATCTATAGGACTGAGTTAATTTCTTTACAGAATCTTACACAAAACGTAACACGACTTTCGATTCGGTCGAAATATAGGTTCTTTACCACCAACCCGGAGTTTTCACTTTCATTCCCACAAATAACTATAATCAGGAAACGTCACCTCGTCTGTTAGATGACCTGATATTTTTCTCGTCAGAGTTTTTGGGAGAAACTGTCTTCTTACAACATAAGACATTTGTGTTTGAGGTACGACAGAAAGAAGAGGGATGGAGGATTGTGTAGAAGTGTGTATAACAACTTAGGTGTCCGATACCTAAACTCCTGTCGTAACTGATTCGATTCACAGTACTTTCACTTTCACTTCAGCGAGTCAGCACAGGCGAGAAACGCTGGGGTACCTGACATCGGAGGATCCGAGGAGACAGGTACGCTAAAAGGTCCGTCATCATGACCTCACCTAACGGTAAAGGAAGAGGTCCCCTAGAAGGACTGGGTCCCTAACCTGGACCCAGAGGGTGTAACATCTGTCTACGAAATGGTAAACTCGGTGATCCCTTCAGGTTCACAGAATTCCCCAGTGAAATTAATATTTAGGTATCGAGTAGTTACCTAACTTTACTCCCTCTTTCTTGACCTTATTGGAAGAACCTAACGTAACAATGGTAAAACGTTTCGGCTCTTTAAGGTTTCCAAAAGTTGTTGTCCGGAACTCCTCTGAAAAGGGTCCTCCGGCCGACCCCCTACACACATCGAAAATTCTCTAACGTTTAGTGTAACTTATTTCTTCTCTAAAAAAAAAGTACCTTCCTCAAAGATGATGTACAACGTTTAATTTAAGGTCTACAAGTAGTGATGTTTTGGAGATGGTCTACAGGTTTGACCGACCTCTACAAATAACGTTCATTCCGTGAGTCGTGGACAGGTTCCTCTGTTGGGGGGGAGGGGGGGGCGGTTGGGAATGGAAAAGTACACGTAATTGTACAATTAGTACGTCCTCACTGTTTTATAAATCTGAGTGAGTCATTAATTTCTCCGATCCTTTTAAAGATTTTGACAATTAATGAGATTTGTGTCAATTTATTTACTGACATCATAATGAGAACCCTATAAAAATTTCTAAATAATTAGTGTGACAGGTTTTATACTCTAGGTGAAACCGTTCAATTAAGTCTCATTTTTTTCTTGAAGTCTAGTTTATTAGGTTGAGTTTCCTTTCTATCGTTATAAATCGTCGAGATTAACGACGATATTCCATGAGTAAACGTCTTCTCAATAAAAAACATCTTGAAGGTGCAAATGTTCCGTGTCCTAACGGAGAAGAAAAGACAGTGTACGTACACTATAGGAGTCGTGTACGGTCAGGGACCCCGGTCCGTGATGGTCCGACAACCTCCACCCAGGAATTTGTTCAGGGAAAGAAAGACTAGTGTAAATATAGACTTACAACCAAACTCAAGACGTCAAACTCTACATACAATCTTTATTTTCAATTCTAATATTAGGAACACTGAAACCTTGCTTACGAAGGTAAAGATGATTTAGTCAACCTAAAATTCAGTGTGTATTACTACCGGAGACTATGAACAACGACACCTTACTCCAAGTACTGTAACTCAAAGTACTGTAACATGTCCTCTGTCCTTAGTTCTGGTAGGGGTACCTTTTTTTACCTTTCTTCGTTTTACCGACAGACCCCTCCGGAATGTTTATCGACACTTTTCTTCTCTCCGTTTTCGTTTCCTCTTTTCCTTTCTATATTCGCAGAGTTACGTCTCAATGTTTCTTATCGTTCTTCTCTATTCTTTCGGAAGAAATCGCTAGTCACGTTTTTTTTTGTCTCCTTTTCTTGTCTTACCCTTTCTGATCTCTAGAGAAGTTCTTTTAATCTCTATGGTTCCCTTGTAAAGTACGTTTCTACCCGAGCTATCTTCTGTCTTTACCATACCTGGATTGTCTTCGTCTTCTATAATTCTTCTCCACCGTTCTTATGTGTCTTCTTGACATGTTTTTTCTAGAAGTGTTGGGTCTAATAGTACTACCACAGTAGTGAGTAAATCTCGGTCTGTAGGACCTTACACTTTCGTAGTGATACAAGTAGTGATACTTGTTTCGATCACCTCCACTACCTTAAGGTCATCTCGATAAAGTTTAGGACTTTCTACTACGATACTTTTACGACGTGAGTTATACGGTCGTGTAAACCTTTTGAGTCGTCACCGGTGTCCTGACCTTTTCCAGTCAAAAGTAAGATTAGGGTTTCTTTCCGTTACGGTTTCTTACGAGTTTGATGACGTGTCAACATGAGTAGAGTGTACGATCATTTCATTACGAGTTTTAAGAGGTTCGGTCTGAAGTGGTCATGTACTTGGTACTTGAAAGACTACAAGTTCGACCAAAATCTTTTCTGTCTCCTTGGTCTCTAGTTTGACGGTTGTAGACGACCTAGTACCATTTTCGTTCTCTCAAGGTCTTTTTGTAGATAAAGACGAAATAACTGATTCGGTTTCGGAAACTGACACACCTAGTGTTATTTGACACCTTTTAAGACCCTCTCTACCCTTATGGTCTGGTGGACTGGACGGAGAACTCTTTGGATATACGTCCAGTCCTTCGTTGTCAATCTTGACCTGTACCTTGTTGTCTGACCAAGGTTTATCCTTTTCCTCATGTAGTTCCGACATATAACAGTGGGACGAACAAATTGAATATACGTCTCATGTAGTACTCTTTACGACCTGACCTTCTTTGTGTTCGACTTTAGTTCTAACGGCCCTCTTTAGAGTTATTGGAGTCTATACGTCTACTGTAGTGGGAATACCGTCTTTCGCTTCTTCTTGATTTTTCGGAGAACTACTTTCATTTTCTCCTCTCACTTTTTCAACCGAATTTCGAGTTGTAAGTCTTTTACTTCTAGTACCGTAGACCAGGGTAGTGAAGTACCCTTTATCTACCTCTTTGTCACCTTTGTCACAGTCTGAAATAAGAAAACCCGAGGTTTTAGTGACGTCTACCACTAACGTCGGTACTTTAATGTTCTGCGAATGAGGAACCTTTTTTTCAATACTGGTTGGATCTATCGTATAACTTTTCGTCTCTGTAATGAAACGGCTGATTCCAGGCAGATCAGTTCCGATACCAAAAAGGTCACCAGTACATACCTAAACTCTCAACCTGACACTTCTTCCGACTCGTGGTTTCTTGACTACCAAAACTTCACACCACAACCTCTTCTGAGAACTCTCAGGGAACCTGACGTTCCTCTAGGTTGGTCAGGTAAGACTTCCTCTAGTTGGGACCCTAAAGAAACCTTCCTTACTACGATTTCGACTTTGAGGTCATGAAACCGGTGGAGTACGTTTCTCAACTGAGTAACCTTTTCTGAAACTACGACCCTCCCTAACCCCCGTCCTCCTCTTCCCTTACTGTCTCCTACTCTACCGACCTACCGTAGTGCCTGAGCTACCTGTACTTAGACACACTTGAGGCCCTCAACCACTATCTGTCCCTCCGGACCGAGCGACGCTAAGTACCCCAGCGTTTCTCAGCCTGTGCTGACTCACTGACTTGACTGACTGACCCGTTTTCCTTTCTTCATTCCACCAAACGAAACTTCGAGTGCAAAGGTACGTCAAGTAGTGTGTATAGGAAGGAGGGAGGTAGAGATGTCGGGTAAGTCTACCGTTCTGTCTAATGGAGAAAACGGAAGGCTCTGGAATCTCACTTAAATCGGTCTTAATTAAAAAAGAGAAATAATTTGTCTAAAAGAAAATCTCGTTATAAGTGTGTTTTAAGTCGTCTTTCGATTGTATGTGGAGATACAGGGGACGATACATCTGAGGAGGGATAGTTGTAGGAAGTATATTCTCCATGTAAACAATGTCAGTTACTTACATGTAACTGTATAGTGACAGTGGGTTTCGGACGTCAAATGTGATCCCAAGTGACGTCCACCACATGTAAGATACCCAAACATGTCCACATATTACTGTACGTAAATAGTAATATTACAGTGTGTATCATCAAAGTGACGGGATTTTGAAGAGACACAAGGTCGATAAATAGAGGAGGAGAGAGCATTGGGGACCGTTGGTGACTAGAACATGACAGAGGTACTAAAATGGAAAAAGTTTTACAGTATGTCATACATCGGAAAAGTCTAACCGGAGAAAGTGAATCATTAAGTTTCAATTCAAAGGAGGTATAGAAAGGACCGACTTAGAGAAAAATAAGTACATTTCTAAAGAAACACAACCTTACCCCTCTTGTTTTTGTGTATCATCGAACGGTCCTCGACCCGAAGATCACAACACCAGTAAGACACTGTTCTAGGATCCGATCGTGTGGAACCTAAAACTATTGGGTAGTTAGTTGGACCTTTCAAAAATATAGGGACAAACGGCAGACAAAAACGATAACCCTACAGGTGTCCACAAAAAAGCCAGGAGAAAATAACGAACGGTTGAGTTATTTGCGTTCTTAGTTTGTTCCGAACTCTACCTACTACCAATCCTCTCCTACTATAAATAAGTAAAGATGTTTGTTTTCCATCTCTCTCACAAAAATATATCTGTTTGAGTCTTACCAAATAGAAGATTAAGGTCGAAGGACAAAGTCGTCTCCCGTGAGGCTGGAATGGATGTATGTTGGATCACAAAAAAAGTAAACTGGTCAAAACCTTTCATCGATCGAATAGAATAGGTAAGAAGTCAAATTGTCAGTAATCACTCACAATAACAGTTTCACCTTTCGTCTATGTAGTTTAATCCCGAGACAGGATAGGACACACTAGGAATTCAGGAAACAAAGAGAGAACGGATTTCGGGGATGACAACAAGAGATTACTTTAGGTACGTAAACGTACATCGAAAAGACTGGTCAGAGACTTGAAGAACCCTGAGCCAGGGTATATAAAGTAGGAACCCCACATCGTGTTACGGACCGTATCTGATGGGTGAGTTATTTATAGATAACTCGTTTACTCCCCCTTTTTTTTCCACCTCAGACTGGTTTGACAATGTTTGTTTCACCACTAACATGTTACATAAACTACAAAGAGATCTTCTGTAGTAAAACGAAACACCTCAGTCATCAAAAGGAACAACTTCAGTATGAGTACGAGGTACAACGGTACATAGTTCTCCGTTTTTTATCGTAGACGGAATCTACACCTGACCTTCTCGGATACCACAGTAGTGTAAGTCGGACCGTAACAGACGACGGGTATTACCGAACTAGTACCGTTCAGTACATCCATTAATGTACGATCAAGAGAGTCGTGTGAAACCCGACTGTTTTCGGGTTCTGTTTAGGTTGAACGATTAAACGTACACAGGAAGGAATCAGGAATTTACGAGAAGAGAAGTATAGACTTAGAGTTTTCAGATAGATTGTAGGTTGGTAGTCAAGTCTAAGATGGAAAGAGTACTTCAAGACAAAAACCGGTAGTCCTTGGAGGTGGACCGGAGGACATCTGTGACTTGGAAACTTCTTGGGAGTATTGAAAATAGGTCAAAACCTATTTCAGAACAGAATATAAAAAAATACCTAAAGGGATTACCTGTTGTGAAGTGTGTATAGTCTTAAGTAACGACGTCTTTTATTACAGGACACGCTGTAGCGACCTCTCCTGAGAATATTCGAACGAGGACCAAATGAGACTTGAAACGAAGTACACGAAAAAGAGACGGAAAGGAAATGCAGAAAAAAAAAAAAAAAGACACTATTTAATATCCGTACTCAGATTGAAATACGACTCAGGAGGACCCCGACTCTCACCAGAACAAGGGACTGAGTGTATATAAATGTGGACACATTGATAGTTAGTCTAGTTCTACATCTTGTAAAAATATCAAAGTTTAAAAGGAGTACGAAGAAAGGTCATTTTTGGGAATGAAGGTTTTTTTAGAGTGGTAATAAGACTGAAGACAACGGTGTCTAACCAAAATGGACAAGAAATTAAAGTTTAGTTATCCTACCCCCTGAAGGGATTACCAGGTGATCAATTCTTAGGTGTAACATAACGTCCCTTGTACCTAAACTAGGGACCGACCCTTTGATTCTAGGGTGTACGGTGTCCCGTTGATTCGGGCTGACAACGTTGATTCTGGGCTGTCTTGGTTTATCCATTTATTTAAATTTTTTTAGTTATCTTAGTATCATCATACTCAGAGTACAGACCGAAGAAAACGAGCTACATTACAAAAAACTTTAAGTATTTTTTAGGTCATATAGGTTATCTCATAGGTAACATCATATATAGTCGTCAAATATACATATGGTATTAAATAAAAAAGAAGACAACTGTAACACAACAAAGGTCTAAAACCGATAATTTTTAATGTCGAAACTACTTGTAAGGATATAGTTAGAAACTCTTCTTGTATATACAATTAATAGAATCTTTTATAGATCCTCGGTCTAACAACCTATTGTCCCGTCTACGTAAAAATAGACATAATCCTTAACGGTTTGTCAAAAGATTTCGTCGGTATTATAAAATGTAAGGGTGGTCATACGTAGGAACTACCTTGAACCATAATAGTCAGAAAAATTAAAATCGGTAAGATTACCCATATACCCGAAGGGACCACCGAGTCTCCAATTTCGCAGACGGAGGTTACGCCCTCTGGGCCCAAGCTAGGAACCCAACCCTTCTAGGGGACCTCTTCCTTTATCGTTGGGTGAGGGCATAAGAACGGACCTTTTAGGGTACCTGATTCCTACCACCCGACGTCAGGTGCCCCAGTGTTTCTCAACCTGTGCTGACTCACTGAAATGATTACCCATATATCACTATAGAACACCAAATTTAAACGGAAAGACTACTACTCACTGTAACTCTATGAAAAGTATAATGATAACCGGCAAACCTATGGAAGAAAACACTACACTAAGTACAATATAAAACTTTACTAAAAAAAAAAAATTGAAGACTAAGACAGCACTCAAGATACTGACGTAAAGACTCAATAAGATTAAGTCTAAATACAACAATAAAATGTATTAAATAGTAATTTTAAAAAACTAATCAATTATACTTTTAATAATTCAAAGTCAAAAGTAGACACTTATAAAAAGACCTCACTAAATTAATAGACATCTCTACGATAGAACATGGATTAAAAGATAAAGAATATTTTTATAACATATCTTAAGTTGATACTAAGAAGAGATAACGAATAAAAAACGTACTCTAATCAAAAGGAGGTGAAACTCTTTCTTCCCTGTACAGTCCTATCGAAAAGATCGAGGTAACGACACCTTAAGACACAAAGACAATCAATAACAAGAACAAGTCTTTGTAACGGAGTAAGAAAACTTATAGAGGACCAAAACAGGGAGTAGAGATGCAAGAAACCTGGAAACGAAAAAAGGGGAGAGAACCAGTCAAATCCAAGATAAGGGTTGTCAGGAAGGAATACACCTCGGAACGAGACCTTTTCGTAAAACCGTTTAATTAAAGGGTCAAACATTCAGGGTCTAATTAATCAATTGAAGGTCGAGAAACATGAGTTAACGTTCGTGAGGAAGGTTAAGTGGTCGTACGTCAGGAGTTTGACCGATGGGTACGAAAGGTCAGTTATATGCAACCGTCAAAACCTCAATAAAAGAAGAGTCTAGACAATCTACGGAGGGATGAAGGGAACCAAAAAAGGAGATATCTACGACTATGATAGACCCAGACACTAAGTAAGTATGAATAAGGACAAACCCAAGCACTCTTATTAAATAAGGAATTATAAAATCGAAGACAGACACGAAAAAACCAAACCAAGACAAAAATACCCCACTAAGTCCTTCTAATTTTTGATAAGAGAAAGTGGTGACAGAAGGATATAAGACAAAACTTAAATTCGGTCACACGTAAAAAAAGTCATATAAATATAAAATCCATAATGAGTCGAGTACCTTGTCCTTTTATGTAGAGGTCTCGAAATTCACTTGTCTATGACTCAAAAGTCGGGGAATTTTAGTATGGTACCATTTAACTATAGACGACCCGGAAGTGTAGTCTGAGAAAACTCTTTCCCTCGAACCTTTCTTATATATTGTGATACAAATCGAGAAAAAAGAAATAAAAAATAAAAACAATTTGTCAAGGGGATGAAGGAGATGAACAAAAAGAAAGAACTAAACTTAAGGACCCTCATATAAAGTGACCAAAAAAATACATTCTCTACCGAATCGTTTTCTTTGAAGAATTTGACAAAAGAGTGAAGGGTTTCGTTCATAACTGTTTCCATACCTAAAGTTAGGTTTGTATGTTACCTTGAGTGCTCTGTCAAACTTTAGAAACGTATTACTTTAAAGAGACACCCTAAAGACGAAAGAAGGAACAGGGTAATCCTGAGGAGGATACGACTCAAATCTATTACTCGGAAGACCAAGTCCTATAAAAGGAATGAGGTACCAATCTCTGGTACGTTCAACCCCATTGGTGTATTAGGTCACCCAGAGAATTAAAACAGATGTATTCTTAGTGAACCCTAAAATCTAGGGTGTTTGACCTCTAAGTCTATGTCATAATATCTCACTCAGATCATTAGACATGTCCTATATGTAGGGTCTACGACTACGTCGACTAGGCATGTCTCTAGAGTCAAACTTTTTGTCATCACCTTCGGTCTTGATAAACGTCTCTGGTTTAGTTTTCATTGAAACCACTTATACAATAGGTTTATCTGTCACTTCAAAGTCTTTCTTTACGAAAAACGCTTACAAGTAAGTAAGTCAAAATCAATTGTAGAATTTACAACACATACACACTCCCGGAAACGAGTAAGTAAGACTTTACTCATTCTCTACTTAGATCTGAGACACCGATTATACTCTTTTTTCACGTTTCCCTTTTAAGGTTATATTACAATTTTCCCGTTTTCGAAACTGGGAACCACAGAAGTTCCCTCAATAGACACCGAAAGGTTTAAACGGTATATTGAAGGTGGGAGTTTGGGACGAGGTTATATAGACATTAATTCTTACTTCTCGTTATTAGAGGAAAAGTAATTTACTGTAGGTGTCCGAAGACAAAGTCAAAACAAGTCATTTTACTATTGTGTAGTACTTAGAAAACCAGATAGTTCTTATAATTTAAGTGTTACCGGTTGTCAATAGACTCTAATTTGATGAGCTTTTATCACGATAATTTCGATTAAACAATTTTTAAGTCTAAAAAAGGTCTAGGATGGAGATCTATAATAAGTCATCCAGTATTCACCCCGGATACTTTCGAGTCAAAATTATTAGAAAGTTCATTACGATAAGGGTAACCAGATTCCTGATGTAAGACTTATCGTGTCAAAATCTTCTCGACATCCATTGTGAGTCCTTGATCATGAATTATAGAATCTAACTCCTCACCGTCTTTGTACCTACACTTCTCCGAAAAGTGTTTCCTGGATCCAGAACGTTCAAGTCATCCTCACGACTTACACCCTCTGGCACTTAGTACTCATTTCTCTCCTAAAGGTCCGTCTACCGTGTCATACACGCTTCTGTTCTCCACGTTTTATGTGTCTCGTATATCCCGGGACAGATATCTATTGAGAGATGTCACACTTTCGGGTGTCACTGTGACCTCTACTACCTTTTTTTTTTTGTTCAAAGATGACCTCGTCACGTCCTTTACTTTCATTACCTTTTCAATTCGAGGATGAACTCGTCATTTCCTTTACTTCTGTTACCATAAACTTGGAGTTCCTTTGTTTAACACGGTTCTCTATCGTCCTACGTGGTCACGCACTACAGGAAAACTCTATAAGGACTCCTTTCCCACCCACCAAACGAAGGTCCCTACTCAGTTCACCTCAAAACACACACACCCTGTCTATTACAAATCTCGAAGGTAGGTCTAAAGACCAAGACACTATAATTTTTACGTAAATTCGAAACCCCCGTGTTTTTCATTTTTATAAAGTATACACAAAGATGAACTAAACTGAACTTTGTACGTTTTTTGCTCCTCCGATCGAAGATAGTCTCTCCCCTTTTTGAAATTGGCAGAAGAGTATCATGGACACTTATATACATAAACACCGACGTCCAAGTTGACATTCAAGGACTGACATAAGGGGTGTTATTGGATTAGACAGTAATCTTACTCGACCGTCTCTTACAACATTATGACCCGTCGTTTCTCGTGACGGGGACCAGTTATTTAACCCTCGAGAATTGTCATCGTAGACCTCAAATGTCTTTTCTTTTGTAAAGTAATCTTCCTCGTAAAGATTAACACCAGGGTTACTGAACGTGTAACGACCCAGAAACAAAAGGAAGGAGTCCTCCTGACCATTCAGAAAATGTTCTCCTTTATTATTCATTCTGGTTGGTTCAGTTTCTCAAAGACACACATAAATATTCTCTTTTTATTATAGGTGAAATGGTGTTTAAAAAAAGACTACTTTCTACTTAAAAGATGGGGAGTGGGGTGAGGGTTGTTGACCAAACATTAAGACCTCGGACTTCATGAAGACAAGATTATTTTTAACGTGGAATAGAGAGTCGTCGTTGATTACCGTCTGGGATCTGAAGACACTTATCGGGCTGTGTGAGAAAGAAAGAAGTCAAAAAAATTAGACAGGTCTAGATGTCAGTTTCTTCGTGACGTCCGAGTCGACGTCTTGTTTTCGATCCCCGAGAAATAAACGTAGACTAACCGAACCATTTACCTAAACAGTGTGTTTAGGAGGGACTTTCCTTCAGTGGGTTCAGAGAACCGAAAATAAATAAATAAAATACGACGATTCTTAACCCAAACTGAGAAAATAAAAAAACTCTCTCTTAGGAATGTCGAGCAAGTAAGTCAGTAAGTAAATACTTGCACATGACTTGTAGATAGACGGTCGGTGACACGGTCCGTGTCCCAATGATTCTTGTCAATTCTGAGCCGAAAGCTTGAAAGATTTCATTTGTTGAAAAAGGTAATAGAACACCATGTTCTTCAAAAAATTTCAGATGGATCCCTTCGAGGGGTCTGTCCCATTTTACATCAGACCGAGGAAAAATCTTCCTCCTCAAAAGGAACTTCTATTCCCCAACTAACCCTAGTTCACTACAGGGGACCCTTCGACTCCTTCTGAATTGTGTCCTGTCGTCATTATCGTTTACGTTTCAGTCTCCTTGAGACGACAGAAACCTTTTGACATCCCTTAAACCTAACCTACACCAAACTCTACCTACCACGGTCATCGACTTTTGTCTCTACCTCTTCCCCGACGCATCACTATGTGAGTCATATGTCCGTACTCCTTATAAGGACCCGAGAGACTTCCCAGACCTATGCACACACACACACACACACACACACACAATAGAGATCAGACATATTACCCTATTGTCAATACGTATGAAGTATCCTAACAACACTTCTATTCTATTTACATAGTCCCAATATTTACATTTATTCTATTTACATAGTCGGACTAATAACGGTCAAAAAAAGAAGAGGTATTTGACATCATTAACGTCACTGTCGACACTATCACCGACAAAAACAACCAAAACGGTTAATATACCCGAAGGGTCCACCACGTCACCACTTCTGACGGACGGTTACGTCCTCCACACCCAAACTAGGGGCCCAATCTTTCTAGGGGACCTCATCCTTTACCTTTGGGTGAGGTCATAAGAACGGACCTTTTGACTACGGAAGTTTAACACCACGACCTCTTCTGAGAACTTTGAGGGAACCTGACGTTCTTCTAGTTTGGTCAGGTAGGGTTTCCTTCAGTCGAGACTTACAAGTGACCTTCCTGACTACGACTTCGACTTCGAGGTCATGAAACCGGTAGACTATACTTCTCCGTTCAGTAACCTTTTTTGGGACTACGACGCTTTCTATCTTCCGCTTTCCTCTTCCCCCGCCGTCTCCTACTCTACCAATTTATCTGTACTTAAACTCGTTTGAGGTCCTCTATCACCTCCTGTCTCATAGGACCATACGTTGTCAGGTACCCCAACGTCTCTCAATTTATGCTGAATCCCCGACTTGTTGTTGTTACGACTAATGTCACAAAGACGTCAAAAACGGGAGCCCGGACAATTACTGACGTCCCTTAGACTTTTTCTTAGGACCACTTAAACAACGTAGGGGGGTCCCATCGTACCATTCTATGACGAACCTCTATGGGTCTTTCAAGACCCAAATGAGGGACTCGACTCCTACTTATTTTGGAATTAGTCCTGTCACTCTTACTTCTCCGTTTAAATTATTTAGAGGGGTTTAGAAGTGGGGTTTGATCTGAAACGACTTGAACTGTGGCAAAGTGACCACGAGAGATCACCGGACATCCTTTTGTTGCAAGGAATCCTGACTTCCTTGTCCTGACTTATGTAATATGTTATATGCGTCTGGAACCTTATACTACGTCGGTAAAATTTTATTACTTACACTCGTCAGGGTGAACTGAACCTCGCTAAAGGTACTCCTCAACTCCCTCCTTCGCCTTATGTTTTTTCGTATTAGACTTGAGGGAGAACATTTTGTTACGAGGGGCGGTTTGAACAGTGACATTATATATCTACATATTTAGACATATATTATACTAATTTATCTTAACATATTCGTATTTATTATATATTTTCCTATATCTGATACAAAATTTTCACTTAGAGAAACCCCACCCGTGTTCCCGAATACATATGTCGTCCTTTCTATTTTCGAACTTTTTCATTTGTTTTTGTTTTTGGATGTAAATACATAAATGTATTTTAACACTGACTTATATATGTACAGGTATTTATAATTATCTTCAAATAAATGGTCATTTATTAGGTCCACTACCTTAAATATTTCTATTAAAGGGGCTTTTCGTTTTAAGATACCTTATAATAAATGAGTAGATAAATATCAAAATAAATCACTGAAAAAAACCAGTTTCGGATTTTCCCAGTGAGAAAATTGAATACCATAATATCTTCAAGTCACATATGTCCTCCTAAACAATTCGATGCACATTTCGAACGCGTCCCGTTTCAAACAAAAGAAGCTAGAGGTCCAAAACGGAGAAATGGTATTTTTACACTTTTGTTAGAGAAGACTGGGACTATGACACAAAAGTAGGTAAACATAGTCGGAAGTTTACTACAAACACTAACAACCAAACAGAACGTCACGGACAAGAAGTGAAAGTAAATTTCTCATTATTTTTAGATAGACTTCTACGATTAACTTTATACATTATCGTTATACCCCATCACCTTTCTATGGTCGAGACAGTGAGCGATACATACATTTGGAACCGTGCAATAACATAAAGACGAGAAATCGACGGAATAAACGTTTTATCTCTAATTTTTATCCTGTATTGAGTATCCAAACAACACTCCTAACTTACTCTATTAACTCCATTTCACAAATCGTTATAAAGACCGCGTCCTATCAGTAAGTAAGTAGACAAGTAAGTAAGTAAGTGCTTTATAAACGACTCCCGGATGACACACAGTCCGAGACACGACAAACACACCGATAGGTCACGATGGAAGTCTTTAGACTAAAACAAACACTTTCCATCTCAAAAGTAGATTGTTTGAGACACGGAAGGTGAAAACTCGGAATAAAGTTTCCAAAAACACAGTAATCAAAGGGAACGGTTTCAGGGTCTTCAACCAACCATACCACCCCTCTTTCAACCGTCCGGTGATGTCGTAAGAGGTCGGAATGCACGAAGTCCGTTCTTAGAGAAGATAAATCCTATTATTACTCCGTGATCAAAGTCAAATGATGTCAAATTGTCTACGGTTGAGACACAACCGTATATGTTTAAAGACCCTTAATTTTTTAATACTTTTGTCTCTAGAGTAAGTCTTCCTCTCTCTAATTATTTTTGATTATAAAAATCATAAGATGAGAGAACCTTCTGTCAAGTGGTTGGAACCTACGATTGTAAACCTTTCTTACTTCAGATTTCTTTCGAGATTAGGACGGTTTCTGACAAGATCATGTCAAAGGGAGGTCACGATGAAAGACGAGTTGAGGTCACTAAAATCCCTGGTGTGTCATTTTGACAGTGGTAAAATCGGGATTCTTTTGGTTCGTCAGGGCGATGACACGAACAGACTAGAGGGACTCATGACGAGATGGAAGGAAATAAGAAAAGTCAAGAGTCCAGAACTTACTTATACGGAAGAACCATCTTGAATCCAATGTACAATTCGAGGTCAATTTTCCCTAAGTATCCTTACTTCACAATAGAAAGGTGGGGGAGAATATGTCTTTTCGTACCATTTCCCCAACCGAAGTCCTTGCCTCACTCGGTCAAACATTATGGAAGGTGTCAGATGGAGAAATCGAGACAGATGTTTCTGGATACTAATTTGAAGTTTTGTTGATACCGTCATTCTTTTGAAAGGGGGTTTTGTATTACGTTGGTAAAGAATGGAAGGAAGGTTTCCCCTTTTAGTCAAAACGGTCAATTATTTTTATAGAACTATACGTAAATAGGAAATCAAGTCCTACACCGTTTGACATCGAAAGTCCAATTTAAATCGGTGGTGAGTAAAAAAACATTTACTTTAAAACAACCTTGTGTCGGTATGAATAAACAAATGTATAACAAATACTGACGAGAACATGAGGTTATCCACTCAAATTATTAACGTTAACTATGTTATACTGTATGTTTCGGATTTTATAAGTGACAATCTGGGAAGAGTCTTTCAAACGACCGTGGACAAGATCGATTAACATTACGATAGAACTATAGGGTATCGATTTAATAATTTAATTAGTGGTACTTACATGGTATATACTTTATTTTTCCCCTACCCTTTAAAAAAAAATTTTCTTTTTGAATGATTGTATAAACTCGTTATACTTACATACGATAACAGTAGTAAAGATGTTGTGTAATTGTTAAAGGAAAAGAGTAAAAGGTAAGAAAATGGGAGTCTTTCCCATATTATGGGGACCGTCTTATTGGGTACGAAAGTAAAGACTCCCCGACTCGGAGTAACCAAGATATAAATACACCAACGATATAAACAAGTAACTGATAATGACGACTTGTATCGTCATAATCCTCATAATCCTCCTAGGTTTCCTTAGTAACTGAAGTACTGTGCACGAAGAGACTAATGTAACATCTCGTCGTTGGAAGAAAGGAAAAGTAATAATCCTAGACAATGGAGTCGTTTGTTTTATAGGGGGATCAGGAAAACGGTTGTGTAACGTCTCTGTATCTTCGAGTTTTACTAACCCATCGTAAGAATACAAGATCTATTTAGCTTGATAATAAAACACTCGTTTTTCACAGTGAGGGAATGCACGACTCCAGAAATGTGTTCAATTCGTGTTTCTGTGTTCTTACCTTTTGTCTTTAAAACAGTCCTCAAATAATCTCCATCATAACTCTTCGTATCAAGATTCAAAATGGGAAGACAACGAACAAAATCCGACTTAACACAATGGAAGTTTGTAAATATACAACTTTAGGATTAGGGATCATGGAGTCTTACACTGACATAAACCCTTCTCCTAGAAATGTCTCCTTTTGTTCAATTTTACTTATGTAATTCCACATGTAATTAATTTCTACTACACACAGGAAAATTCTTCTCCTTTAAACTTACGTCTGTGTATGTCTTTTTTCTATTATACTTCTGTGTCTCTCTTCCGTCGGTAGACGTTCAGTCACTATCTCTAGACCTTCTCCAGGTAAAGAATACCGAGAGTCTTCCTTGGTCGGGACGGTTTGAAACTAGAGGTCGAAGATCGGAGGTCGTGACGTTCTTTTATTTAAAGACAACAAATTCGGTGAATCAGATACCATGTGATACTACCGTCGGGTTCGTTTCTCTATATTAGGACCTGGTTATATCAAATCGTGGTATATAATAAATGAATGAATATTATTTGACATCTTCTCGTTGGGTTTGAGGACCGATTACAACACTGAAAAGTCAACCGTTAAGGTGACGAATTATATCAGTTGACGAAAACTCACTACCTCTAGTAGTATTCTAATCACTGAGGACACTCACCGCGGGTAACGAAATCGAGACGACCTTTTAATTTAAGTAATCAGGCTTAGTTATAAAACACCAGACAAAATTACTCTCTCCGGTTCCCACCACTACAACCGTATTCGTACTGATCGACCCTGACGTTTAGATATACGTCTTATTTACAGATAAGGTCTCTTCTACTTAATGAAGGAGACGAGGTGGTCCACGGACCGACTAAAGGGTCTCCATATCACGATCGATAACCAAAGACACCGAACTGAAAACCTATCAGTAATCGGTCTATTTGGAACCACATGAAAGATCACGTATGAAAGGTAAGGACGGTGACGACAATGAACGATCTACTCGGGTAACTTTTCACCTATCTTTACGGTCGACTGTAGGTGTCTCATTTAGTAAAACAAGTGTATTTAATAACAATTCGCGATATTCTTCCTCGAAAACCTACTATGACAATTTGTTCACAAAATTATGAACCAACTAAGACTCTTCTGGTACGTACGCACGATTCAGCGAAGTCAGTACAGACTGACACGTTGGGACACCTGACATCGGACAGTCCGAAGAGACAGGTACCTGAGGAGGTCCACTCTTATGACCTTACCCAACGGTACGGGGAGAGGTCCCCTGGAAGGACTGCCTTCTAAGTTTGGGTATAGAGAACCCAGAGGACGTAACCGTCCATCTAAGAAATAGTGACCGTGGTCGACCCTTCGGGCTCTTCTGGTATATATATGAATAAGGACTATGGATGAGTAGTTAGATGCAGGTACTGACAAGTCTGTTTGGTAATCGGTGTTTGAAGACACTTAATAACATCTGACTCACGAGTCAGGTGAACAGAAGATCTGCAAAAGGTTGACGACAGGGATCCCGGTCTGGACTAATCCCGACATACATACGTCATCCAGTAAATACCGATTACGATCGTAAAACCTGTTCTGGTTAACACTTAGTGCGATTGTAAAGTTGGAGGGTGGGGGGAATTAGTTGAAGACTTTTCGTCGAAGGGTGGTCCAGTATATACACCGTCACATCGTCTTCATCCGTATAATCCTTATACATATATTTTTATGTACGAATACGTTCAACATGAAAGTACTGGATGAACTTCACTATAATTTATATTTTGGAATTAACTAAGACTCCACGACGACCGAACCACCTAGTTATCGGGATTAAATAGTGTATATAAAGTCTAGAGTACCACCGAAACACAGAGTAACAGGTATAAAAGTCCCTGGTCCTGGTTCAGTCTTTGAAATAAAATCTTCCTTTTATTACTAAACGATTTGTCAATTAAAAAAAGGGGTTTAAGATTTCCCGAATGTGACACTAGGAAGAAACGTCTGAAAGGAGTTAATGGTGTCTTGTAGGACCAAACACTATCTATAAAATTCGTGGAAACTTAAACAACCAAGTATTTCAGGTCAACCATCTTAAGAAACGGGAAGTTACTATACCCAAACTTGAAATCCAGAAATTAGGTAAAACTCAAAGAAAACATATACCACAATCTCTTATAAGATTAAAATAAGAAAATGTACATTGACAGAAAAGAGGTAACATATAAGAATGGATTAAATAACATCTATTCAACTAGTACTCACAAACCCAAATAAAGACCCGAAAGAAAAGACAACGTAACTAGATATACAGACAAAAACAACGTCATGGTATGACAAAACTAATGACATCGAAACATCATGTCTCTTATTTTAAAAATTTGAACATACCTTTGTACGACGACGACGACGATTCAACGAAGTCAGCACAGACTGAGACACGCTGGGGTATCTGACGTCGGGTGGTCTGAGGGGGTAGGGACCCTAAGAGATCCGTTCTTAAGACCTCATCCAACGGTAAAGAAAGAGGTTACGTACTTTCACTTTTCAGTTTCACTTCAACGAGTCAGCACAGGCTGAGAAGTACTGGGGTACCTGACGTCGGGTGGTCCTCCTGACGTCGGAGGAGGTAGGTACCCTAAAAGGTCCGTTCTCATGACCTCACCCCACGGTAACGGAAGAGGTTGAGTCGTGAGACCGACGGAGATTTTTTACAAAAGTGCTGTCTGAGTATGAAACACAAAAAACATTTGTATCTTGTAGGGTTTATCGGTCTTGTCAGAACTCTTTCTTGACTCGACCTCCTTAGTATGAGGGAATGAAGTTGAGGAAAATTTGTACTTTTTCAGAAGTTCACTCCGTCGTTTTCAGAATAGGTTGTCCCTCCATTTCCGATGAAAACGACTATTCTCTCCGAGTTACCCCAAAATCTCTTACCCATTGAACTTCAGAGGGTTTAAGGTACGTAAAGGGATAAAGACAAAAACTCCAGGGTGAGAAAGGTTTAAGTACGGAATTGAGAGTATATTCTGAAAACCCACCCAACCTTAACCGGAATATAACATTGAATCGTTGGTCATCCTAGTCTACAATGTCCAAGACCCCCGAAGGGACCACCGAACCAGTCATTTCTTAGACGTTACACCCTCTGGACCCAAACTAGGGATCAGTCCTTCTAGGGGACCTCTTCCTTTACCGTTGGGTGTGGTCACAAGAACGGACCCTTTAGGGTATCTGTCTCCTCGGAGTACTCGATGTCAGGTCTCCACCATCTCAGTCTGTACTGACTCGCTGATTGTCAAATGTCCAAGACCCAACGTAGACACGTCGTCGATGTTCTCTATTGCATGTGTGACCCCTTCAGTCCCAATAGACTGACACGGAAACCGGTTCTTAAATTTTCGGGTTCGTACGGTAAAATAAACAATTTCGAGAGGTCATGTCGGACCGAGTGTGTACTGGTGACATACGGGGTATAAAAAGTTTTATCGAAAGATATCGTCATTACACTGGGTATTTCCGGACGTCGTCAAAGAAGTAAGTTCCCTTGATATCACTGTCAAACTGGGACTTTAGGAACCTTTAGGTAATTCATTAATCACGGGGTTGAAGACCCCGAAGGGTCCACCACGATCATAATTTCTTGGGAGGACGGTTACATCCTCTACATTCTCTGCACCTAAACTAAGAAGTCAACCCTCCTAGGGGACCTCCTTCCGTACCATTGGGTGAGGTCATAAGAACGAACCTCTGAGGGTACCTGTCTTCTCGGACCATCCGAGGTCAGGTTTCCCAGCGTTTCTCAGTCTGTACTGACTTCGTTGAATCGTACGTACGTACGTGCGGGGTTAAAGATTCCGATTGGTCTGACTGACTAGAGTGTGTGTGGATTAGTCTTATCTATCGACAATACCTGACTTACAAGCAGAGGGATGGGGGACGGGTGTTGAGTACACGACTTCAGGATTAGGTCTACACTTACCATAAACCTAAACTTCCACCCGAGAAACCTTGTATTAATCCAAATCTACTCCAGTATTCCTACCTCAAGGGCACTATCCTAATTACAAAAACATTCTCCTTCTCACTAGTCTCTCACAAAAGAGAGAGAAACGGTACACTCCTGTGTCACTCTTCTTTCGTTAGACGTTAGGTCCTTCTCCCGGAAGTGGTTTGTCCCTGAAGTGATTTTTACCTAGAACGTGAAAGGTGAGAAAACTTGAAACTCTTTTATTCACACAACAAATTTATGGGTCAGGAACTATAAAACAATACCGTCGACTCCGTCCGATTGGGTTATTGGTTGTAATTTAAAGGTAAAGGAATTTCCTAGGTTAAAACCCTTCGTAAAGACCATATTTCAGGGTATACCTGGGCGTAATTATCAACGTCTGTTGTCTTAGATGAAAGTCATCAAATATATCTTTTACTAATTAAAATCTCGTAATCGATCATACGGTTTAAAACTCCTCCCGGTCCCTCGATGTAAACCTATGACATGTCAGTCCCTTTTTATCACATCTCTTTGAGATTCGGTGGAACCTTAACAAAATTACCTTTGAAAGAACAGCGACAACGTACAAGGTATAATAAATACTATAATCGTCACACTCTCATCTTGGAGTCGGTGTCAATGACGTCCTCTCGGTTTATGGAGAAGAGGAACTGTCTTCCAGACTAGAGGGATACACCGACGGTGGATGGTAACAAATCAATACGTAATGTTTAGAGGTTTTCTATAAAGACGTTCTCTTAGAACATTTTAAAAGAAGACGTTTTTTGTCCGTTCCACAGAAAGTTCTTAAACGAACTTAGGACATATAAGTTGTACTTTCGTTGACAACTTCTACTTTTTGAAGTTCCGTTCTAGTTATTATTCCTGTTTGTTCTAAGAACTGTTCACACTTTAACAGTCAACCGAACTATTCTTGGTCTGACGTCTCTTCTTCCTTAAACTTGCAGTCTTCTTTCTCGACCTTTTACAGACGTCGGGATAGTAATAGTTCGATATGGTCTCAAGTCCTCCGTACGGTCTTCCTTATGGACCCCCGAAGGAACCACCACCTCAAAGAGGTGGACCCCTACGGAGAGATCCGGGTGGTAACATCTCCAGACTCGTATGTAAATCGTAACAAGGTATGTTTTGTAACTTCCTGGGTTTAAACATCGTTTAAGGTACCCTCAAATTTTAAACTCGACGATATCATTTATTAACCCATAACAAAAAATCTCCTCATTAAAAATTTCGAAAATTTTTTAAAATAATTTTAAAAATTTTAACCTCCTATTAACGAAATGTTACAACACAAAGACAACATGTTACCTTTGGTAGATATTTATATGTATATAGTGGAGGGAGAAATGGGAGGGAAGGTGGACGGTAGGGGGGTGGGGTTGGGGTAACGGGATCCATTGATCTGTAAGTACTATGAACTTATACCTCTTACACGTGTCCCCTTCCTTTATTGTAACGTGAAATATTCTTGACTCACTATTCATCTTTTAAAACAACAAGTCAGTAAGTCAACACAAGTTGAGAAGCACTGGGGTACCTGACAGCGTACGGTCCGAAGGGACTGGAAGTGACAGAGAACCTCAAACGAGTTTGAGTACAAGCAACTTAGCTACTACGGTCGGTTCGTAGAATAGGAGACAACGGGCGAATAGGAGGACGGGAGTCAGAAAAAGTCTTAGTCCTAGAAAAGGTCACTCAGTCGAGAAGTGTAGTCCACCGGTTTCATGACTTCGAAGTCAAAGTCGTAGTCACGAACATTACTCATGAGTTCCAACTAAGAGATTTCCTAACTGGCTAAACTAGAGGAACGATAGGTTCCCTGAGAGTTTCAGAATAGGTCGTGGTGTTAAACTTTCGTAGTCAAGAAACTACGAGTGAGAAGAAATACCAGGTTTAGAGTGTAAGTATGTACTGATGACCTTTTTGGTATTAAGACTGATATGTCTGAAAGCAGTCGTTTAATTGTAGAGACCAAAAATTATGTGACAGATCCAAACAGTATCTGACATAAATTTTAACCAACACATAATGCATAAAATTTATATAAAGATATTTACTTAGAATGTCTAAAGATGTTATCTTGGACCCACTATAATTGGAACATTGTGTACTTCTGTGTATGATCTTTCTTGGACTCCACCCAAAACTCATATGGTTAGACATCATAACAGACGTCGAGGGTACTTCAGATTACTTTTTATTAACACTTCTGTATTTATACATTCTAACAGTCAGAACAGAAAACAATAGATAAATTTATAAGTTTTTCTGGGAAGATACAATAACCTGGATTTACAGAGTAAATGAGTGATATTCCTATTCGGTAGGAAAAATTCCTATGAATTCCCTTTTGACCGAAGTCCCCTCCTTTTGACCCAACTTTGATAGAGAAAAAGTGAAAAGTACCGACACATGTACAGAGTGAAGAGATTATAGATCAACTTATCGAGTCCTGAAACAATAACGAAAGTATCGCTACTCCTTCAGTGTCGTGTCGAACTGTCCGGACATCGGTGACAAAGAGAGACACCAGGAAGACGTCAAACAAACGTCCTTAGGGAGTCTTCTTTACCTCATCGGTAGTACCAGTCGTCTTCTCAGACTTTACGTCATGAACCTACGTCAGAGTTTTTGCTGTCTTACTAGAGACAAGCAAAGGCTCCGTTTGGTAAGTCATAGTGTCATTAGGTTCAGACACGGGGTTGGTCATTGCGACTTCTTCGACTTCACCTTGCCAAGATACTTCTGGATGTTCTGGAAAATCTTGATTGTGGGTTTTTTCTACAGGAGAAGTAATTTCCCCTGACCTTACGTTTTCATCCCTCAGTTCTTCGTGGACCTCACTGTCCGTTTAAACCGGCACCTTACACCTTACTTCGTCCCGTTTCTGATTATCTCAAAACGGTTCTTTTACGTGACCAGTATCGTTTGTGGGAGAAGGTCGTTGTGTTGTCTTCTGAGATATGTACCTGTAGTGGTCTACCAGTTGTGGCTTTAGTCTAACTAATATAAGAGACGTCGGTTTCTACCTCTTCGAGATATGTCAGTTGTTTTTGTTCTGCTCCTCGACTGACACCGAGTCTAGTACTTGAGGAATAATGGTTTAAGTCTGAATTTAACTTCTTTCGTCCCCTTTGACGTTCTGGTAAGTCCATACTGGATTTAGTTTAGGGAATACTAATATGCCATCTTCACTCTTTATCTAAATTCCCGGATCTAGACTATCTATCTCACGGACTACTTAATACCTTACTCCAAGTACTGTAACATATCCTCTGTCCTTAGTTCTGGTAAGGTTACCTTTTCTTTACGTTTTTTCGTTTTACCGACAGACCCCTTCGGAATGTTTATCGACACTTTTCTTCTCTTCGCTTTTCGTTTCCTTTTTTCCTTTCTATATTCGTAGACTTACGTCTCAAGGTTTCTTATCGTTCTTCTCTATTCTTTCGGAAGAAGTCACTAGTTACGTTTCTTCATCTCCTTTTCTTGTCTTACCCTTTCTGCTCTAGAGCAGTTCTTTTAATCTCTATGGTTCCCTTGTAAAGTACGTTTCTACCCGAGATATTTCCTGTCCTTATCATACCTGGATTGTCTTCGTCTTCTATGATTCTGCTCGACCGTTCTTATGTGTCTTCTTGACATGTTTTTTCTAGAAGTACTGGGTCTATTAGTGCTACCACACTAGTGAGTAAATCTCGGTCTGTAGGACCTTACACTTCAGTTCGCCCGGAATCTTTCGTAGTAATGCTTTTTTCGATCACCTCCACTACCGTAAGGTCAACTCGATAAAGTTTAGGATTTTCTACTACGACACTTTCACGACGTGAGTTATACGGTCGTGTAAACCTTTTGAGTCGTCACCGGTGTCCTGACCTTTTCCAGTCAAAAGTAAGGTTAGGGTTTCTTTCCGTTACGGTTTCTTACGAGTTTGATGGCGTGTTAAAGTGAGTAGAGTGTACGATCATTTCATTACGAGTTTTAAGAGGTTCGGTCCGAAGTCGTTATGTACGTGACACTTGAAGGACCACAAGTTCGACCAAAATCTTTTCCGTCTCCTTGGTCTCTAGTTTAACGGTTGTAGGTGACCTAGTACCTTTTTCGTTCTCTCAAGGTCTTTTTGTAGATAAAGACGAAATAACTGATACAGTTTCGGAAACTGAAACACCTAGTGTTATTTGACACCTTTGAAGACTTTCTCTGGCTAAGGTCTATCCTTTTCCTCATACAGTTCCGACATATAACAGTGGGACGTATAAATTGAAGATACGTCTCATGTAGTACTCTTTACGACCCGACTTTCTTTGTGTTCGACCTTAGTTCTAACGACCCTCTTTATAGTCATTGGAGTCTATACGTCTACTGTGGTGGGAATACCGTCTTTCACTTCTCCTTGATTTTTCGGAGAACTACTTTCACTTTCACCTCTCACTTTTTCAACCGAATTTCCAGTTGTAAGTCTTTTACTTCTAGTACCGTAGACCAGGGTAGTGAGGTACCCTTTATCTACCCCTTTGTCATCTTTGTCACAGTCCGAAATAAGAAAACCCGAGGTTTTAGTGACGTCTACCACTAACGTCGGTACTTTAATTTTCTCCGAATGAGAGACCTTCCTTTCAATACTGGTTGGATCTATCGTATAAGTTTTCGTCTCTGTAATGAAACGGCTGATTCCAGGCAGATCAGTTCCGATACCAAAAAGGTCACCAGTACATACCTACACTCTCAACCTGACACTTCTTCCGNCACAACCTCTTCTGAGAACTCTCAGGGAACCTGACGTTCCTCTAGGTTGGTCATGTAAGATTTCCTCTAGTCGGGACCCTAAAGAAACCTTCCTTACTACGATTTCGACTTTGAGGTCATGAAACCGGTGGAGTACGCTTCTCAACTGAGTAACCTTTTCTGAGACTACGACCCTCCCTAACCTCCGTCCTCCTCCTCCCCTGCTGTCTCCTACTCTACCGACCTACCGTAGTGCCTGAGCTACCTGCACTCAGACTCACTTGAGACCCTCAACCACTACCTGTCCCTCCGGACCGTACGACGCTAAGTACCCCAGTGTTTCTCAACCTGTGCTGACTCGCTGACTTGACTTGACTTGACTTGACTTATAGTTTCATATAAATCGTCACTTACGACAAAAGACCAGTAGAGAGTAGAGGACACTCTTTTCGTTAAACAGGAGAGTTTATTATTTGACCTCCCCAAGTACACGACGGTGCACGGTAAAAGAGTGTAAGAAGAATCTTATTTCTTCCTACTTATTTCTTATTTCTTCTAACTTATTTTAGATGTCATAAAGACGTTTTTATGATAAGTTCACGTAGAGACTCTCACAGGTACAGAGATTATCCTTGCCACGCCGGGAATCGATTCCCGTCCTCGATTCCCCCACTAACATACAAAGTTACGGACCATTTCTTTACACTTTTTTTGGGTGTGGATGAATCCTCGTAACGAGTCCTTCACTCCTCTTTGATACCTGGTTCAAAATTACTCTTTACATAAGACGGAGCCTCTCTTTACAAACCCATTTTTGGACAAGTACCCATTCCTACCGGATCGAGTGAAAGAATTCTTTATCATTCAAATAAGAAACACCTTCCTTTTCTTTTCTAGAAATCTTTCCCCTTAAAATCTTACCTCCAAAATTTTTTAAAGAAATTTGAAACTAAAGTATGAACCTTATAAACAGTATGGAAATAAAAACATTTTAAATAACTTCATATCCACTAAATGTCACAACACAATTAAAGACGACATGTCGTTTCACTAAGTCAATATATATACATATAGTATGTATATAATAAAAAGTATTAGAAAAGGAAATATTAAATAATGTCCTATGACTCATATCAATATGTCACTTTCTTTGACTTTCACTTCAGCGAGTCAGTACAAGCTGTGAAACGCTGGGGTACCTGACATCGGATGGTCCGAAGAGTCAGGTACCCTAAAAGGTCCGTTCTCATGACCTCACCCAACAGTAAGGGAACTGAAGCAATAAATAGATAAAAGATACATTATTCAAACGTAGACGATCAGGGTTTGAGGGTTCGGTAAAGAGGGAGGGGTGGAGGGGGAACCGTTGGTCTTCAGACAAGAGATACAGACACTTAGACAAAGACAAAGTACCTATTCAAGTAAATACAGTATAAAATCTAAGGTGTATATTCACTATAGTATACCATAAACAGAAAGAGGAAAACTGAATGAAGTGAATGATACTATTAAAGATCCAAACAGGTACAACGACGTCTACCGTAATAAAGTAAGAAAGAATACCGAATCATTATAGGTCACACACACACACATATGTATGTGTGGTACAGATAAGTAAGTAGACAAAACCTGTAAATCCAACGAAGGTATAGAACCGATAACATTTAACACGAAGATACTTGTATCCCTGCGTATATAGAAAAGTCTAATGTCAAAACAGATCTATATACGGATCCTTACCTTAACTATCTAGTATACCGTTGTGACAAAATTCAAAAAACTCCCTGAAGGTATGACAAGAGGTATCACTAACGTGGTCAAATGTAACGACGGTTATCACATCCTCTCAAAGGATAAAAGGTATGGGAGAGGTCGTAAACAAACATCTGAAAAATTACTACCGGTAAGACTGGTCACACTCCATCCTTGTGTAAGATCAAAACTAAACGTAAAGAGATTTTTAATCGACACCTCTTCCTTTACCGTTGGGTGAGGTCCTAAAAACGGATCTCTTAGGGTACCTGTTTCCTCGGACCACCCGACGACAGATACCCCAGAGTGTCTCAGTCTGTACTGACTTCACTGAATCGTCGTCGTCGTCGTTATTAATCGACCCAAAGGGTCCACCATGTCACCATTTCTTATGTGAACGGGTGCGTCCTCTATATCCTCTGTGTCCTAACTAGGGACCCAACCTTTCTAGGGAACCTCCTTTACCGTTGGACGAGGTCATAAGAACTGACCTTTTAAGGTAGTTGTCCCCACGGACCACCCGATGTCAGGTACCCCAGTGTTTCTCAGTCTGTGTCGACTCGTTGACTCGTGTGTGTGCGTGTTATTAATTGATATAACTCGTAGTAAAGTACACGGACAACCGATAGATATACAAAAGAAACCTCTTTTCAGTTAAAGTCAGAAGACGGGTAAAAAAAATTAACTCAAAAAACCAACAACAACGACAATAACTCAACATACTCGACAAACATATAAAACCTTTAGTTCGGGAAAAACCAACGTAGTGAACGTTTATAACAGAAGGTCAGGTATCCAACAAAAAACGAAACAAACACCAAAGGAAACGACAACGTTTTCGATTATTTAAAGGAATCCAAGGTAAAAAATAAAAAAGAAAATAAAGACAACGGGACCCTCTCACTGGATTCCTTTGTGTCCATGTTAAATACAGTCTTTCACGAAACGGATACAAGAAAAGATCCTCAAAATATCATAGCACCGAAATATAAATTCAGTAATTCGGTAAAACTCAAAAAAAAAAAAAATTTACATACCGCACTCACATACAAGATTGAAGTGACTAAATGCACACCGACAGGATCTCCATCCTGTATCCAGTGTTTGAATGGACGGATCTCCATGATCGGTTCATAACATATCATTTACAAGCTTCACCCGGGACACATTATGTTATCCTTCCCCAACGTCGATACCGTTTAATCATAAATTTTCCCTCATCAACGAAGAGTTGGGGTCGGGTAACAACGGGACACTTTTGCGTCCATTCAAAACGTCCTAAAAGTTCGGAACGTTCTCTTTGGGTCACAATAGTTCTCTTTTACTACGCTTTAAGATAAAGATTTTTATGATAAGTCCAGTTTACGTAGATAAAGAATTAATTCCCCGGTATCTCTTACTTATATAGAATAACGAAAACAATATTAGAGACATATAAAAACAGTTAAAGTATTTTATAAAAAGAGGTACAATGATTGTATCAGTAAAAACTAATTCCTCAAAGAGGACTCTATTATACACAAATACCGAAATGATACAGTCACTAATAGTATTTGATTTCTCGGAGAACTACTTTCACTTTCTCCTTTCACTTTTTTAACCGAATTTTGAGTTGTAAGTCTTTTGGTTCTAGTATCGTAGACCTGGGTAGTGAAGTACCTTTTATCTCCTCCTTTGTCACTGTCTGAAATAAAAACCCCTAAAGTTTTAGTGACGTCTATTACTGACGTCGGTACTTTAATTTTCTGTGAACGAGGAACCTTCTTTTCAATACTGGTTGGATCTGTCCGTATAATTTTTCGTCTCTGTAATGAAACGGTTGTTTCCACACAGATCAGTTTCGATACCAAAAAGGTCATCAGTACATACCTACACTCTCAACCTGAGAGTGTATTTCTTTCGATTCATGGTTTCTTAACTACGAAAACTTGACACCACGACCTCTTCTGAGAACTCTCAGGGAACCTAACGTTCCTCTAGGTCAGTCAGGTAGGAATTCCTTTAGTCAGGACTTATAAGTAACCTTCCTGACTACGACTTCGAGGTTATGAAACCGGTGGACTACGTTTCTCGGCTGGGTAACCTTTTCTGTAACTACGACCCTTTATCACTCCTGACCTCTTCTTCCCCTACTGTCTCCTACTCTATCAACCTACCGTAGTGACCGAGTCACCTGTACTTAAACTCATTTCAACCACTACCTGTCCCTCCGGACCGTACGACGTCAGGTCTCGCTGACCTGACTTGATTCGACTACAGTTACTAAATTCTGAAGAAAAAAAAAAAAGGATTACCTCTAAGAATACTTTCTCTATCATTCAACCATACCGACGTCTTTACGTGAGGTCCTAGAAGTTCGTCTACACAAACGTAGGTAAAGAAACCTCTCCTTCCTAATTACACTCTTCCCATAGATCCCAAGGTTCTAAAACGTTTACTTGAAACAGATCAAATACCAGGTCTACGAGATGTTTATACCAGGTCTACGAGATGTTTATACTTGGTCTTCGAAAGTGTATCAGAAAAGATGTTCCGTAAAAAAAAGAAGGTCATTATCCTGTCTTTTTGTTTAGAGACAAATTTTAAAGATCCGTGAATGGACCTCCGGGTCACCAATTCTGAGGTACGAAGGTTACGTCCCCTGTATTCTAGGGTGTACCACGTCTTGTTGTTGTTGTTTTAAAGATGTCATCAAAGAGAAACAACAGACCAGAATAAATATATGACACTATTTTGATAATAACAAAGAAACTATAAAAGAAAAATTAAGAACGAGAGAAAAAACTCTTGAGGATTATAAGTCTATAACTGGAAAATCTGATTAGGAGATTTATAACGTGACATTGAAAATATATCTTTGAATAATATTCTAATTCCTTCAAGGGAAGACAAGGTTAAAACGATTGTCGAAATACTAAAATATTTACTCAAAAGTTAAAATAGTTCGCTATCAAAACGTAGATAACTCTAAAAGTACCAAAAGGAGAACAATTATACTTCTTAAAGAATTTGACTAAAATCTTACAATATAGTAGACATGTAAGGACTTTATTTGAGACGAACTAATCCTACATAGTATCAAAAGTGTATAACGACTAAACTGAAAGATTTTAAAATTTTCCTACTACCTATAGAAACATTCTTTGAAATCGATATTAAAAGAAAAAACATTAACAGTGTAGAACTCTAATCCAATATGACTGAAATAGTTTACTTAATCTCCATAAAAAATAAAAATAAAAGACCTTTATCTATCATAATTTATTAGAACAGTAAAGAAGAAATTTATAAACCTCCTAGTGACTAATTCGGTTGACTTTGATGTCTAATGAAACACCTTTCCAAAATAAGTTAAAGAAATTGTCTATATCCTGATAAGTCTAAAAGACATAAAAGAACACAATCAAAACCATTCAACACCAAAAGGTTCAAAAAGGTTTTATAGGTAGTAGGAAAACTTTAAAATCTTTCAGTTTAGTCGTTATACACTTTTGATACTATGTAGGATTAGTTCGTCCCAAATAAATCCTTACATGTCTACTAAATTGTAAGATTTTAGTCAAATTCTTTAAGAAGTATAATTGTTCTCCTTTTGGTACTTTTAGAGTTATCTACGTTTTGATAGCGAACTATTTTAACTTTTGAGTAAATGTTTTTGTATCGTGGATGTAAAAGTTTAATTAATCGTATTCTATCAAATATTGTAATAGGAAATTTTTTACAGACAATTTAGACACTACAGAGGAAAAATAAACACCATTCCCATTGAACACGGAAAGAGAAAAAAGAACTATCCCCAAATATCTTAATTAACAGAAAAATTTTGTTTTGTTGAAAACCGAAACAATTAAAAAAAGACGACTTCTGAAACGAAAGACGAAGTAATTAATGAGAAAAACAAAAATATTAAAAGAAGAAAAGAGAAACCCACATTAAACGAGAAGAAAAAGTTTGAAGATCTCTATATATATAAATCCAGTAACTAAAAAATCGGAGGAAAAGATTAAATTCCACGATGTAAAGAGATATGTCTGACTAAATCGTCACTTAGTGTTCAAAACTACACAATGTAAAAACGATTGCAAATCAATTTCATCAAGATTAAAAACAACACTAAAGAAGAAATTGAGTATCCAATAAATCTTTACATGACGAATTAAAGGGTTATAAATCTCAAAAGAACATAGAAAACTAAAGTTGATACCAGTCTATAACAAGAGACATACAGAAGTCAGTAATTTTAAAACAACTTTGACCGGAATACCAGCTCGTATATCAGTTTAAAAACATATACAAGGTATTTCAGGCAGATCAGTTCCGATACCAAAAAGGTCATCAATACATACCTAAACTCTCAACCTGACACTTCTTCCGATTCGTGGTTTCTTAACTACGAAAACTTGACACCACAACCTCTTCTGACAACTCTCAGGGAACCTGATGTTCCTCTAGGTGGGCCAGGTAAGACTTCCTCTAGTTGGGACCCTAAAGAAACCTTCCTTACTACGATTTCGACTTTGAGGTCATGTGACCGGTGGAGTCTCAACTGAGTGACCTTTTCTGAGACTACGACCCTCCCTAACCCCCGTCCTCCTCTTCCCCTGCTGGCTCCTACACTACCGACCTACCGTAGTGACTGAGCTACCTACACTCAGACTCGCTTGAGACCCTCAACCACTACCTGTCCCTCCGGACCGTACGACGCTAAGTACCCCAGTGTTTCTCAGCCTGTGCTGACTCGCTGACTTGACTTGACTTGACTATGGGTTTCTCTTATTTATAAGAGTCAATGATTCTCTACTCCCAACTTTAGAAGTTGGCATTAACACCTAAACAGACAATGAGGACAATTTAAGTATTAAAAATTAACGATTTATGTTTAATTTCAAAAAATATAAAAGGACCAGTCAAACGTGTGTAAAATACTTTACAGGGAGAAAAAGAGATCATTGAAAGAACGGAATCTTAACTGAAACCCACTGTAATCATATCCGTTTACTCGAAAATAATCAACAATAAACATACATATATAAAAGGTAGTAAAATGAAAATACATAAAATTTAAGAATAGATAATGAATATTTTACACGAACAACAACTAATAGTACATTAATCTAAAACTTAATATAAATAGGAGTGTAGAAACTGTAAACTCATATATCAGGTAAATATTAATTATGTTATATATAAAACCAAATGTAGAAGTTAGAATAATAATCAAAACATAAACAGGGTGTACAAAAATATAAATATAAATAAAGGAAAGAACGTAAGAGAACCTCATTAATTTATAAAGAATAATAATGTAAAGGGAAGATGAGTGAACAATAATTATAACCCAGTCGGTTTTGTAAACAAACCCAAAAGGGTATTCTAACATCTCTTTTTCGGTTTGTTTGAAAAACCAGTTGGGATATAAGGAGATGAGAAAAAAGTTATCAACGGAGGGATTACATTTAATGTTGAAAATTATATAGATCCCATTACGTTCTTTGAATCTTCTCAAATGTGGGGAGTCGAAGTGGGTCACCATACGACCTCGACTGAGTTTAGGTAGGGATTTCTGACTAACTATTTAAAAGTCTTTAAAACGTTCGGTTAACAACCTTACAACTATCGAACTCTAGCTGACACCACCATCACAAATATGGTTTCCTTGACTTTTATTAGTTTCATCTACAAACCCCAAAAAACTCTTGAACAGTCTTTAATGATTGTGTAATGATAGAGGTAGGGGGAAATATAATGACACAGGTATATAAAATTATGACATACATAAAATCTGAGGTGTTTTGATAAAATGCATCAATCATAAGATATACTTATCTACTCATCTTAGTATCTAGGAACTGTCTTGAATTATTGACACATTAAATTTTAGTGGTACAAAGTCATGACGCCTCCTGACTTCATATTACTTATTTATAGATTGGTTAACTCGACTGAAGTCTACACCCGTCTCTGTAACGAACTAAACTGAAGAAAAACATAGTTGTTGGACTCCTTAAAATTGATAACAAGGTCCGTAAGTCGGATCATAAACAACTTACTTTCCACTTTAGTCATTTGTGTACTAGACATTGAATAATCTATCAATAGAAACTATGATGATGTTAACAATGATAATATTATTTTAATTCTTTCCTTAGGGAAAAAGATAGATGGACTTTACGTCGTACGTAAGTTATTTATAAGGTCTTAACCACTTACGTATTACTGTTCGGTGTTTATTCGTGGATGAGTAGTCGTATTAGAAGAGATTTTGACCATGATAATGATAAAATAGAGTTTTACAGATAAATAAGAAGTAAGAGTCGAAGAAGATCTTTCGGAAAGGACTCAAAGATTCGAGTACAATCCATGGGTAAACACGGAGGAGTGGTAGGGACAGAAAGAGATCGGACTGTGTATAGAGTCACGTGACATTATCGAACAAATTATAGTCAGTATAGGTTATCGGACCTACGAGAAACTTCAGTTCCTAATACCGAGAAAACAGTATATGATATTCAATTTATGTAAATTGAACTTATATCCTTAACGTGTAAGGGTTTCAGTCCACGATTTAGAGTAAACGGACAAAAATGAAACGTAACAACCGTACCATGATACAACGATGTACCAAGAGTTAGTAACGAAGAACAAATTTCAACGGAGGGTAATCCGGCAAGTCTTTATTCTTTGACGAAAATTATAATTGAACCTGTTTTGTATGTTCTGACTCGAACCGAAAATTGTCCGTGTGTTACTATAAACTTCATAAAAGACAAAATCATAAGGTTGAAAAAGAGGAAAGGTTGTTATAGTCACTGATTCGAGAAAACCGTAAAGGTTTTTTTCCCCTTCTGTATCAGTGTCCTATGTAATTAATCTCGTAAAGGTTTGCAAATACACCATAACTTACCACTACAAATTGTTTTGAACCGTCCTCACTTAGTTTATACTATGGTCTTACTTCAGTCCTCAGAACTGAAGGTCGAAGTACCAACTTATCGAAACAAGGTAAACGAGTCGTCCGTCTTACGGAACCTTCGAGAAACAACACGGGGTATCATGAACCAGGTATAGAATGGGTTCTTCAGTCTTAGACACAAAAAGTTAGGTCAGTAGTAAGAAGGTGTTCGGAGTCCGAGGTAACTTGTTAATTAAATTGATCTTATTGTTAAAAAGGAAACAGAACGGTAACGGTTTCGTATAACACTTTCAAATATCTGGTCTTAGTACATAAACCGTGATGTGTTTCAAATACCTTGAGGGACCAATACCGGAAGTCGAGTCTTGGTCAACCGTTGAGAGTGACTAACCCAGTCAATGTAAACGTTTCTAAAATCAAGAATCTTTTAGTATAAGATACTTATTACTTTCCCTCTTTTTTTTTGAGAGATTGAACCGGACCTACTCCGATCAGTACAGTAGACAGGATTTAAATTTAAACAACTCCTACCTCTTCTGTAGTAGAGAGAAAAATTACTAATGTCCAGTAGCAAAGGTATCGGACTGACGAAAACCGTTGTACAATAACATGATTTACCGTGTATCTGTCAAAACGTCTCTTCCGTTACCGTTGGGTGAGGTCATGAGAACGGACCTTTGAGGGTACCAACCTCCTCGGATCATCCGACGTTAGGTACCCCAACGATTCTCAACCTGTGCTGACTCGCTGAAGGGAAAGTGAAAAGTGAAAGTACGCAACCTCTTCCTTTACCGTGGGATGAGGTCACAACAACGGACCTCTTAGGGTCCCTACCCCTTCGGACCACCGTCGGCAGATGCCCCAGCGTGTCTCAGCCTGTACTGACTTCGCTGAATCGTCGTCGTCGTCGTCGTCTGTCAAAACTTTGAGTACGGTACTCTAAAAGGACGAAAGAAGAATAAAGAAAAATAAAAGATTAGTGTCGGACGAAACAAACCTTGAAGAGAAACCGACACGACAATCTTTTAGGATTAGTCTTAAAGGAATCCCTTCCAAAAAACTCAACCAGTGACTTGTATAAGAAAGATGGATTGTCTCGTGCAAATGACTCATTAACTTTGGTAATCTACCAGA
This sequence comes from Capra ibex, assembly GCA_006410555.1. Lineage (NCBI taxonomy): Eukaryota > Metazoa > Chordata > Mammalia > Artiodactyla > Bovidae > Capra > Capra ibex. The sequence goes on along the minus strand of SJYO01046538.1, from coordinate 34,735,619 downwards.
TATCAGACTTCTTGACAAGTCAAAGATCACCGGTCCCGAACCTTCGTTCTACCTCGGACATGAATGGTACACCTCTTTCCAAACGACGGTCTAGTCTAACCTTTTTACGGACGAGATTCAGTGTACGGTGTAATAAATAGATCGAGGACGCAGACAGAAGAGATAACACGTTCACTCTAGTAGGGGGGAAGCGGTCGGAGTGTGTGTTAACACACAAATAAAAACACACATACTATACCCCTGTGTTACCCCTGACAAATAGAAAAACTAAAAGATTGAGACACAAATGAAGGAAACACTAAGGACAATTCATGTCTCTTTTTGGCTCACCGTTAAGTCCCAACGAATTAAGCCCCATTTTAAGGGAGACGGAATGCGTAAGAGAAGTTGAATACTGGGTCTACCCGAGGATGGAAGAGTCGAGACTCGGCTCTCTTACACACCCGTGTCGACGTAGGAGATGGAACAAAGGGAATCAAAAAGAAATTGGTGTCAAGACCCTCCCCGTCGGAGTCCTATCTAAGGATGACAATCTTCGTCACAGGAGAGACGTAATACCGTCTTGGAGAGTCTCCAGTAGGTTGTCTTTAGAACTGTAACCTCGACATCCTATTGAACCTTGACACCTGATAACTCTTACTTTTATGTAACCAAATTAAGAAGGAGGAGTTCTTATTTTGGGATAATATATGTAAATGTTTTACCACGATATGTTCAGTATCAAAACGTTGGATCAACTTTTTATACAGTAGTTGTCGAAGGACACAGGCGTTTACATTTAGGCACAACAGTAAGAATGCCTGAGGAACCACAAACTGACACCGACTAATCTGGAAGGAAACAACTATATCTTTTATCTTCTAAATTAATTATCCGGAGAAAAACATTATCTAAAGTATCATCAAAGACACAAAATAAAGTCCGGTTTTTTAATGACGGAGACATGACATCGTATAATAAAAGAAAAGATTTAAGGTAAAATTACAGTATCAATAATAAAAAATAACGTCAAATAAACTGAATGTTATATAATCAAAATCCACATATCGTATCACCAAGTAATAAAAATATGTAATGTTTTACTAGTGGTATTTTTTTAGATCAATAGTAAACAGTGACATGTTTCAATAATGTTATAATAACTGTTATAAGGGATACGATATGTACAAACACTGAACAAAATATTGACCTACAATTATGGAAAATTAGAGAGAGTAGATAAAGGGAGTGGAGGATGGGGGTAAGGGAGACCGTTGGAGATCACACAACAGACATAGACACTCAGACAGAGTCAAAACAAATACAAAACAGTAAACAAAAAATTTAAGGTATACATAGACTTTAATACCATAAACAGAAGGAGACTGAATAAAGTGAATCGTATTATGTGAGACTAAAATATGTACAACAACGTTACTGTTCTAAAGTAAAAATTACCGACTCATTATAAGGTCACACACACACACACACACACACACACACACACACGCGTGCACGCACGTACGTGTGCACACGGTGTAGAAAGATTAAGTGAATAGATGGTTATCTTGAATTCAACGAAGATATAAAACCGATAACATAATTATTTATTACGAAGTCACTTGTATTCTCGGGGTTTGGAAAAGTTTAACTACAAAACAAAGACCTTTTTAAGGGGCTTGACCTTAATGACCTAATACATCATCAAAATAAAAGTTAAAAAACTCTTTGGGAACATAATAAAGAATATCACTGATATGGTTGAATGTAAGGATGGTTGTTACGTGTACCTAAAGGAAAGGAGATGTACGAGTGGTTGTGAATAATACACAGTAAAATAATAAGACTCTCCATACTCCATTATAGAGTGACACCAAAACTAAACGTAAGACAACTACTAATCGTCGTAACTCGTAGAAAAGTACACAGACAACCGGCAAACATACGAAAGAAACCTCTTTACAAATAAGTACAGAAGACAGATAAAAATTAACTCAACAAATAAAAAACTACAACTTAACAGGTCAAGAAGTCCAAAAGGACCACCGAGTCTACCATCTCTTAGACGGACGTTACACCCTCTGGACCCAAGTTAGCGACCCAACCCTTCTAGGGGACCTCCTCCCATACCGTTGGGTGAGATCATAGGAACGGACCTTTTAGTAGTACCTGTCTCCTCGGACCACCCGATGTCAGGTACCCCAACCTTTCTTAGTCTGTGTTGACTCACGGATTCTATACAGTAAACGTCCATAAAAGAGGGTAAGTCATCCGACGAAATAATAAAACAACTGACAAAGAAAACGACACATTTTCGAAAAATCAAACTACATCAGTGTAAACAAATAAAAACGAAGACAAAGGGAATGGACTCCTCTGTAAGGTTTTTTTACAACGATCCTACGTACGGTTTCTCATATGATGGATGACAAAAAAAGATCCTCAAAATACCAAAGTCCAGAATGTAAATTTAGAAATCAATTAAAACTTAAATATAAACATATACCATACTCTTTCATCAGGTCTCACCAAGAAAACGTACATCAACAGGTCAAAAGAGTCACGGTGAATAACTTCTCAGACACAAAAGGGGTAACGTACAAGAACAAAGAAAACAACATCTAATTAACAGGTATATTCACACCCAAGTAAAGACCCGAGAGATAAGTCAAACTAGGCACACAAACAAAAACACGGTCATGTGATGATATTACCTTAAGGTCAACTCGATAAAGTTTAGGACTTTCTACTACGACACTTTCACGACGTGAGTTATACGGTCGTGTAAACCTTTTGAGTCGTCACTGGTGTCCTGACCTTTTCCAGTCAAAAGTAAGGTTAGAGTTTCTTTCCATTACGGTTTCTTACGAGTTTGATGACGTGTTAACGTGAGTAGAGTGTACGATCATTTCATTACGAGTGTTAAGAAGTTCAGTCCGAAGTCGTTATGCACTTGGCACTTGAAGGTCTACAATTTCGACCAAAATCTTTTCCGTCTCCTTGGTCTCTAGTTTAGCGGTTGTAGGTGACCTAGTGACTTTTTCGTTCTCTCAAGGTCTTTTTGTAGATAAAGACAAAATAACTGATACGGTTTCGGAAACTGACGCACCTAGTGTTATTTGACACCTTTTAAGACTTTCTCTACCCTTTTGGTCTGGTCGACTGGACGGAGAACTTTTTGGACATACGTCCAGTACTTCGTTGTCAATCTTGACCTGTACCTTGTTGTCTGACCAAGGTTTCTCCTTCTCCTCATGTAGTTCCGACATATAACAGTGGAACGAATAAATTGAAGATACGTCTCATGTAGTACTCTTTGCGACCCGACCTTTTTCGTGTTCGACCTTAGTTCTAACGACCCTCTTTATAGTTATTGGAGTCTATCCGTCTACTGTGATGGGAATACCGTCTTTCACTTCTCCTCGATTTTTCGGAGAACTACTTTCATTTTCTCCTCTCACTTTTTCAACCGAATTTCGAGTTGTAAGTCTTTTGCTTCTAGTACCGTAGACCAGGGTAGTGAAGTACCCTTTATCTACCCCTTTGTC
>SJYO01046538.1:34591739-34721503 GCA_006410555.1 Capra ibex | reverse complement strand
TCTCCTCTCACTTTTTCAACCGAATTTCGAGTTGTAAGTCTTTTGCTTCTAGTACCGTAGACCAGGGTAGTGAGGTACCCTTTATCTACCCTTTGTCACAGTCTGAAATAAAAAAACCCGAGGTCTTAGTGACGTCTACCACTGACGTCGGTACTTTAATTTTCTACGAATGAAGAACCTTCCTTTCAATATTGGTTGGATCTGTCGTATCACTTTTCGTCTCTGTAATGAAACGGTTGTTTCCAGGCAGATCAGTTCCGATACCAAAAAGGACACCAGTACATACCTACACTCTCAACCTGATATTTCTTTCGACTCGTGGCTTCTTAACTACGAAAACTTCACACCACAACCTCTTCTGAGAACTCTCAGGGAACCTGACGTTCCTCTAGGTTGGTCAGGTAAGATTTCCTCTAGTCAGGACCCACAAGTAACCTTTCTGACTACGATTTCAACTTTGAGGTTATGAAACCGATGGAGTACGCTTCTCAACTGAGTAACCTTTTCTGACACTACGACCCTCCCTAACCCCCGTCCTCCTCTTCCCCTGCTGTCTCCTACTCTACCCACCTACCGTAGTGCCTGAGCTACCTGTACTTAAACCCATTTGAGACCCTGAACACTACCTGTCCCTCCGGACCGCACGACACTAAGTACCCCAGTGTTTCTTAACCTGTGCTGACTCGCTGACTTGACTTGACGGACTATGTATTACCCGGAACTGAGTCACCATTTTTTAAGAGGACTGTTACGTCCTTTGACCTCAAGTTAGGGAACGAACCCTTCTAGGGTACCTCTTCTCCCAGGAGTACAGGTGTAACTTAGCCACTACGATAGTAGAGTAGGAGACAACGGGGGAAGAGGAAAACGGAAGTCAGAAAGTTTTCCTCTTCAAATACCGTCTCCTACTGCACACCCCATGGACTTGGGAACCATCATTTATCTCCTCTGTCTCTGTCATACATTTTTATGTTTTTCTTCCCTTTTCTACTGTCTTAGGATGTTGGGTGAGGTCATAAGAACGGACACTTTAGAGTACCTGTCTCCTCGGACAGTCCGATGTGGTACCCTAGTGTTTTAGTCTGTACAGAATCACTGATTGATTGTCGTTGTTTGAATTACCTATCTCTCAATTCGTCTCAACTTTCTACTACTGAACTTATTAACGTATCTATTACCAAGGTAAATGATTCTACCCTACCGACCTCCTTCCTTCGGACTTCCCTTAACCTGTATCTATGCAAACTTCAAGTACCGTTCCTAGACCTGACCTCTATGTCTACGTCCTCGGTAAATAAATAAACCAGTTGTTTATAGATACCTCATGAATGATACACGGTCCGTGTAAACCCTTCGCGACAAGAAACAAGTGATATTGACATCCGGTATCCATTAACCTGATAAACTCCTTTATAATCCCTCTTCCGAGACGGAGAAGAATGTTGGAAAACAAGTGAGAAATGATTCCCTCTCTCTTTTCCAAGTAGTCATCGTGTCTTGAACTTCAATTACCTGACGTAAAATGACACCCGACTCGGTGACATAATTACCACTCACAATAATTACCGCTATTACCAGGAGAAGAAAGTAGACGAAGACCTAGGAACGACAATCGTCAAATTTGACAGTCTCTGAAAGGGGAACACACTTGATACCAATAAGGGAAAGAGACTAGAACGGCGTATCCAGTCTGACCGACGTTTTAGTCACCCCCGGTCCACCCTTGATGTTTCAGTCCATTCGAGACTTTTTTCAAAACCACAACTCGAAGGAGATACTGGCAGAGAGACAAGGAGACACAACACGGGCCACTCCATACGGAGACTAAGAATAGGTTCACTCATCTATACACTCACCTAAACTCCAACGACACGACAAGACCGGAAGGAACGAGTGATTGAGGTCCACATCAGAATCCAGACTTCGGACCCTTCGTCACCTAGAGTGACACTGGATTAACTCGGACTCAATACAAAGGGTATGATCGAAAACGATCTCGAGACGAGACGATTATGGAATCAAAACAAACCGATCACTCGAGAACACGTTTGAGGTGACCGATCCAAAATTTCCCTTCCTCCCCTCTCACCATTAAGGTAAGTCAAGTCACACTGAACTAAGACTCACATAAATTTATTGTACACTCCAACAAATCAACGATTTAACACAGACTGAGAAACACTAGGGTAACTGACGTCGTGAGGTCCGAGGAGACAAGAGACGATAGAGAACCTCAAACGAGCTTAAGTACAGGGGTAACTCAACCGTAACGATAGATTGGTAGAGAAGTAGGCAACGGGAGTCAGAAAGTTTTCCTCTTCGCCCACCGTCTCCTACTGTACACCCTATGGACTTCGAAACCATCATTTAGCTCCTGTGTCTCTGTCATTTTTATACTTTTCTCCCCTTTTATACTGTCTTAGGATTTTGAGTGTTATGCATTCCCCTGTCCGTAATGTAATATATTGACATGACACTTTCTTCTTGATTTTTCAGTTTATCTTTGTACGATTATGACGGGCACACCTGCAACCGTGGTCCCTTTCAAAACCATAAAGAGAACAAAAGTGAAACACACGGAAAAAAAGAAGACAGAATTGTTACTCGTCATCGATGAAAATATTATTATTTTATTTTGAAATTTTTTCAGTATACCTCTTCCTTAAATCGTCATACTAAATCCGTCACCTTTTTGAGGAACCTTATTGTCACAAAATTCTACAATCGACTAAGATTTTATGACGGTAAAGAGATACCAGAGTTCCTCTCTTCTTAGAAGGAAGGTGGACTCCCATGCTACTTGTTTACGCGAGAAACTAAGGTACACGTAATATTCACACGTAGATGCCGTCAATTGTTAACATACTTCGTTTATACCTAAAACTCCTTTAAGTAAAACACTCCTCGGTAGACCCTTATTATTTCAGATCCCGACCCTTCGTGTATGATTCTGACCTCTTTCATACGTTTTCCTTTCAGTAGACGAGATACTCATCTTCCTTAAATAAGAAGGAAAGTCGTTTAGGAGTGACTCCTAGACAATACACAGTCCAAGATACTCTCCACAACCCTTATGTCACCAATCACCGTGATTACACTGAAGACAGAAATGATTGGAAGGTATAATCGTTCCGATGTCCGTTCATTCCTCCCTCAATATTGTCACTTTTATCACACTACTCCGTAATCCTCGTGAACTTTCGTAGATTTTGTCGGGAACCACTCTCTACTTCCCCCCCTACCACCACGACACTACCAGCACCACCTCTCTTCGTTCATCGACGACTCCTGGATACGAAAAGGATCGACATACAGATCTCTAAGGAGGGGTCTATTCTTTCCTAGTAAAAGGAAGTTTTTGAACTCATACGTTTCAACACTACGAAGTCATATCTATACGACTATAAAGACATCATCTATTTATTTACTGACAAATAATTAGTGGTTTTATCGATTTACCGTACTTGTGAATCGGGTCATAGACTTATATGAAAAAACAAAAGGAATTCTCCGGAGAAAGTGAATTCGACAGTCAAAAGGTATGGATTTAGGTCGACTTTTCAATTAAACAGTTATCTGCTACAGTTTTCAGTTCTGTCGGTCCGACAAGCCATCGTCGACATCTTCTAATGTCGGACAATTCAAACATTACTGTGTACGGTGACCCGGTGAGACGAAGTCCTTTCGGTATACAAGAAAGAATCTACAAAACCCGGACTCGAGGGAGTACCAAAGTAGAATCACGATCACACAGAGTATCTACACATCCCTCGGTCCATGTAGTTTCCATATAGAAGATCCAAATTTTTTCCTTTTAACATACTCGTCCTCTAACTTTGTTTTTAGCTCTATTTTTACACGTCGGGATACCAAAATAGGAGTAACGGTATACCAAGACTCGGATACTAGACGGTTTTTAAGGTCGGATTAAAGACCATTCGAAAAGTAATTAATTTACACCCTTAACCATATACATTTTACTGGTACGATCGATCGATATCCCCCTCGAATGGAGACGGAAAACCTAAATCTCTACGTTCCTCCAAATACCCTTTCGTACCGTAATCTGGGATTGGAAAGACCCGGTCCTCCACGTCCTTCCCCGTACAGGACTCTTCCAACATTCCAATACCTGGACATTCCAATACTCCTACATTACTCTCTTACGATCACTTTTGTGAATCGCGTACATTATTCGTACATTATTTTGGAGTCATTCACAAGAAGGGAAAAGGAAAGGATATTAACAAAGGGAGAAGACAGACCAGGAGTCTAAAATGGTTGAGAAGACGGTCGAACAAACCCCTGTATCTTGTCCAAAACACCTTCGTCTTGACACCATCGTCCCGACGATAAAGACGAATCGAAAGTCCGTTCCTGTATCAAAAAAGTTTAATATTATTAAGACCCAGTAGGAACTGAAACTTGTCTTCATAGAGAGTTCAACAGAGTCACGGGTGTAGTGTCGACCAGGGGGTCAGTCTCAGACTCCCGTCCACCAACCTTACAACCTATGTTCTCTCGCCCCAAGAGCGAATATCGTCACAAGGGAAGGAAGGAGGGAGGAAAAGAAGAAGTGAGGGTGGGAAGGACAGAGAAAGGAAGATAAGAAAGGATGGTCTACTTCTTTTATTTCGTCTTTGTTAATTTTTCCTCATCTTTTTAAGGATTTTTAATCTTTAGGATCAAGTCGGCAAATGATTTCGATACATGGTTTACATCGAGATTTTAAGGATCTTTGTTTCGTTTTAATGAGTTCGCGTGTCCTCGGTTTTTATCCGATAAAATCGTCAAACCGTCACTATGTAAACACGTATTAGGATTGGAACCGAACAAGTCATCTGACAAAGTCAAGAGTAGTATAAATAACGAACCAAGGAAAAAACGCAGATGTTGATAAACATTAATATATTTTAACGTATAAAAGACCAAAGAATAGAAGACTGAACTAATCTGACATTAGAAGAACTCCCGTCCCTGATACGAATTCAACAAATGATAACATATGGGTAACGGACCGTCTTACTGAAAACGTGTCATTTACAAGTATTTAAAACCACTTGTACTTACTTACTTTCTAAAACTTTCCATATAAAAGACAAGTGAATATGTCTAATTCATTTATTTCAATTTTTCTGAGGTGGTCCTTATTCTAGTCCTTACTTTAAGGGAGTCTACAAACTTAAATTCCTAGTTTCTAGTTCTCATTGATATCAAAACGTATCGTTAAACATAGGTCACCTGGGTTCTATAACTTCTCATATAATTCCTTAATAACCCTCTGACATATGTATATGTACGTCTTCCGTTACCGTGGGGTGAGGTCATGAGAACGGGTCTTTTAGGGTACCTACCTCCTCGGACCACCCGACGGCAGATACCCCAGCGTGTCTCAGCCTGTGCTGACTTCACTGAATCGTCGTCGTCGTATGTATATAATACATACCGACTCAACGAAACGACACGTGACCTCTGATAGTGTTTTAACAATTAGTAGATATGAGGTTATATTTTAAAAAATTTTTAGTTACTCTCGCGACGTGAGAGAGGAAACCCCATTAAAATTAGATAAGAATAGGTATGTTTTATTATTTCGGGATTTAGTGACCCCCGTCCTCTTCTTCCCCTGCTGTCTCCTACTCTACCGACCTACCGTAGTGACTGAGCTACCTGCACTCAGACTCACTTGAGACCCTCGACCACTACCTGTCCCTCCGGACCGCACGACGCTAAGTACCCCAGTGTTTCTCAACCTGTGCTGACTCGCTGACTCGACTCGACTCGACTCGACTCGACTACCCCCTTTCGTACGTACACACGAGTCAGTGAGTCAGCATAGGTCGAGAAACACTGGGGTACCTGACGTCGGGTGGCCCAAGGAGACAGGTACCTTAAAAGGTCCCTTCTTAAGTCCTCACCCAACGGTAAAGTATGAGGTCCCCTGGAAAGACTGGGTCCTTAGCTTTGTCGTAGATAACATAGGTGACCGTCCGTCTAAGAAATGCTACTCAATGGTCCCTTCGGTCCTTATTGGTATAAGATATTTACTTCTTTCTTTCCCTACTGAACAGGTTTAGGTTTATCACTCGGTGACTGTTTCTAGGGCCTTTACAGACTACTCGATACCCTCGGAGAGACTCAGTGATTAAGGAGACACCGAGTAGACCGTTCACCTTAACATTATCTACAGGATATTGAACAGAGTGTCCCAATAACTCTCTAAATTTAGAGGATGATCTACACTTTCGGAAAGACTCTGAGTAATATATTTACATTCTATTTTTTCACAATACAAAATAAAACGAGCGTCGTACACCAAGACATAATGATCCCCTTTCGTTTTGACGTTTTTGTTATCTGGGGTTTCATTACTGAGGTTTGTCGTTTCAAAGAAAGGAAGAGTGTATTGTCAGATCCGACCAAAATTACCACTGTCTCCATCACCAGTCCACCACCCTCACCTCAGAGAGGTACATCAGTAAGTTCCTGAATCTGACTGACACTGAGACGGTAGGAGTTGTGTACTGAATACCAACGAGACCCAGTACGAGAACGGTGAATATCCTCACTGTCATACAAATTACCCAGTATAGGTCGAGAAAGGTTTTCACCGTTACAACTGAACATGAGTAACCTCATGTATAGTGTAACGGTGGGGATTGCCACTTTGTTCGACCCATTGTGTCACGACAACCGGTCGGGACACGGAAAAAAACCACTATCTTTAACTCTTATCTAAAACCACCCGTCAACCGTCATCTACGATGACGACAAAATAGACCTACGAAAAAATAGGAAGAAAATTTATCCGAAAGTATCGTGACATATCGAGTGTAAAAAGTGTGACCAACTTGTGTGTCAAAGTGTAAAATACAAATAAACTAATTAAAAGGGGACGATCTGTTCCCATTCCTAGTATATAGGGAACAAGTAGTACCTAGAGATCATGAACTGTGTCCCGGTCCGAGTATATAAGTTATAAACAAGGTACTCTTTCTTATGTACTTACATAGTTCTGTAACTAACTGGATTTCTTGGAGTCTACTCTGAAACCTACACCGAGCATTCCACGACCCCGGAACAAGAGTAGGTTGTAGAGAAATGTTGAAAACTACATGAACCCCTTTCCTTTATATTACTTCCCCGTCTTAAGATTCTACCTGGGCTCACTGGGAGTGGGAGAATATTAGAGGAAAGGAATTCTCATCCATTTCGTAAATTCACACTACAACAACAACAATGTCAACGAGTCAACACAGACTGAGAAGACACTGGAGTACCTGATATCGGACGGTTCGAAGAGGTAGGTACGTTAAAAGGTCCATTCTAAGGACCCTACCCAACGGAAAAGGAGGAGGTCCCCTAGAAGGGATGGGTCCTTAACTTGGGCGCAGAGGACGTAACCGTCTGTCTAAGAAATGACGACAATGAGGTGTTATCCCAATACAATATACCGTACGAACGGAAACTCTTTCCCTTTAGGACTTACCTGGGGTGGATGAACACTCGGGAACCTTCCCCGATCCAAGAGGGACTTCTCTAACTTTCACACTCTCCTTAAGCTACGTTCCCTCTGAGGACAACCACCAAAATTATACTTTCCCCGGTGTACCGTTCCTTATGTCTAACGAAGATCCTCAACTGTCACCGGGAGTTGATTGTCGGTCGTTCCTTTACCCCCGGGGTCAGGATGTTGGTGCTTCTATTAACTTAAACCGATTGTTGGATTTACTTGACTGTTCACCTAAAAGGAGGTCTCGGAAGTCTGCCTTCGAATTCGATCGACTTCGGAATAAAGGTGATGTCTTCTGACTCGTCTGTATGAGTCTAAAGACTAGATATCTTTGGTACTCTATTACTTGTCCAAAACAGAATATGATGATTCGAGTACCATTACACAATCCGTAATTACCTTTTGATTGTGTCCAAACACAAACATATGACCCTTGTTTGTCTACCCTACCCCGACCCCGTCCTCCAATTTCTTCTCTCTTACAACAGATAAAGGAACTCCCGAAGTACCTAGATTACAGACTGTGAATCCTACTGACTACCAAGGGCAAACGGATCCTGACTCCCAAAGACCCCATACACCCCAAAAGTTTCGGTCAATATCCTGTCAGGACCTTTTTTGTCAACCATTGGGACGTTTGACACCCTCACTGAAACACTTCTTACCCATGTAAATTTGATCACTATCCTACCGGAAGAAAACGAGTCATCGTCGTCCTAAAGTCACGAATGAAACCGGGTGTTATCGAACAACAAAGGTCTCGTAACTGTGGTCACACTAACACCATCTTGAACGTTATCTCCGACAACCCTCCAGGTCGGGAGTCCACTGACACGTCCAACGTCCGAGTTCACTCTTCAGTGACTCCCTGTAATATACTTACAGTTCACATCAGTGTCCCTACAGAGGTCCTAAGGGGCCTTAATTGGTGTGTGTAGAGACTTTACTTAGGTGTCGAGGACACACTATGTCTAACCGTTCACGGTCCCTTTAGACGTAAGAGTAACCTTTACACTGGAGCAGTGTTAGTGTCCGAGTACTACGATTTCACGTGTACGTAAGTAATACGGTCCGTAACATGATTTACAAGAGTGTGCACGGCCCAGTGTCTTAGAGTGTTTTAGAATGTTCTACCTATAATATTCGGGGTAAAACTGATACCCGTTAGACTCCGAATCACTTAAATGTATTAAACGAATCCTTATCGGTGGACCCCGATAAAATATACGTACGATGTAGATGTCCTTTATGATTTTTGTCGAAATTCTTAGTCACGTATCTATCGTAGACGTTTTGTGAGCTTCCTGACACCCTCTCGTGTCATCATTAACAGAAAAGATAAACAGAGAAGACTGAATCGAATCCTCGACCTTCGAGAAACCTTTCTCCATTCCCTATGTAAGTCAGACTTACGGTAAGTGTATCAAGGACGTCCGTTTTATAGACGTAAATAGTTCCTCTCGAATTTGGATCATAGACTGGTACTTAACGATAATTAATTTTCTGAAACCGTCTACCTAATTCACTTAAGTCATTCGTAGTCGTGTACTAGATGATACTACGAGGAAGCATTTTATTTCTGGTGGACTGTTTTTCCATCTTTTTATATGGTACAAAACAGGTAACAACAACAAATCAGCGAATCAACACAGATTGAGAAAAACACTGGGGTACCTGACATCGGGTGGTCCGAGAGACAGGTACCCTAAAGGGTCCGTTTTTATGACCTTACCCAACGGTAAAGGAAAAGGTACCCTAGAAGGACTGGTCCTTAGCTTGGGTACGAAGGACGTAACGTCCGTCTAAGGAATGGTGACTTGGTGTAAATAAATAAACATCACGGTTCCAATATGTTGGTCTGTTACTCGTACAGAGGAAGGTCGAGAACAAACACTTCTTTTATCTAATACCGTTGGGGGAGGTCATGAGAACGGACCTTTTAGGGTACATACCTCCTCGGACCATCCGATGTACGTCAGGTACCCCAGCGTTTCTCAACCTGTACTGACTCGCTGAAGTGAAGTGAGGGAAGTGAGTGAAGTATGAAATAGCGACTTCTTCCTTTACCGTTGGGTAAGGTCACAAGAACGGACCTCTCAGGGTACCTGTCTCCTCGGACCACCCGGTACCAGGTACCCCAGTGTCTCTCAACCTGTGCTGACTTCACTGACTCGTACGTGCGTGCGTGAAGTGAACGACTGGTTCCCGGTGACACATGTAAACCCGTCCAACAAATGACGTGTTCACACGGACCGTATCATCTATAAGAAATATTAAACGTTTCTTTTCCACGAAATCACCCGAATCTTCGTCGGCAGGATTTGGGTGTACCGAGAAAGAAAGAGATAAATCCGTCTTGGATCCCGAATGCAATACCAAGTCGACCATTTCTTAGACGGACGTCATGTCCTCTGGACCCAAACTAGGGACCCAACCCTTCTAGGGGACCTCTTCCCTTTCCGATGGGAGAAGTCATAAGACCGGACCTCTTAAGGTCCCTAATATCAGGTACCCCAACGTTTCTCAGTCTGTATTGACTCGCTGAAAGTGAAAGCGAAACCGAGATTCTCCATGTCACTTACGACCGTCCACAAGTCAAGTCAAGTCAGCGAGTCAACACAGACTGAGAGACGCTGGGGTACTTAGCGTCGTGCGGTCCGGAGGGACAGGTAGTGTTGAGGACCTCAAGTGAGTCTGAGTGCAGGTAGCTCAGTCACCACGGTAGGTCGGTAGAGTAGGAGACAGCAGGGGAAGAAGAAGACAGGGGTTAGGGAGGGTCGTAGTCTCAGAAAAAGTTGAGAAGCGTACTCCACCGGTTTCATGACCTCAAAGTCGAAATCGTAGTAAGGGAGGTTTCTTTAGGGTCCCGACTAGAAGTCTCACCTGACCAACCTAGAGGAACGTCAGGTTCCCTGAGAGTTCTCAGAAGAGGTTGTGGTGTGAAGTTTTCGTAGTTAAGAAGTCGTGAGTCGGAAGAAGTGTCAGGTTGAGAGTGTAGGTATGTACCGATGTCCTTTTTGGTATCGGAACTGATCTACCTGGAAGCAGCCGTTTCATTACAGAGACGAAAACTTATACGATAGATCCAACCAGTATTGAAAAGAAGGTTCCTCATTCGCAGAAAATTAAAGTACCGACGTCAGTGGTAGACGTCACTAAAACCTCGGGGGGTTTTATTTTCAGATTGTGACAAAGGTGACAAAGGAGTAGACAAAAGGTACTTCACTACCCTGGTCTACGGTACTAGAAGCAAAAGACTTACAACTCGAAATCCGGTTGAAAAACTGAGAGGTGAAAGTGAAAGTAGTTCTCCGAAAAATCAAGGAGAAGTGAAAGACGGTATTCCCACCACAGTAGACGTATAGACTCCAATAACTATAAAGAGGGTCGTTAGAACTAAGGTCGAACACAAAGACCTTCCACATCCCGGAAAGTTTATCATACGGGTCTGACACACAACCGTATCCACACCCAGTCCACCTTTATTGGATCGATAGGGACATATAACCCTCAAATACATGATAAATATCAATCATATAGTGTCTGGTATTATACTCCTATTGTCCTTCTATAGGATCTCGGTGTCTCTGGACCTGGATGGACTTTTTTGAATATTCCCCCAGACTTAGAAATCGATCCCACATGTTTATTGAGAAGTACAAAAACCATTGTGTAGAATAAAAATAATCTTCTGTTACGGACGGATTATTAGAGTCAATAAAAAACGATTAATAAAGTTCAAAGTTACGTCTGTTAAGACCAGAAGTTAGGAAGTGGACTAAGAGTTGTGGTGTCTAAGTCACAAATAAAGGAGAGGAGAAAAGAGTCAAGGTCCCCGAATTTAACCAACTACCATGACATCTCTGCTCCCTCACAGACAGAGGACAGTAACCGTCGACACGGAAACTATCTGTCCTCTAAATTGAGTAGGACAACTCTGAAACCAGAAAGTGTAGACACAGGTGACTGAAAGTCACAGTAAGTCACTTACAGAATCATAGTCCTGTAAGTCCCTTGTGCACAAGGACAAACGTTCCTTGTTTGAACGAGTCAGACGTTCGCAAAAATTTGGTGAAACTGTAGGAAAACCCTTATGACCTTTTAAAAACGAGACAGTAGGGTAATGTCTGAACACGTTCTCGAAACCTCCTGTCGAAGACCCAGGAAAGACGAAAACTTTTACGTGACATAAGACCCCGAAATGGTAGGATGAGAACTCTAGACATGGTTCCCTCTACCCGTGAACATCCTCTGTGAATTGTCCCGGAATGAAAGAAAAGTCAAGTCAAGTCAAGTTAGTGAGTCAGTACAAACTGAGAAACGCTGGGGTACTTGGCGTCGTACGGTCCGGAGGGACAGGTAGTGGTTGGGGGCCTCAGGTAGATTTGGGTACAAGTAACTCAGCCACTATGGTAGGTTGGTAGAGTAGGAGACAGCAGGGGAAGAGGAGGATGGGAATTAGAAAGGGTCGTAGTCCCAGAAAAGTTTACTCAGTCGAGAAACGTTGTCCACCGGTTTCATAACCTCAAAGTCGAAGTTGTACTCAGGAAGGTTACTTGTGGGTCCTGACTAGAGGAAATCTTACCTGACCAACCTAGAGGAACGTCAGGTTCCCTGAGAATTCTCCGAAGAGGTCGTGGTGTNGAAAGAAAAGTCAAGTCAAGTCAAGTTAGTGAGTCAGTACAAACTGAGAAACGCTGGGGTACTTGGCGTCGTACGGTCCGGAGGGACAGGTAGTGGTTGGGGGCCTCAGGTAGATTTGGGTACAAGTAACTCAGCCACTACGGTAGGTTGGTAGAGTAGGAGACAGTAGGGGAAGAGGAGGACGGGAATTAGAAAGGGTCGTAGTCCCAGAAAAGTTTACTCAGTCGAGAAACGTTGTCAACCGGTTTCATAACCTCAAAGTCGAAGTTGTACTCAGGAAGGTTACTTGTGGGTCCTGACTAGAGGAAATCTTACCTGACCAACCTAGAGGAACGTCAGGTTCCCTGAGAATTCTCCGAAGAGGTTGTGGTGTCAAGTTTTCGTAGTTAAAAAACCACGAGTCGAAAGAAGTGTCAGGTTGAGAGTCTAGGTATGTGCTGATGACCTTTTTGGTATCGGAACTGATCTGCCTGGAAACAACCGTTTCATTACAGAGACGAAAAATATACGATAGATCCAACCAGTATTGAAAGGAAGGTTCCTTATTCGCAGAAAATTAAAGTACCGACGTCAGTGGTAGACGTCACTAAAACCTAGGGGGGTTTTATTTCAGACTGTGACAAAGGTGACAAAGGGATAGATAAACGGTACTTCACCACCCTGGCCTACGGTACTAGAAGTAAAAGACTTACAACTCGAAATTCGGTTGAAAAAGTGAGAGGAGAAAGTGAAAGTAGTTCTCCGAGAAATCAAGAAGAAGTGAAAGACGGTATTCCCACCACAGTAGACGTATAGACTCCAATAACTATAAAGAGGGCCGTTAGAACTAAGGTCGAACACGAAGAAGGTCGGGTCGTAAAGAGTACTACGTGAGACGTATCTTCAATTTATTCGTCCCACTGTTATATGTCGGACTACATGAGGAAAAGGATAAACCTTGGTCAGACAACAAGGTACAACAAGGTACAGGTCAAGATTGACAACGAAGGACTGAACGTATGTCCAAAGAGTTCTCCGTCCAGTCCACCAGACTATAAGGGTAGAGAAAGTCTTAAAGAATGAAAATGAAACAAGAAAATTAGTTTAAAATCGGATTCTTGACCGAAAATTCATTAGATAATAAATATTCTAATTGAAACGAAGAACCAGAAAACAAAATTCCTGGTTCGTAGAGAGAGTTACATAAGGGAGACGACTCTCGAAACCTTGAGATACACCTCTCTCGACTCTGTCCTGAGAAACAACAAGAGGACACCAGTAGGATGGACTTCTATATTTGAACCTCCCGGACTGATGTCGGACCTTTCCCTTCGATTTTCGGGTCTCACCAATTACGGTTTATAATGAAGAAATACGAACCATCTCACTTTAGTCTTTGACTTGACTCCGACCCGTTCTCAGCGATCTCTCGTCCTGGTACTCAGTGATACATGTTGGAGAGGTGACTACTGTGGTTCGGGTAGGAACCTGACACCCACTCATCTCTCTTAAGTGTACACGTCACAGATCCTTCTTCGGAACGTCTTATTCCCTCTCAGTAAGTGTCTACTGTCTAAGTCTCCTTCCCGTCTTGAAATCTTTTAGTGGACCTTATCGTAGGCCTCTTCTTTACAGTAATAGGAGTTTTACACGCACCCCTTATTTAAATATTTCTTCTGGAACCTCATAAAAAGGGAAGGAGTTAACATGTCCTTCTTCCGTTTAGATGTTTACTGGAACCGCAGTAAGAGAGGGAAATCCATGGTTGATATAAGGAAAAACCTGAGGGGACAACCGAGTCTGTCAATTTCTCAGACTGATGTTACGGTCTCTGGACTCAAGTTAGGGACCCAGTACTTCTAGAGGACCTCTTCCTTTACCGTTAGGTGAGATCATAAGAACGGATCTTTTAGGTACCTGTCTCCTCGGATCATCCGATGTCAGGTACCCCAACGTTTGTCAACCTACGCTGACTCGCTGAAGTGAAAGTGAAAGTGTTAGAAGGACAACCACTGTATCGACCTACCCTCCAATAGATTACACAAACCAGAATGGAAGGTTCGGAGGTTCTAAAAGAGACAAAGATGTATGGTTATACCAGAAAT
This sequence comes from Capra ibex, assembly GCA_006410555.1. NCBI lineage: Eukaryota > Metazoa > Chordata > Mammalia > Artiodactyla > Bovidae > Capra > Capra ibex. The sequence continues at coordinate 34,707,262 of SJYO01046538.1, read as the reverse complement.
TAGAGAAAATAATTGATACACCTCTTGTGTTTATAGAATCTGAACCACAACACAATATAGTCGGAATCTAAAACCTTTACCTAATACAAGAATAGAAAAATATAAAGGTTACTATAAAACAACTTTTTACACCTCTCCGATGTAACCCCAGTCGTAGGATTTGATCTAAAGTGTAGCACTCAAAAAATTTACTATAAATTATTATCAAGTTTATGTAGAAAAATAAAATACTAATAATTCCCCTGAATATAACTTTTCTTTTAATTAATAAAAATATTTGTTCAGGAATTGTAATAACCTCATTTTCCATAGGATTTTTTCATAAATAAAAAGGCCTTATCAATTTTCACTATTTTTACTTTACTTAGACACTTATCACACTCGGACACATCCGACACACAACGTGTCGTACCCTACTTACTACGGGGACCTCAACTACTTAAGTCAGGGTCACTTTTGAGACAGTGAATCATTTACGGTAATTTTATAAAATTTTACCTGTAAAAATAGTGTGTGTATAGATTTTGGTGTAAACTAATTTTTTTCTGTGTTTTTCCAACCGTTTATTAAAAGGAAAGTGTATTAACTACTGCCAATCGTCAACTTGACACACTTCTTCCTAAGACCCCTGAAGGGACCACCAGGTCACCAATTCTAAGACGTGAAGGTAACATCTCTGACGTCCAAACTAAGGACCAACCCCTTGATTCTAGGGTGTACGGTGAAACGGTTGTTGTTTTTCTTCCTAAAACTTCGACGTAGGTTTGGATGTCCCCTATCCCCTCTCTCCAATCCTAACTAACTAGTACTAACAGTCTCCGTGACTGTTTCCTCACCGTTATATACACAGTACGAAAACCATAGAAACTATACTTTATACTCTTTTTGTACTTATTTCTGTTTGGTCCTCTTCGTTACTACATTTTTGATTTACCTAATCAAAGTTTTTCAGATTCTACAGAAAAGGGTTAAATTGTACATCGAACCAATTTTCATACATGTTTTGGGACATGGTACTCGAGACCCCCTTTTCTTATAATCTATTTCGACCCTAGGGAAGTCTAAATACCTATGGGTACCTAACTTAAGACTTGGGACTTTCGAAAAAATAAGTTCGTCAGAAAATAAGTTCTGACAGTTCTTATAACTGCGAGGAATGTTTCACTAGAATGACCCGTAAAACATCACATAGTTTGAAACTACTGAAGTGTCACTATCTTTCCTGTAAAGGAAATAACACAAGTAAATTTGTTATAAAAAAAGAACTACAAACAAAGTACTAACACAATCAGACAAACCCGACGGTACAGTTTTATGTTGTCCGATCTTGCCTACCGAATTTATTGTCTTTAAATAAAGGGGTTTGAAGACCTCCGACTTTCAGGTTCTAGTTCCACGATCCTTTTAACCGAAAAGTCCTTCGAAGAGAGGGAGTCAACATCCACCGGTGGAAGATCGATATCGGAGGGTACTGGAAAGGAGTCGTTTATGTGTCTCTTTTCCTCTCTCTTCTCTTCTCTCCCTCTCCTTCTATCTCTACCTCCCTCTCTCTCTCTAACTCACTTATTCTCCCTCTACCTCCCTAGACGACAGAAAAGGAGAAGAATGTTCTTTCTCCTAACCAAATTACGGATAACCTATACCTGGGTGAGAATAATGCAGTAAATTGAAATTAAGGGAAGAATTTATGGGATAGAGTTTATATCAGTGTAACTCCCATTCCGTAAATTACACATTTAAACTTCCCCTGTGTCAAGTCAGGTATAGTCATCAGAAGACGGAAGTCACCGTTCATCAGACCTCCCCTGCCTGTACGAGTCGAAGAATGTTACGTTCTTACTTTAGTCATGACCCTTTCCTTATGTTCTTTCACGACTCCCTCAATTTCCAATGGTGATCACTGTTGGTGTCGGAAGAGGTTCAATTGGAAAAGGAATAGAGAAATCGATGAACCAAGAGGGATTTGTAGTTAGTATAGACACAGTTACTACAAAGTCTGACAAGACGTCTCGGGATCACAAGGTACCGACATAAAGTCATTAAGGAATTTACACACGAAGTCTAAAGTGAATTTTCATATGAAGTTGAGAGTTTTACCATTATTTTATTGTACATTTGTTCGGTGCACTTTATTAAGTACACACAATGTACGGTTTAAAATTATGTAATTCCTGGTGAATTATTGAATCTCACAGTCCATTAGAACTACGGGACATCCGGAACTTTACTTTGGTAACGGTAAAGACTGATTAACTTCTTATAGAAATCTTGTGTTCTGTTCGACAGTCTTTCTAATGGACACGTCTCTTCGTTTTTATAATATGTCTATTTAACTTACAACTCCAATTACATTTTAGACTAAGAGTAAATGGAGGGCTAAAGACGAAAAAAGGAAAAGTAATTCTGTTTGACTGAATTATTTTAACAATGTATATACTTAAATATGGAGTTTACTTACGATTACTTAAACAGTTAATTATTGTCGAAATACGAATGTATCATATTCTAAAGTAGACTTTCATCCTAACGACGATCTCGTTCAAACTTTAGTGACAAGATAAACGAATGTACATAGGAAACGACGTACACGATAATTGGTTGATTACCGACGACTTCGGACAGTATACTACATGTAACTCGTCACTCCATACTAAACCTAGTTTGTCAATTTTAGTCCGTGTACCTTTAGATCCATCCATTTGTGTGTATAGTAAATGGACGGGAACCCAGTAATCAAAAAGACGGACTACCACTAGTCAGTGAGTAATATTTGGTAATCTTAAAATTAAATTTTTTAATCACATCCCTCGATTCAACCCCTCCCAGTAATTATACTCATAAACCATAATTCTACTCTCGTCGAGCCATCCTTTGAAGGATTACCTTTACAGTGACTATCATTAACGGGGAAAGGTCAGTTCGTCGAGAAACTAAAAGGAGGTCGTAATCCCCTGGTCCGTCGGACTGTCTATGTCACTTTATTCTTCCCACTAAATCTTTCGATCTCTTAGACCTTTCGACCGATCCCTTAAACCTCTGTCGCACATTAAACTATAAACGTAATAGACTTTTCACGTAACCCAGTACGAAAAATTAACGATTCGTCTTTAAATCACCTCCGTTTGACCACACCCTTTTCTCTTACCTCTGTTACTCGTCTTAGGGTCCGGGCACCTACACATGAACACCCGTCCCCTACACGTCCTCTTGGTCAGTTTAAGTCCCCTCGTGATTGTCTGTCAACGAGAGAAGCTGTCAACGAGAGCCGAAAGAGGGTACTCTAGAGAGATCGACAGACTCCCGGGTCCCCACTACACAGTTCCTGGGAACTTTGTAATCCTTTTACATATCGTAGTAGAAAATCCACCATACACTCTACAAATAATAATGAGTTTCGAATACTTTAGAAGATAATTAATTTCACTTACACGATTTTCGAGATTTATGTCAGAGACTTGATTTCGTCGCAAAAAATCGAAATTTTTTAATTAAGAACCTTAAGAATTTGGATCATATTCGTTGTAGGATGAAAGTCTCTTTTACGAATGTTCAAATTCTGACTTTAAAAGACTACGAATGTGTCGAAGAACGGTTACCTAATACAAACGGAAGGTAAGAAATCTGAAGGTTACAACCATAGGGGACACAAAAAAAATTAGTAAAAGAGGAAATACTTTTGTCGAAACACTAGATGAATTTTACTTCTCTACCTTACTTTTAAGACCAGGACCTATAAAGAAAAGAAAAAGTTACCACTTTTGAAGGAAATATTTCATGTAATTCCCTTTGTATAGTCTCCCGTATTTAATAAGATATAAAAGTACACTGTTCAATTATTATTCTAACTCAAGAAGACAGACAGAGACTCCACTGAGAGTAACGAGACTCTTATCTATTATGTGTCTCTTTATGTGTAAACCTACTGACATATTTCTACCGTGCATACGAATTCCTAAAGGTATCACTTCAATCTACTTACAATAGTTATAAGTAAAAAGAAAAGAGTTCTTACTTTTATGATGGTGACAGGACATTTCGATTGGACTTAGACATAATTGACCGACTGCATTACAAGGCCCCCCAAAAAACCAACTAAAGGATCGTCAGTTCTCTATGGTACTGCTAAGTGACACAGACTAAAAACACCTAACCATTACCAAGTCTGTGTACCCTCATTAAGTTTCGAAACGAAAACGCCCAAGTTATTAAGGTAGAGGTGAATCTTTACTTCACTATCTAAAAAAATTTCGTTGATTTATTACGTACCACACTACCCTACTCCTCTCATAACGATTTTAAGTGTAGTTTTTCGTAAGAGATAGTGAGACGAACCAAGAGTCTCGACAAGGTAATCACGGGGAAATTGTACATTATAAAGGGTTAATTTACACAACCATTCTTAATAAGTAAAATTATTAATTTTTCGAAGGGGTCGAGGGACTTCTCGCAATGGTACCTCCGGGTCGAGGTGACGACCCTTATTAGTGTCGTACGATTACATTCCTCTCCTACAGTCAACTTACGATCATAACGGTAACCCACTTTGATTGAAACTCGAATAAAGTCACCGACTCGGGACTCTGTGGGTACTTCACTGGAAAACGATACCGTCTGACACTATGCCCAAACAAAACACTGATAATACCTCACATTTTAAATAGTCGACAATACATATATCTGATACGAAACTCTGTAAGATCCTATGACACTCTTTCGAAAGACTAACAAAAGGTATAATGAACAATCGGGTTAAGCCAAAACATTACGGAGTTCTCGAAGGTACTTTAAGACGTTTCTTTTGAAAGAAAGTAAAATTAAATTTCTTTACATACTGGAACTCCGAAAACCGTCTCGGACTACATTTTCATTTGAAACTCTTTCTCAGAATTGGTTTACGTTGATACCAGCAACCAGATAACCATCGTCGAGATAACTTAGAACCACAGTCCCCTCATCACTCTGTCATGGGAGAACCCATATTTTACGGTCATTTCTATTAATATCGACTGTCGAAATCCAATAACTATTAACGGTTTGTGAATTCAGTGATAATATTCTTTTAATATCTCATGGGATTTCGGTTTCTGGGGTAGGGTAATGAAGTAATAAAAACTAAATACCATTCTTAGTTCTATTGGTAATGGTGATGTCGAGTAGGATTAACAAGTACGAATCTCTCATGAATGGTACCTTGTGACAAAATTCACGTAATGTATTTACCTTAGTAAATTAATACTAAAAGTTTCTAGATGTTTCCAGGATCTAAGACTATTAAACTATTTCTATAGTTGTTACGATTCATACAAATGTTTATACTTGTCACGGGTACGCTACTACTACGAGACACTGACAAATCATGATGTATAGAAAGTTTGGTAAGAGTGTGAATGAGTAAACTAAAAACGTTGTTTGGTGACTCCATTTGTCTTGATAAAAACACAATCAACATGTCTCTGTAATACCTGAAAGGGTGTCATAATTGGCAATTATAACCTTAGGGGTTTAGAGGTTTAACCTTCATAAAAATGGCTAAAAATGGTCACTCCTTTTTTTGACTGAATATCTCTAAACACCAAACGAGTCCGAAATCCAGAACAGTGACAGTAAGAATACTTAAAGGGTGTCGCAGTCATAAAAACGAGACTAAAAGTTTTACCTTAATGGAAAGAAATCGAAAGGAACTATTCTCGAAACGAATTCCAGTGAGTCCTTGTGAGATTCTTATTCTTCTCGTTTCACCGGAGAGTCTTCCGAAAAGTAGTCAAGGGTTGAACCAATTGGACCTTTTACTTATTTTCTACTCTTCCGTCTTTTCCCAGTCTTCCGTCTCCCCCTCTCGTCTACTGGACAGAAACTAAAGACTGTGGGAGTCTTGTTTTAACTCCTCTTTTAACTCGTGAAAGACTAAAGGGACCGTCACTCACATGACTTCACACCAGAGGGTGTCCTAAGGTTCGACGTCAGTCGGGTAGAACCCATCGAACAAGTTTCAAAAAACAGGTACAAACGCTTATCAGTATTACATCAGCACTACACACTCCCTACCGGTCTTCGGACCCGACATCCTTGGTCGACAGGTGCAAAGAGGATCCCACCTAGACTAAGAGGTAGACAGTCGTCCGGAACGGTGGTAGAAGAGACATTAAGTCCCGGATAGAACTGTCTACCAAGAATGTACTACAATAGTAACAAAAACAAACCCCCCTGCAAAAGAGTCAGGAGTTAAATATCAATTACAAAATCAATTTAGAAAGAAACAATAGAACCCGACACATATCTGTATCGGATCACTAAAAGTACACACGACTCATCACATTTATTGGACGATTAGTATTCAAACTTAAGTCGTCATGTAAATACACTACAAACGTAGTGGGGACTTGACTTCTCTCTTAGTAGTGATTAATGAAACTCCTCTTTCCCTCTCTCTAAGGAGAGTATCAAACAGGGGATTCAAGGAGGTACAGGGTCAACACGACAAAAAGTATAAGGTTCTATTAATACTAGATGATGAATAGACCGATTGAATTAATCCCGTGCAAAACAACATTCCTTATTTTGACACACGGTTTACTTAGTCCAATTTTCTTACTTCCTAAGTGAAACCCCATGTTATCACCTAAACCTTCTGGCAAGTGTCGATGTTTTACTTCACACCGGACAAGAATACCCTAACCCCGAACCTTTATAACAGTCTCACGATTGAGAAAGAAAGGAAGACTAAGGAGTAACATAAACAACAGACGAAAAGAACCTCACAGATATCAGTCAGAAGACACGGCCGTATCGGAGAGTACCGGCAGAGGTTTACCATCGAAGTCGAAAGTCTAAAAGGGACAAGATATCAGAGTAGAACTGTCGACTAACTGGACCTGAGACACATAGTCAGAGAGAAGAATTAACATTCACAGTCTTTAGTGGTACCGATTAAATTCTTTTTTTCCTTAAATGACCCCTATGACCCCTCGAGTGTCTTAACACCCTTTCACAACCTTTCACCAGTTCTTTGACTCTCTGAAGTATCAGTCTTGGTGTCGGTGTCTTATCAGGAGACTCCTGTGGTGACGAGGGTTCATAGACTGATCATGATCCCTGTGTCCTAAGTCATAACGATGAAGACGACGACGGGTATAGTCAGGGAAGTTTTACTAAGAGATCACAGGGATGTTAACACGTAGTGATCCAAGCTTAAGGTTCAGGTCCCATCCATAAAGACTAATGAGTTCACATCCAGCAAACGGTCAAGAAGCCGACGTCTTCTCCGACCCTTTCGTTCATAGTCCGTGAAAATCCGAGACACCATCTTTTTCTTGATAGCAAAGATGGTACAGAGTATTCCACTCTTTAAGGAGTTTGGTTCCTTCCCATAAATAAATATAAGATCCGTCGGGGTTTAGTTTACCAGTGATATGAGTTACAGTGTCAAGGAGTACAAACTCACTTATACTTGTTAGGTAAGACTTAGTCTATAGCCTTAGTCTATACCCGTTGACATCAACGGGTATTGGTCACTTTGTTTGACCCGAAGGGACCACCGAGTCAACCGCTTCTTGGGCGGACACTACGTCCTCTGGATCCAAGTCAGGGACCCACCCCTTCTAGGGGACCTCTTCCTTTGTCGTTGGATGAGATCATCAGAACGGGCCTCTTAAGGTACCTGTCTCTTCGGACCACCCGATGAGATGATAGGTACCCCAGTCTCAGACTGTACTGACTCGTTGATTTGGTGGTGGTGGTCACTTTGTTCTTTGGAAATATGTATGTCGACGTAAAACGTCCCAAATCCACCGTCTAAGAAGAGATTCTTCGATCCACTTCACACACCTTTAGTACCCATCCACTAGTACCGATGGAGATAATGACTATGACCGAGTTCTAGTTACACAACTCCACCGATCATATAATGAAGGACTGAAAGGAAGACAACGTAATTATACAAATAAATCAAAAAGATCTTATTTTTACTATGAAACCCCGTAAATCCTCGAAGTACCTGGGTTGGAGAAGGTCTTTCGGGATAAGGAAAAGTACCAATCGATTGACTGTTTAAGCTCGGAGGAGGAAGTGATCTATCAACTTTAACATCGAAGATTATCAGAGGTCTGACACAGATTACTCTATAGGGACACCCCGAAACTGTTTCTAGACCGTTTATATAGAATGTAAAAACTCCATAGATGGACACATTAGAAACTCTTACGCATGGACACATAGAGAGAGTCTCTAACCAATTCACATTTTTACCTTTTTACGAAACCTCTCCACTGTGATGATTTATTATTAAATAATATTACTAAAAACGAGTAAGTCTTTAGATATAACGTACGGTAATATACGATCCTTGACACTGTTTAAAGTAATTCGAAACAAAAAGAATAAAATTCTTCTTTACGAGTACCATTTAACTTTATTTAGAGAGAATTGACATCGGTTCATTTATTGGTCAATCTCGGTGTACATCTGTATGTGTCATTTTCGGTATATGTCGAAATGTAAAGATATTAAATTATTAAACCTATAAACCCTAATTTAATATCCCTCTGACCTATACACCGAGTTATAATATCAAGGTGGAGTTCTCTCAAACTTAAAAAATAGTAATTATTTCCTAAGACTTTGAGAAAGACCTCAAAAACAAACCCCGGACTTAAAAATTTCATGTTGACCCATAAACAAAACTTTATCGATTTACCACGGTCCTCGTTGTTAATAGTAATTACAAATGACAGTAAACTCGAAATCTCCTCCTTTTTATTTCGAGTACCCTTTATGACTTTAAACATCCATTATTTTCCTCAGATATTCTTCTTTTGTATTCATTCTTACTTATAATATACTTTTAAAGTAGTATGACTCCCCGTTCTCATCATTTTTCTAAAAGAATTAATATATCAGTCTACAAATTTCATGCTCCGATAGTATAATTTAAACCACTTTTATAAACCAGAAAACCTACCTTCTACACCTTCAAATTTGTACCCACATATAAATTCTTATAATTACTAGATAGGGTAGAAAAAAAAAAAAAAATTGTTTGAGTGGAGTACTAGATGTACGTGTAGACAGAAATAAAACTTCCAGACAATATAGGGTCTTTCTACGACATCAACACAAAGTTTTCATTACTGTGTATTAAAACACTGTGTTAAAACAGTGTTTTTACTAACCGTCCCGTCAAAACAAACTATTGTACTAACACACTATATAGTTTTATTCGGTACGAGAAAATATGATAAATTTTTATTTCTTCTTGGTACTTCTGTACACTTTGTCATCAAACATATAAGTCATCTTAATTCTGTTTAGTGATTTTACTAGAGAAATCGAGAATCCCCCTGATTCAATTTCCCGTTTATGTGTATATCGTCGTCCGTACCGGTATTGTCTTAGTGAACGATATCTGATCAGACGACCTTACTCTAGGAAGACGTCGGTGAGGGCAAGTCGGTTTCATACCTATCTTTTGTGGGAACAATACAATTTGTACTCTTAGTTCGTTTGAATGGTAGATTGGCTTAAGAGATTTTAATTCTGAGCCAGTTGAAAGATATTTCCCGGTCTATCACTTATAAAAACCAAAACACCAAGGATGTCAGAGATAGTGTTGATGAGTTGAGACGACAAACTCAAATTTTCGTAGGTATCTGTTATACATTTACTTATTCACACCGACACAAGGGTTTCCTAAAATAAATATTCGTGACTTTACACTTAGAGTGTATTAAAACACACAGTGTTTTGGAAGAAGAAACATGAAAAAATCGGTAGATTTTTACATTTTTGATATGGAAGCACATACCCGGTAGACTTTTGTCCACTTCCATGTTTAAACCGGGTACCCGTCCTTAAATGGTCGGGACGAAATTTCACGAGACCGGTAAAGGAAGAGAGTATCGAAGGTTTGATTAATCCTAATTTATCTGAAAGTCCTCCGTGTGACGTAGACAACGTAGTGTTGAAACAAAATTTTATGACACTGGACTTAAAATTTACATCTATTTTCACCGATCTTAAATATCCAAGTCATAAATTGATGAGAGAAGGTGTAATACGTTAAGTAGAAAATAAAGTATTGTCAAAGATTAGGAAAAGGGAAGTTTAGATTAAACATACACTGTATATATTAGAAGAAACCTTTTCTATAAACGGAACTGAGTTTGTTAGGGAAACAAGTGAGAATCAAAAGTGAGAACTTTACTCTCTTGTGTGTAAAACCAAGACCTACTTATTCTCTTTTTTTCATTTACCTCAACTTGTAGTCGGTTTTATGTCAGAAACGTATTCTACGGCTTGATTAAAAGGAATCGAAACAGACGAGATAATTAAAAGACGGTCAACGAATAAAAGAAGGTTTAGAATGTGTAGGTGACCTACGTTTTCCTTGTCGTCACTTTAGGTATAAACTCGGTCTAATCATCTTTCTTGAGTCGGTAAATGTGATAATATTGGTTTTTATTAAAGAATTAAGTTAAATTGGTTATTACTCTCACACTCGTACAAAAAGATTTCTGTCATGACAAATCTCACTCTCTACTATTTTCGGGTACGTCAGCTCTTCTTTCTTATACGAGTTGATATAAGGTTATTTTTATTTATTGTCATCTATACAGTGGACCAGATCGGTTCTCCCAGTGTCGTAGCCTCCTGTTTTGACAAGACATCCCAGGAAAATGAAAGGGGGAGGTTCACACCATAGTGACTCTTCCACGACCGGGGAGACTTTAAGATGTCACGCCTTATTAAAGAGTGTGACGAAGAAAAACATCATGGTAGTATTATACTTCCAAAACAATATGTCGAAGAACTCGTGTAGGTTCCAATGTCGTGACTTCTAAGGACGATCGGACTCAAGGGGTGGACCTACCACGGGTGGTGGACCCTTATGGACCAACAATTAGGAGATGACAAAGATCGACCCATGGGACTTTCAGTACAAGGACTACACCCTTTACAGAAAACGGGTAAAAACAATGAGACACGACGTTTCGAGGCGACAGAGGTGACACAGAATAGTTTATCTCTTGTGTGAAGATTGCAAAATTTACAGTACAAACAACAATGGGGGAAAGGGGTGGAGTCCTAAGTCCTTGACGAGGAACTTCCACCACTACACTTATTTAACTCCTGGTCTGTGGTTTTATACTAGTAAAAAAAAAAGGGAATCATTCTTGGGTCACTGGAGTTTCGTTCACATATGTAAAATCAAGAGAGAAAAGTCGTACTTAAAGAAGGGGACTCGAAAGAGTCTGTGAGTGAGCAGATCTAGCAACCGGTCCATTTAAGGTATTCGGGGTGATTTTACGAGTCTTCGGTGTGTATCGAACCTAAAGGTAAGACCTTAAAGGTATTCACTTATATTATCTCACTCAGTGTGTTCACCGTCTTCAACATCCATTCACAAGTCCCTCTGACTTCTAATACGAACTCGATCTCGACAGGTCCCTTCTCAGATTGTCTTAAATCTTAAACTCGACCTGAAACTTTTTACCTATACTTATCTTTAATTTCAGTTGTCTGTATCAGTCACAGAAAAAAAATTAGATAAAATACATATCATATACATTTACAATTAGAGTATATACATATATACAATTAGAGTTGGAGGATTAAATAGAGACGGTGGGTAAAGGGGAAACCATTGGTACACAAACAAATGATAGAGACACTTAGATAAAGACAAAACATTATTTGAGTAAACAGAGTAAAGAATTTCTAACGTGTATATTCACTATAGTGTACTATTGACAGAAAGAGACAGACTCAAATGACTCATACTAGTAGAGACATCCAGGTAGGTACAACAGTGTTTACTGTAATGAATTAAGAAAAAATACCGACTCATTATAAGGTAAGACATGTATATGGTGTACAAGAAAAAGACAAGTAGACAACTACCTGGAAATGTTAATATATTATAAAAAGATACCACCGTGTACCATTGATCTGAATAGTGTCACTAGAAAAACTTTACGTATCCTTATAACTTAGTTATACAACATATAGTCCTCGTTTGTATCGTAACATACATCCAGTTAATATGAAGTTTTTGTTTGTTCGTTTGTTTGTTTTTTTTTGAGTATCCTTTTCTCTAAACACCAATGGTCTTCACGTCTCACCCTAGTTAACTTACTTTTATCAGTTTTCCAAGTCTAAAGGTTAATATTCTATTCATTCACGATCCCTACATGTCATGTTGTACTATTTATGTTAATCACGACAACATACGACAAATATTTTCATCAATTCTTTCATTTAGAGTTTAAGAGGACTGTTCCTTTAAAAAAGAGACAAAGAAATAAAAACATAGATATCCTCTACTATCTATAAATAATTTGAATAATACCGTTAGTAAAGTACTATATACATTCAGTTTAGTAATACAACATGTGGAATTTGGATATGTCACGACTTACAGTTAATATCAAGTTATTTTGATCTTCTTTTTATCAAAATCATATGATTCAGGTTGTAGACCTGGGTTAGTTACAAATGAAGAAAAAGTGACAAGAAAAAGACGGGATTCACACCCGAGATGAAAGGAAACATAAGCGTACAAAATATTAGAAAACAACTTTACCTGTAAAACCTATTGTAAAACTTCGTGGAGACATAAAATTGAAAAAAGTAACTGTTTTTGGAAACAAAAGATAAAACATTGAATGAACCCGAACTAGACATCTTAGAAAAGACACCATACACTGGTGACTACACAGACGAGTCAAAAATCAAAAATAAAGATCAGATCGAAGGATTACCGAAAACGACACAGAAGATGGAGTTAACAATCGGTTACAAAACCCGACTACATGAGTTTGTGGAGTTGGGGTATTAGAAAGGGGGAGATGATACCTAGTCACACATACAAACCATCGTACAAGTTTCAAGTCTATTAAGAATGAACGGAACTTAAACTAAATGATGGTCTGGTAGAGTTTAAAAGGAACGTGTGTACAAATCAAAATATCAGTGTGTCCCTACACATCTCTCGAATAGATCGAGAACATACGGACACGCTCACGAGTCAACGAGTCAACACAGACTGAGAAACACTGGGGGTACCTGACTTCGGTCAGTCCGAGGAGACAGGTACCTTAAAAGGTCCGTTTTCATGACCTCACCCGACGGTCCCCTAGAAGGGTTGTTCCCCTAGAAGGGTTGGGTCCGAGCTTAGGAATAGAGGACTTAACCGTCCACCTAAGAAATGATGACACGGTGGACCCTTCGGGGTCGAGAACATACCAAGAGGAAAAATCCAAAAGGGATAATTGTAAGACCAACCAGGTGTCGAACGGGGTAGATATGAAATCAGAGTCCGATCGTCTCGACACCCAAACGGGGTAAGAAAAAGGTGACGTAAACGGAGAAGATGACTGTCGCAACGACCCATACCTAAACATGGAAGACGGGGTTTAGTTCAGAAGGCTATGACCGTCTTTCGACGATCAAAAGTACCAGTTAAAACGAAAACATTAGGAAGACGTGACTGTTTGACCCCCTAAGTCTTCACCTTACCCTCGTCGGGATCCGTCTTTCGGACGTCTTAGGGTGTGGAGAACGGGTTTCAAGTCAACTAACAGTACTTATTTACGAAGGATTAAACAACAGATGGTAATCAATTAAAGATCTCGGGACTTCACTAACAAAACATAAAAAAAGGTCAAAATACCAACAAAAATTACCGTACCTACCCTCCGAAATATGGAGAAATCCCAGGAAATTTGTTAATTTACAAAAATTTCGTAGCCTCACGTCCACAGAACAAAATGAATACTCAGATCAAATACCGGTCTCCTTCTTCCTAGACGAGGGAGTCCGCTAATAAAAGGGGAAAAGTCGTCATAGTGTAGTTTTCACTATGAAACTACAACGTTTTATATCAGATAAATTTCTACCGTCATTGAATACCTAAATTAAAATAAAAAAGAGTAGTGCATACCTACTGGAAAGCGTACGACTGTCATTCTAATAAACACATTTACGACACCGAACCACACCGAGTAGTATAACTACTCACCCTACGTATGACAATTCAAGGAATAAAATTTCTTCTAAATTTTTAATGTGTAAAAATGTTGAAAATTTGAAATTTAGAGAATTTATAGTGATAATTACCTCTACTCGTTTTCACATTATTATGAGTTTATAACATGTTATACTTTTAGTATACACGACGACGTATAAAACTTTATCAAAATAAATAACATGTTTGTCAAAAATCGATGGTCCAATTTGTGACATACACATCAGAAATTAAATCAGAACGGTAAAGGAACTACCCTAACAATAAAATAGTCTTATATAACAATAATATTATAGTAGTAATATATGTAGTAGTAAAATATCTACACCTTTAACACTGACTCTCTTCAATTCATTGAACAAGTTCCTGTCTGCTCATTTATAACCATAATACGTATAGTCTTTGGGTTAACCAGACGGAGAGTATAGAACGAACCTATTATATACCAGTACACTACACCTTTGAGTATCATAATAAAGGTTGACCCCCATTATATTTAAAATCTCCAATCCGAAAAATTTAAGGAATAGGAAATAAAGACGACTTTAAAATCGGAACGAAGACTCCGACTAATTTTTCACAGGTGAATCTCGTCAAGACCTGAGAAACCGTCATGGAATGACTAGATACTTAAGGGATCCCGTCTCACCATTAACGAAAATATACGGAATAGAATGTCGAGAACGAAATGTATTCCGTTGTTTTAGTTATTCGTTTTAAAAAAAATTTGGTAGTAAATTTATGTCTATTAGAAGAGAAACGGAAAGTTCATAAGCTTTTTGAATCTATTTGTCGACTCTAGAATTTTAATCACAGAGACTTTAAGTGTTGAAATTTGGGACTACGTAATTTATCTTACCACGAGATTCAAGTTATACAAAAGATAACGGAAAGAATTTACTTCTTATGTACTACTATCGCATTCCTTATACTTTCGTCAATATTGAAAACGGTGAACTTTTTTGAAACCCTATTTCTTTTTATGATATTGGTAGGAACTCAAAGTAAACAAATAAAGGTTGTACACTAAGAGGGAATTCCTATAGTACGAACCAGAGATATGAATCCTTTTTGTACAATTTAATCTCATTGTGGAGTATATACACTCTTTGATGAATAAACGATTTTAAATGACAAAAGAATAAACAAACAAACTCTCATGGAAACTTCTCACTCGTTTCACAAGGAGAAAAGGACCCTCGGACGGACCTTACCTTTGTATCGGTTTACCTGATTACGACGATTACAAATGGAAAACTCTTACTTACATCGGGTTTAGTAAAGTCAGAGAAACTACGAGTGTTCTCTCCCTCCTTTTTTTAGAGTACTAGTTCATTGTATTTGATCAATCAGAAGTGAAAACGACTCCAGGACGACGGTCGACACCCAAAAGATTTTACGACTCCCTCTAAGACTTAGGACTCACCAGTTTTCGTGTGTTTAACAAGATCTTCGATAAGAATAACTTTTTACTCGTTATTATCTCCACACCTTTGTCGAGTAAAATGGAAAGACTAAAAAGACTCCAAACTTAGTACAAGGAGAATAATGACCTCCGACAAAACGGGTGTCGACTAAAACAAGAATCCACCGAGTCGTAAACTTATATAGTCTCGTAGTGAAACGAGAGTCACACCGAGTCACTGTTCCGTACTAACAATACATTTCCCCCTTGTTACTCATCCCCCAAGAAACGAAGGTCCCAAACAGGTGTTTATGGGATGTGGATTTCTATAAGAGTTCCGGGACTCTACATATTTAACAGGATTTTTTAGTGGTGGTGTTGACGATGGATGAGAAGTCTTAGGAGGTTAAGACAGACGGGAGGGGTTTGTATGTCAAAGGTGGTTCATAATATATATGTCCGGATATCTTGCTTCTTACATCAGACTACCGGAGATACTATTTTACGTTTGTATTAATATCTCCTTAATCAAAGATCACGTTTTTTATACAGAATTAAAAAGGACATTTGAAAACCCGTTTCATACTAAAAAAAAAAATACGGTAAAGAGGAGTCTGTACCTCAAAATTTTGTCTAATGAAGTCCTTTCCTTTAATAAACTATTCGTCGTCTTCAAATTCATGAGACACTATCCTTCCTTTCTGTCTCCTTTGAAAGATTAACACCGGGGGGACCTATTCATTAGTCTCTTTCGTTACCGTTGGGTGAAGACATGAGAACGGACCTTTTAGGGTACCTACCCCCTCGGACCACCCGACATCAGGTACCCCAGAACTTCTCAACCTGACTCGCTGAAGTGAAAGTGAAAAGTGAAAGCACGTAACCTCTTGCTTTAGCGTTGGGTGAGGTCACAAGAACGGACCTCTTAGGGTCCCTGTCTCCTCGGACCACCCGACGGCAGATACCCAAGCGTGTCTCAGCCTATGCTGACTTCGCTGTGAATCGTCGTCGTCGTCGTCGTCGTCGTACTCATTATGTTATAAGACCAAACATCAGTCTGAAGAGTCCTTAACTTCGTGTGTCTAACCTTCAGACTTTTTTACTTGTTTTCGCTAGTGCTAGTCTAGTATCGGATATCTTTATAAAGTTTTTCACTATGTGACTACACGTCTCCGGGACACGTTTGATGGTCTGTATTCCTAAAACTTCTCCTCTATTTACAGGGAGTTATGGAAAACCCACTTATTACGTCTGTTTTATTTTATGAAAAGAAGAAATAAAGTTTAGTCACCCTTCGGACGATTCATCCTTGATGATAAGACCTTTTGTTCCCTTGACCTAAACCGTAATTCAACATTCAAAAGATAATTCTAGAAACCTTAAGTCTTAACTGTACACCTTACAGTCGATAACAAATACTGATGTATCGACACTGTCATGTATTTATTATTTACGAAGTAGAATATAGGTTCTCGGACCCTACGACCCTACTGGAATCTTTACAACGGAGAGAGTGACCGTCATCAAACTTCTACAAAAGCTACTTAGTTCCACCTTTAATTGTAAGAAGGGGTACTTTGTATGTCCGGAAACCGATGTGTGTTTTTTCGATCTGGACAACACAAGACTAAATAACCTTCAGAGTAATTTTAAGAGTCTACTTCGAATGGAAACATACATATTTTATTTATACTTATGACAAGTCGTCGATATAATAAAGACATACAGTCGTACACACTATAACATATATTCATAGTCAGTCTGAGGTTTATCTTTGATGACACTCATTTTGTCCTCTAAATTATGGTCTAACAGATTCGTCCACTTTCTTTTCGAGTCATTGGTTTACCTTGTGTTAATTCAACTAGAGTGACTGAGTAACCCGTACTCAAACTCGTTCGAGACCCTCAACCACTACCTGTCCCTTTGGACCACACGACGTCAGGTACCCCAACGCTTCTCAATCTGTGCTGACTCGTTGACTTGACTTGACTCCTTAATTACCGTCGTCCTTCAGTAATGGTAGGATACAATTAATAAATGACGACACATTGTTTAATAGGGATTTCAATGACCAAATTTTGTTGTTTTATAATAATAGAGTATGTCAAAACTTTCAACCCTTATAATCACACCAAATTTACCGATGGAGACCGAGTTTCAGGGGTCACTTCAACATCAGTTCGACAATCGACCCCAACGACAGAATCGATACCCACGAACTGGTTCCACTCCGTAAATGAAGGTCCAAGTCAGTCCACTACTAACCATCTGAGACCAGAGAACGGTATACTCAGAGAGGTGTCTCATTGAAATGTAGTACCGTCGACCGAAAGGGGATTTTGTTCATCTGGTACTCTCTCTCTCACATGAGTTCTATCTCGGGATCAGAAAAATTTTTTTAATAATTTCATATTAACTGGATGTTGTCATACAATCAAGGTCCGTGACGACGACGATTCAACGAAGTCAGCACAGACTGAGACACGCTGGGGTATCTGCCTTCGGGTGGTCCGAGGGGACAGGGACCCTAAGAGGCCCGTTCTTGTGACCTCACCCAACGGTAAAGGAAGAGGTTACGTACTTTCACTTTTCACTTTCCCTTCAGCGAGTCAGTACAGGTTAAGAATCGTTGGGGTACCTGACGTCGGATGGTCCGAGGAGGTAGGTACCCTAAAAGGTCCGTTCTTATGACCTCACCCCATGGTAACGGAAGAGGTCAAGGTCCGTGTGTCGTATCAATAAATTATAAATATATGTAATTTTTTAGTAGTGGTACTATTTAGATCAATGGTAGAAAATGGTATATTTCTATAATTCGCTTTTCACTTTCACTTCAGCGAGTCAGCACGGACTGAGAATCGCTGGAGTACCTGACGTCGGATGGTCCGAGGAGGCAGGTACCCTAAAAGGTCCGTTCTCATGATCTCACCCCACGGTGTAACGAAAGAGGCTAATGTTCCAATAACTGACATAAAAGGTCCGATATGTAAAGTAGAGGGACTGATTGAAGAGAACATAACTTTCAACCATGTATAATGAGAAGGAGTGGACAAAGTGAGTACGAGGTCAGAAAAATATAGATTTTACCATAGGGTAATGAAGACGACAAAAGATGAATAATACTCAGTGTTTCAGGTCGGGTGTGAGTTTCCCCCTCCTAATATGTTCACACTCGTATGGTCTTCAATACATATAATCAAACGATCCTGACGACATTGTTTCATGATGTTTGACCCACCAAATTGTCTTTGAATAACAGAGTCAAGACCTCAGATCTCCAGACTTTACTTTCACAGTCGTCCCGCAAAGGAAGACCCCCGACACTCCCTGAGTCAGGGTACGGAAAAGACACGAAAACTACTAAACCACCGTAGAAACCGAAAGGAACAGAACATCTACTTAATGAAGTCAGAGACGGAAGTAGAAGTGTACTACAAGAGGGACGTAGACACAAACAGAGAGAGATTTAAAAAGGAAAAATACTCCTACCGTCACCATGACCTAATCCCGGATGGGATTACTAGAGTTGAACTGAGTAGATATTTTGGAATAGAAGTTTATTCCCAATCTTTAAGTGACTGAGACGTCCAATCTTTAAGTGACTGTGACTCCCAATCTATAAGTCATATAGAACAAAATGACCCCTGTGTTAAGTTGGGTGTTGTCACTGGTAGTGACCTCCGACAAAATCTTTACCGGGTGGTGTACAACCATCGAACCTTCGGTTTCCCTCCTCTGTTAAAAATACCACGGACGACCCTAGTCGAAGGTGGACTATCTTCGATCTTGGTACCGTCTGACAGACCGGTCTCTACCTCGACACCTCTTCTCAGAACGACGGTCTGAGAGACTATGTACTCGTACCTCCCTTACCCTCTTATTGGACCAAGAAGGGGTAAGACGGGGTAAGGTTCAGTCAACTGTTCCCGTGGATGTTTTCAGTCGGGAGGACCTTCTCGACTCGACCTCTTTCCGTTCGTCACCTAGACTCCGTGTATACACGGAGTATACACAATCTAGACGTCGTTCCGTAGGGTCTCACTACGTCGTTTGAGTGCTTCTGTAGTGTCCTACAATTTTTTTAAAAACTCCAATTGTGTCGTTACAGCTATGAACAACCTTGGTGCACGTTATGATCGAGTTCCATCAAGTGTCTACGTTGTAATCTAACATGATGTAAAGAAAAACTATATAACCGTCAAAGACACAGGATTAATGAAATCATTCACCTTGAAAATCTATATAGATATGGATCTCTTCGGTACTTTTTTTAAGGGTTCTGTGATTCCTGAGACACTTAACTCTTGTAAAACTTTGCCGACTGTAATCCGTAATAAAGATAATAATAAGTGGTACCGGTATAAATATCTCGTCATGACCCTTCCAACTAGGAAATTACAGAACCGTCGATTGAAAGACGAGAGGTAATAGGGTAGAACTAGAATCTTACTGACTTAAGTTCCAACCCGACACTCCTGACACCTCAACTCAATTA
This sequence comes from Capra ibex, assembly GCA_006410555.1. Classification (NCBI taxonomy): domain Eukaryota; kingdom Metazoa; phylum Chordata; class Mammalia; order Artiodactyla; family Bovidae; genus Capra; species Capra ibex. The sequence goes on along the minus strand of SJYO01046538.1, from coordinate 34,687,339 downwards.
GGTTCTCTTATCCTTTTCAGAATGGATTCTTTTGGTTCCATTGTAAATACCTAGGGTCTCTCACCCCGAAATTTTAAAATCACTAAGTAGACACTTCCTACGGTAAACTTTCTTTCCTTTTAGACCTGTGTACATATACAAGATCGATTTGACTCATAGTGTACAGACGTACGTCGAAGTCGGGAACGTGGACGACAAGAATAACGGTCTCTTCAGAGGGGTGGGGATGAGGACAGAGTGGAGGATAGTTCCCTACTTAAAAGGAAGAACCCGAGTCGGTTCTCGAGGGAATGAGGCAATATGGATAGGACATGAGAAAGTGTCGACGACCACGAGAGGGTAATATTATCAATGGTGTGACTCGGTGATTCGTAGAAATACATAAAGAAGGACGACCAAACATCCGAGGTACTCCCTTAGTCAATAAAGACAGAACGGTAGTGACATAGAAATCATATGTCTCGGGCCGTGTATCTGTGATTTATCTATAAAATCCTTACTCATTAAAAAAACCTTAATCTAACTTTTCTCTCTAATGTCGAAAATAGTGTCACTCAGTTTCCACCTACGAAGGTAACCACTGTCTCATAGAAGACAATGTCAGGAGTTTATGTGATCTTTTCCTTTACCAAGACATTGTCCTTTACATTAAATTAGTCTAGACTTATAAGTGTAACACTGAGTTTATACGTATTCACTACGAAATAAATATCACCTGACAACACGGGCTGAACAGGAAACTTCTAGTGAGTCGTCAAAAGACAAGTGTCGAATCAGAGAAGGTACAATTGAGTCAGAGAAATTCCTTTCTTTGGAAAAAGGTACCTTTCACAGTAGATAGAAACCCACCAAACTCACTACAAACAATACTCCTTCCCCCGTAGACAAGACGTTGGTAGAAGACTGGGGACCTAGGGTGACGTCACGTCGAACAGAACGGACCGGTACCCAGGACAAACCGTAGACGGACCAATAAGTCGTAGTCGACCGTCGGAACTACTACAGGTTCAAGACGGTACGAACACTAGAACTCCTAGAACGTAAAATATAGAAGGAATAGAGTCTGAACCCAGAGAAGACCAAGTGTTTTGTATGACTAGAGATGTTTCGAGTCTTTTGAAGCCGACGGAAGAGACGTAGGGTAGTCTAACACTTGCAGGGAGTCCGAGGGTTCAGTTTTGTTCACGAAAAAAAAAAAAAAAAATTAGTGGATTCGTGGTACAGGGACGTAACCGTCCGTCTTACAGTCCGAGGGAACTCCGTCGAATATGAGAAAGGTCCTATAAGGGACCTTTCAGTCCGGGTCGACTGAAAGAAACAATAAGACGGTTCGGAGGAACCCCCAGGATAATAAAGTGTGAGGGACGTCGATTCCGAGTCTCTTTATCCCACAACTTTTGTCACTGGGTGGGGTCAGAACTAAATGAATTTAGGAAGAGACGAAATACTGGATTAAAATGTTTAAGAAACTCGACTCAGGAGATTTGAACCAGAAAAAACCGTTAAGTTTTATATTGGAAGAGAGTGAAATCACGGATTGAGATTGATTAGTTTTCGTGAAACCGAAAACCTCCTAATAAAAAGGAGACCCATATTTTTATAAAATAAACTTTGGGTTTCGGTTCGTTGCTGAAGAACCAATATCCTCTATAGACGGAAGGGAAATAGGTCCCTCGAATCGGAACACAAGCCCCGAGTCCAAATGACCACTTTTCCTACTATTCAAGTTTCTTCTCTCCACCCACTTCCGTCCGTCCCTTCCTCTAAATTATATTTTTTTATAATAGACTGATGTAAACATCAATGTTAAATATAACGTAAACACAATTATATTTCGAAATAACGAGTGTTTTACGAAAACCAAATAGTAGAACTTCTCCATCTCTTCTTACCAATTTTCAGGTGTTAAATTTAGACCCAAAACTAGTATTAAGGCGGTACGTGGTTGTCACACTATAAGCTACTCGATTATTTTTAAAGAAGTGAACATTTTATTTTTACTTTTCTTGTATAAGTGTCACAATAGTGGTAATTTATTACGAAGTAAATACACTTCTTAAACCGTATATAGGTCTTTAATTTCTCATATTCCCGAAGGGACCACCAGGTCAACGATCCTGAGACACTAGGGTTACGTCCGCCGGTCCCAAGGTGAGGACCAGTTCCTCGATCTAGGGTGTACCACGTCGGTTCTCAAGTGTACGACACTGGCTTTCTAGGAAGTACGGTCGTCATTCGGGGCCGTGTCGGTTTAATTAATTAATTAATTTTTTTTTTTCTTTAACTTCTCATATTTATTCCCGGTGTCGAATTAAAAAGTCGATTATAATTAGAGAAACCTCGAAAGAAGAAGTCAGTCTAAACAAGTTTGACGTTGGAATCAGTACCTAAAGGAAGTCAAACGGATCTCATTTCTTTTACCTCCGGGAATTAACGATTTTATAAACCTTCAAGTACACACGGTGAGAATTTACCGGTAAAGCGTACTGGAACACGACGAAGATACGAACCCCCGAAACAACTGACTATGACTCTTGAACCCTCGAAGGTCGGGTCTAAGGGGTGTACCCTCCGTCCCCCGTCCCTCACCAAGATCAGAGTGATTTTGGAATCGGAACGTTTACTTCGGGGAGGAGAAAGTGTGGGTCACTAAGAGGAAAAGGGGGTCGGGGATAGGAGGAGACCCGGTTGGGTTGTATTAGAGTTCTTCAAGTGTAAAATCGTTGTTTTCGGTCCTTACCTCTAATATGGTATTATAAACATGAAAGACACCCCATGGAGAACACAAGACGACGTCGTTCTTGTTTCGTGTACAATTATAGAGTTATATGATAGGAAGATACGTCACTTATTTACTTTCCTCAACAATATAAATACGGTACCATATTACCTTTCTATTTTTTAAAACTTTATATGAAATTTGGGTTTGGGTCACTTTCTCAAAATCCTTACTAATAAAGTTCTTATAACTTTTACTTCTATTTCGTAGTCTGTTAGTCTTAAGATTCTAAAGATAGTTTGAACATCCTTCCTCTTTTTCCTGAGTCTGGTTGTGACTTATAACCCGAAACCCTTAAACAGGAACAATAGTCTTACTTAAATCTTTAGTCTTGGATCCATAGATATTACTAATTTCTACCGTTACGTTTATACGTATCATGTTTGTTTCGAGTGCCTCCACTACCTTAAGGTCGACTCGATAAAGCCTAGGACTTTCCTACGACAATTCACAATGTAAGTCATACGGTCGTTTAAACCTTTTGAGTCGTCACCGGTGAAAAGAAAGGTCAGGGTTTCTTCCCGTTACAGTTTCTTACAAGTTTGATGGTGTGATAACTCGAGTAAAGTGTACGATCGTTCCATTACGAGTTTTGGGAACTTAAATCCGAAGTTGGCTTTTGAAGGTCTACATGTTCGACCTAAATCTTTTCCGTCTCCTTGATCTCTAGTTTAACGGTTGTAGACAACTAACACCTTTTTCATTCTCTTAAGGTCTTTTTGTAGATGAAAGTAAAATACTGATGCGATTTCGGAAACTGATACACCTAGTGTCGTTTGACACCTTTTAAGCATTTCTCTACCCTTATGGTCTGGTGGAATAGACAGAGGACTCTTTGGACATAAGTCCAGTTCTTCGTTATCAATCTTAACCTGTACCTTGTTGCCCGACCAAGGTTTAACCCTTTCCTCATGCAGTTCCGACATATAACAGTGGGACGAATAAATTGAATATGCATCTCATGTAGTATACTCTACGACCCGACCCACTTAGTATTCGACCTTAGTTCTAACGGTCCTCTTTATAGTTGTCGGAGTCTATACGTCTACTGTGGTGAGATTACTGTCTTTCACTCCTCCTTGATTTGTCGGAGTACTACTTGCACTTTCTCTTCTCACTTTTTCGACCAAATTTTGAGTCATAAGTTTTTTGATTCTAATACCGTAGACCAGGGTAGTGAAGTACCGTTTATCTACCTCTTTTTTACCTTTATCACTTTTTGAAATAAAAGAACCCGAGGTTGCAGTGACACTTACCACTGACGGTACTGTAGTTTTCTATGAACAAGGAATCTTCTTCGATATTGTTTGGATCTGTCACATAACTTTTCGTTTTTATAGTGAAACGGCTGTTTCCAGGTACATCAGTTTCGATACTAAAAAGGTTATCGGTACATGTTTACACTCTCAACCTGGTATTTCTTCCGACTCGCGACTTCTTAGCTACGAAAGTTTGACATCATAACCTCTTCTGAGAACTCTCAGGGAACCTGACGTTGCTATAGGTTGGTCAGTTAGGATTTCCTTTAGTTGGGACTTGTAAGTAACCTTCTTGACTATGACTTCGACTTTGAGGTTATGAAACCGGTGGACTACACTTTTTGACTGAGGAAACTTTTCTGGGACTACGACCCTTTCTAACTCCCGTCCTCCTCTTCCCCTACTGTCTCCTACTCTACCAACCTACCGTAGTGACTGAGCTACCTGTACTCAAACTCGTTCGAGACCCTTAACCACTACCTGTCCCTTCGGACCGCACGATGTCAGGTACCCGAGTGTTTCTCAGCATGAACTGTTTCGCTGACTTGACTTGACTAACTCACTCTGTCAGGGTAGAACGTTGGTGGTGAGGATGATCTGTCTTCAGGGTCGAAAAAAGACGGAGTCCTACGACTAATGGTTCTCACGTTGATCATATAATATCGTGGAAACACACGTAATCATTTCCCGTGGGAGATGTCTCCGTCTGACGCCTATGGTCTCACGGACCGAACCACTGAGTAACCTTTTCTGGGACTACGACCCTTTCTAACTTCCGTCCTCCTCTTTCCTTACTGTTTCCTACTCTACCAACCTACCGTAGTGACTGAACTACCTGTACTCAAACTCGTTCGAGACCCTCAACCACTACCTGTCCCTTCGGACTACACGACGTCAAACACTCCGACGTTTCTAGACCTGTATTGACTCACAGGAAACTTGCTGTTGTTTCAGAGAAGTCATTTACCAGGACCCTTTTGACCTGTCGACATACATTTTGTCACTTCGACCTTGTGAGGGATTGTGGTATGTATTTTTATTTGAGTTTCACCTAATTTCTAGATTTACATTCCGGTCTTTGATATTTTAAGAATCTCCCTTTGTATCCGTCTTACGAGAAACTGTATTTAGTGTCGTTCAAGAAAAAACTTGGGTGGAGGATCTTAGTACCATTATTTTCGTTTTTATTTCTTTACCCTGGATTACACAATCACAATCAACGAGTCAACACAGACTGAGGAACACTAGGGTACTTAACATCGAGGGGACCCGGGAGACAGGTACCTTAAGAGGTCCGTTCTTATGACCCTCACACATCGACAAGGGAAGAGGTCCCCTAAAAGGACTGGGTCCTTAGTTTGGACCCAGAGGATGTGACGTCCTTCTAAGAAATAGTAAACTCGGTGGTCCTTTCAGGTGGAAAACGTATCGTTTCCTATGGCATTTTTTTACTTTTCTGTTGAGAGTCTTACCCTCTTTATAAACGTTTACTTCGTTCATTGTTTCTTAATAAAAGGTTTTATATGTTTGTCGAGTACGTAGAGTTATAATTTGTTTACTTGCTGAATCACTTTTTTTTACCCACCTTCAAGATTTATCTGTAAAGAGATTTCTTGTGTATGTCTACCGGTTTTTTGCGTACTTTTCTACGAGTTTTAGTGATTAATAATCTCTTTACGTTTAGTTTTGATGTTACTCCATAGTGAAGTGTGGTCAGTCTTACACGACACGAATCCACGAGTCAACACAGACTGAGAAACACTGGGGTACCTGACAGTCTTACCGGGTCAGTCTACCGGTAGTAGTTCTTTTAGATGTTTGTTATTTACGACCTCTTCGACACCCCTTTTCCCTTGGGAGGATGTGACAACCACCCTTACATTTAACCATGTCGGTGATACCTCTTGTGACACCTCCAAGGAATTTTTTGATTTTTATCTTGATCGTATACTGGGTCGTTATGGTGAGGACCCGTATATATACCTCTTTTGGTATAAAACTTTTCTACGCACGTGGGGTCACAAGTGACGTCGTGATAAATGTCATTGGTCCTGTACCTTCGTTGGATTTACAGATAGTTGTCTCCTAACCTATTTCTTGTACACCATGCATATATGTTGCCTTATAATGAGTTGGTATCTTTCTTACTTTATTACGGTAAATGTCGTTGTATCCACTTGGATCTCTAACAGCATCTCTTACTTCATTCAGTCTGTGTCTTTCTGTTTATAGTATATTATGACGAATATATACCTTAGATTTTTTCTCATGTTTACTTGAATATATGTTTTGTCTTTCTCAGTGTCTACATCTTTTGTTTGCGTCAATGGTCTCTCATTCCCTCCCCTTTCCAGTTCAACCTTCTGACTCTAACTGTATATATACGTGATGATAATTATTCCTGGACGATATGTCATGACCTCATCCTTTACCGTTGGGTGAGGTCATAAGACGGGTCCTTTAGGGTACCGGTCTCCTCGGACCACCCGATGTCAGAGACCCTAGGGTTTCTCAACTTATACTGATTCGTTGACTCGTACGTCTGTGTGTTCTGTAATTCCCTTTGTACACTATTGTAAAAACTTTTCACTTCTTTTATACTCTCCGGAAGTACTCCGAACCTCTGTCTTCTGACTACAATATCAGGTCTAGGCCCGTCCTAGAGTCCAGTGAACTGAAAAATCACAGGAAATAAAGGAATATACCCAAAGGAACCACCGAGTCGACCATTTCTTAGACGACGTCACACCCTCTGGACCCAAACTAGGGACCCAACCCTTCTAGGTGACCTCCTCCCGTACCGTTGGGTGAGGTCATAAGAACGGACCTCTTAAGGTACCTGTCTCCTCGGACTGTCCGACGTCAGGTACTCCAGCGGTTCTCAGCTTGTGCTGATTCGTGTCGTGTCGTGTCGTGTCGACATATCATGTTTCTGGAGATGAGTTATGAGACATTATCGGATATACCCTTTTATTAGATTTTAGATTATCTATATACATATTGTGTATGTGAAACGATATGTGAATTTTGATTACGTTGTAACATTTAGTTGATACGAGGTTATTTTATAATTTTTCATTTTATTTCATTTTTTGGAACCCTTTTATTTTTAGATAAACTTTTTTTTTTAAGATGACTCTATAAAACCCGGTGTCAATCAATGAAATTGAAGAGAGAAGATTTTCTCAAGGTTTCAAATCGGTTTTTATCAAGGGGACTATTTGTAACTTCGGGTTGGATATAAAGAACTTTTTTCCAAAAAATTCTTTTAGATCTGATATATCTCCTCACCCTTTCTTTACGTATTAGTTTTGGTCTTTAAGTCTGGATATTTTCTTTCTCATGACCTCACCCCACGGTCACGGAAGAGACTATTTTCTTTTTACAATATAAATAATTTTCAACTTTTGACAATACTATACACTACGGTATCAGTTTCATTGATACCGTATATAAATCTTTTTCATAATCACAATGTTTTCTGTTTCCCAAATATGGACATTAATATGTGTACCGTGAATTTTGAACCGATTCTGTTTATTTCGTCATATTTTTACTTTTTTCATACACGATCCTTTTATGTACTTTTCAACTGTATAGTTAAATAGTACAATCTGACTATTTGTTTGTAGTTGGGACCGGACACCGGTCGTAATGGATTTGTTTAAGACTAGAATAGGGTTTCACTTGAATAAGAGGAATACAATTCGTTAACGATTTTACTATAAAAGAGTAAGTATAAGAATAGATGAAGAGCAGTCATCGGACTCTTCTATAATAACAGGGATAAAAATGTATGTCATATACCTTCTTCCTTAGTCTCCAGCAGAAACTGAACGGTTTCCAGTATCTTGATCAACCCTGGATTTAAGTCTAGAGTTAGAGGTAAAAAAGGAAACATAACATAGTGCTTACGAGGATTCGTTTACCAAAGGATTGAGGAAGGTTTTTGAGTTGTGAGTAGGTTCAGGATCGGTACCTACTGAATTCGACGAGTGTGGCTTATGACTTTGAAAGAGGAGACCAACAGTTCCATGGTAAATTAAGAAGGGTTAGAGACGAACCGCTTTACGATAGGTAAACACTTTAGTAAACCCATAGAGAGTTTACGTACCATAGTTTTCTTCTGAGTCGAGACAATCAACGGAGACAGAGTTCATTTTATCCGACCAGGAACTCTATCAGGTGCTAGTTCTAAAAGAGTCGGACACACGATTTCTTCATTCTGTTGGTTGTGTATTTTTCTAGAGTGTCGAAGTCCGATGAGACCACTTTCTTTGCCTCTTTCTTGGTTTTATATACCAACGATATCCGACTCACACAGGAGGGTTTTACATACAACTTAGGGACAGGAGGTTACATTATAGTAAACCGTCACCTCAAAAACTCTCCATCAATCTAATACAATACTCTCACCCCGGGGAGTACCACATTAATTCGAGAGTATTTTTCTACTTCTCTGTGTTCGTAAGAAAGAAGTGACACTCTCATGTCGATCTTCGGACCTTTTCTCGGGATTGATTTGTGATTTAGACGACCGTGAAACTAGAACCTGATGAGTCGGAGGTCTTGACACTCTTTATGTACAAACGACGAATATTCAGTGGGTGAGACACTATAAACCAATGTCGTCGGACCCGTCTGATTCTGTCTCCACGTTTGTTACTTGTCTTTAAACTACGTTGATCAGAACATTGTAATCGAATTATACAGTCACAAAAATAAAGAAGTTAACACGAACATCATCCGTTCTAAGATTTCACCGGGAGTCACTCAGTGTCGAAATGTATTAGGACAGGGGAACTTACCTCCGTTTTAAACCCTAAACGAAGATCGACCTAATACCGTTTCTACTACCCTATCAGTCAGGGTCCTAACGTTAAGTAATGGATTCTGAGATAGAATCACCTAGTCTCTACCTCAGAGGACGACCAGATATACTTCCCTTATATCCGACGGTTCAACACTCTCCCGGTGTCGACACCCACCGGAGATCAACGATTCTCATCAGGAGTCGACTGTCAATCGTTCTTTTTGTCCCGGAAGTCAAGACGTTGGTGTTCCTCTATTTAAGACGGTTGTTGGTGTATGTGAACCTTCTTTTTGGACTCGAGGCTTTTCTTTGTGTCCGGCCGACTGTAGAACTAACGTCATGAGAACTCTGAGACCCATCTCCTAGGTCGATCCGTAACGGACCTGAGGTCTGGGTACCTTTGATACTCTATTCTTTACAGACAACAAAATTCGGTGATGGAAACACCATTGAAGAATCCGTCGATTTCTTTTATTTATATTATGAATTGTCTATATTTGGTGTTACAATACCTTTTTTTGTCGAGACCTTATATCCTCTGGACCCAAGTAGGGAGAACTTAGTCACTCGAACGACACCCCGTAATTCGTTCAGTATGCAAACCCCCGTATCCACTGGGGTATACACTTGACAACCGGACAAGTTATAGAGAAATTCCAGAACTATGATTACGGAGGATCGATTATAACTGTAACTAAGGATATCCTAAAAATGGGTATAGTTTATATGACATATAATAGTAGTATATAAAATTACACCGGACAATCAAAGTGAATAAATCAAAATCATAATAGTAGAAGGGGGACGGGACGGTTTTCAGGTAATTTTAGTCGTGGGAGTCTAAAACTAAATTTTTCCGTTCTTCTTCAAGATCAACTCTTTCCACGAACTCTATTAATAGTAATTGGAAAGTCTTTAAAGTAACATTTCGACTCTTCTTTATGTATCGATTCCAGTGTTTTCTCCTTTACTCTTAAAATACAAGACTTTGTAAAGTCCTTACACTTTCAACCCAATATACACTCAGGACAGATAAAGACCTCGTAACGTGTTACATCCTTTTATCTTGTTTGAATATCGTAGAGATCTCTCTTGACATGGGTGAGAGATCCATTCTGAGAATGCGGTCTTCCATCGTGAAAGAGTAGTCGTAGTCCTACGACCACCAAGGAGTTCAAGTAGATTTACCACACGTAAGTGAGTACGTATTTTCTTTTCTCACTTGTCGTCACGTCGGTGGTGAGTAAAATAACATGAAACAGTGATAATACTTCGTAGTACCGAGTATAAAAATAAATCATATTTACTACTCGGAAGCACTTCGTTTCGGGGTACGAGACGTCCCATTTACCATATAAGGGAGGACTAGGGTGTTCCGTGACACTTGTCACCTCTGAAGACGATATTTATCCTGGACCCAGTCCTTTGGAAACACCCTAATAATTATTAGTTACGTGATGATGTGTCTCATTCTACTCCCGGTCTCAGTAATAGTAGGTCAATCCTTTTGGTTGTTTTAGAACTCCTTTGTTTATTTATAAAGGAAACGAGATCCTCCGTCAACTACACTGGCTTACTCCCTAAGGACTAATTAAGCCAAAAGAAAGAAACGTAAATAAGTCGAGGCGTCACCTGTGTTCTCGTGACCCCAAAGGAGATCTGCAGTCGGGAGTCTCGTGTCCGCAATTGACAGTAAATGTTTGAGTGGTGCGGTGACCTCCGTTTGGATCTTCCTGTCTCGGCGGGTTTCGGTTAGCGACGGGGTTGGACACCGTCTGAGGTCGGGGCCGAAGGGGGGGCGGGGGACCGCAGAGGGCGGGGGAGTCTGGACGAGGAGTCTCACGGCCGACGCGAGAGGACGTGGACAGCGTGGAGGACCTAAACCGTCTTCCTTTACTCCTCTGTCGACCTCAGTGACATCAAGGAGACAAACTTCCAACGGGTTTACTTTTTGTTTGTTTGTTTAGACCACTCAAAGCACAAAGAAAATTCACATGTCTTTACGTCGACGATTCACTACATCCTCTAGTTTCCTCGGAAAATTTATCCTGTGGTTTCACAAGAAGGACCGAACTAGGAACTACCTCTAAACAATCTTTTGAAATCTTCCTTCAACGTTTTCTCCTAATCCAGATAATTTGAGCAGACTTAACACTTTTCAAGAAATCTTTCGAGTAATTCACAGGAGTAACGACTAGGACACCTCTTATACAGTCACGTCACTCGGGACTACATAAAGACAAAAAACACCATCCTCAGTTCCCGTATCAATTTTTATAAATAAATTATCTCCCTATTCCACTATACTAACTAACGGACAATTAACAGTTCAAAGAAACTCTCTTTGTTTCTATACAAGATTGTGTAAGTCATTAAAGTCATGAACCACAGTTACTTCTAATTAGAATCAAAGGTTTAAACTTCAATATAGAATTTTATATTTCTGTAACACATCCCTTTTATGGACCACGTAAGAAAAACCACATGTAACGTTATAAAATTTATCGAATCTGAGGTCACTATCCCCGTTTTACAATTAACAATAAAGGATAGTCATGGAATCGTCAACAATTAAAAGGAATTTAAAGATAAAGAAACATTTTATTACATTTTAATGAACAGTAACATCTAACGTTATCTTTTTCATTCACTATCATAAACTCATAAGGTTAAAAGACTTGTGTTTTAGTATTTGTAAGAAATTTCAACGTCAAAAATAAAATAAGACTGGTCTTAACCAATTTACCGACCAAACATTTACCAAATATGAAATTTCAACAAAAAGAAATTAAACTGTACGACATTCATTCAAGGACTAGGGAGAGTGTAAAGAGAAATCCTCGTCTTTTAGAAATTTACACGATGTCTCTATCTTGATTACACCCTTTACACAAGATATCATGTAAAACCACCAACAACAACTACAAACACACTTCTTTTATGGAACCAACCAGACTCCAAAAAAAAAAAAGATAAACCAGAGATTTAGGTTAATCGACGAAAACCAATTGATAAAAAAGACCAATTTTATTATATAGATTTTTAATTAAAGATGGACGTTAACAAAATTAGGTGTTTAAATTAACTCTTGATGAATTATTAAGTAATAAAGCCAGTTTAAACTTAGAAGGAAACTGTCGAAATTCTCCGAACGAATCCTCCCCTTTCTCTTTCACTCACACCTTCTTCGAGAACTTAATTTATTACATATTTCCAATTTGTATTTCGTAAGAACTGACAGTAGTAGTATTAAGATTTAGTATCAACTGGTATCTATAACTAGAGAAGGAGGCTATTCAGGATTGGAGGAACTACATATAAAAGGAAGACAACTAGTTTAAAAGTAAAAAAATCGGAGATTCCAATCGAGGTATTTTCCATCCAAACTCCTGTCCTAGGGACTTTCCATCCAAAAAGTAAAGTATAAGTATCATCTGTCAAACGAAAGTACCACCCGGACAGTTTCGTGGCTCGACATCGTAACCAACCGAGAGGTCGTCTTCCGTTCACTTATACACATGTGTAGATTAACATTCTCTTTGAGATCAAAAATTTACTACACACATCTTAAAGAGCTTTACTTTGAAATTTTTGGCAAATATCGATAAGTAACTTTTCAGCAAAATAAATAAAGAGGAGTTTAAACTTCTAATTAAGTGTTGTAAAATTAAACCGTTAACCTTATACTGAACTGACAACCTATCTTTGATACTAACAGGTAGAAAACGGAAGATACATTTTACGGTGGTAAAAAGAACAAAGTCACTCACTTTCACCTTCAGTGAGTCAGTACAGACTGAGAAACGCTGAGGTACCCGATATGTCAGGTACCTCAAGAAGTCCGGTCTTACGACCTCACCCATCGGAAAGGGAAGAGGTCTAGAAGGTTGGGTCCCTAGCTTGGGTCGAGAGGGTGTACCGTCCGTCTAAGAAATGGTCGACTCGGTGGTCCCTTCGGGTATAAGTGAACGGAATAAAGTCATGGGTGACCATATAGAAAAACAGAAGTACAAATATTTCATTTCGGTACGTCAGACATTTTATTTCGGAGACAAATTAAAGTAATCTGTAATGGATCTCATACACAAAGTGTTCCATGCAACCTCAACCTTTGAAGTGGTACAACAGAAAAATTAAGTTTCATCATACGTACAATGAAAACCTTTTTTATAAAATTTGTACCATGTACAAGTAACATCAACAATCTTCCACTTCTTTTCATGTTTTTGTTAATATTTCTGATCAATCAGAGTTATCCATCTCTGTTGATAAATTCATAATACCACATAAATAATCATATTTCGTACGTTTAAAAAATTTCACTTCAGTATGACACATGTTTGATATAAGACTAAAATGGGTATTTTACAATAAAAGTTCGCAAAAAACGATAAAAATTCAACGATGTACTATAAAACAATTTACCTATTCGGTATTAAGAAATTCTATAAACAAACAACTGTAAATTTCCAAGTAAAATATCATTCATCTATGTTGTTCGAAACGAACCATGTTACGTCACAACTTTTGACCGAGAAGGGACAAGGTGTTTACACAAAAGTGAAGAGTTTTACCTTACAAAGTAAACCTTCACCTATTTTCTCCGAGAAACTGACTAAAGTAGTGGAAATAAAATTAAAATTACTATTCGTAACCTTTGTGGAAAATGATATCAATTATAACTATCTCAAGATGTTTCTAAGTAAATTTTCTGAATGATCCGGTAATTATGTAGTTCCTTCGTGGAACACTTCTCAGAGGAAATGTTTATTAAGTCCTGTGAAAGGAGAGCGAACACATAAACGTTCGTTCGTTCGTCCTATAAACAGAAATAATTTTAAGAGTTCCATGAAGACTATAATACTAGAGATTTTATCGTCATCATTACAGTCGACTCCACATCAAAAACCCCCAATATTTTAGTCATCCCCTACTACCTAAAAATTTATGATAGTCGACGATCGAGTATTAAACTGATCGTCAGGGACTAAGTTGTCAAAGGATGCAAAGTGATTTTAAGAATCCTTCTGTAAAATTTTCTACTTAAGTAACATGAAAGTTTCTGGGTATGACGATCATAAACCCTTTTTAAAGTGACCCGATCTTTTATAGACATTGTGTTCCAAGTAACACTGGTCTTTTATCCTTCTTTAGGTGATAAATAGGAAAAAGAGTACAAACTGAGGACTAAGTGTTGACAGACATGGTTTATCCCTTGCCCTAAAGGTAAAGAAATGACCCATGACGAAACCTCCTTCAGGTTCACGAGATAAGTACACAGAGACTCTATAAGATTTTGACAGTCTCCACCGTCTAGTGTATTTGTTGATACCTCTTTCTCTTACTTTCTAACTGTTACCACCACCACGGGACGTAAGGAGCCATTCCGATACGTCCGTCCGACTCTCTGACCCTCTTCGGGACCTCAACATGAACCCATCAAGTCCGAAAATTCCATGAGGTAGAGAAACCGGTCCCGACGGTCTCGGCCCGTCACGTCAAACACGGGACGGGGTTTACTCGTCCCGTCTACCTCCAACAGAGTTCACCCTTACACGGAAAAACTTTAACACATCACCTACAGTATGTTTCAGGGACGTGCAGGATCACCACCGGAACAGAAATCTCGTAGTCTTTGAGTCCGACGAATCTATCCTCTGTGTGGTGTCGGTCGTCTTGGTACCACGTTCACACTGCTCTGGGACCCTCAACCCTACCCTCGATACACTTAGTCAGATGGAGGGTCACCGTCAAGACTCTGTCCTTACGCTAGTCTCGGGTTGACTGGTTCTCACTCCAGTTCCCGTTAAGAGGACCGGAAGAACAAACAACCGTTTGTGGACGGACATAAGAGAAAAATACTTTTATCTCACGTTAAGACAATCTATTGTCTATATAAATTTTTTATGAACTTCCTTTTATTAGACCGGTAGTACTCTAGTACCCTAATACTCACTAAAAAGAATTTGAATTTTTATTAGACATGTATTATAAATTATCAATATTTTTACTTTTAATAGAAAGTGAATTTTTTGTTGATTTTATTCAAAACATAAGTAAACATACGGTCGTTATAAGTCTAGAAAGAATGGAAAGGAAAATAAACGAAATCAATCACTTCTATGGATTATTCTTCTACAGTCATCAAGATAACAGAAAAACTTAACTTCAGAGTCATTGTCAGTGGAAAATCAAATAGTGTGTGTCCAGCCAATCCATAATACCATTTCTCTGTTCCTAACGAATTAGTGGGTCTAAAAGAAGGAAGAACATTATCGGTGTGGTTTTTGGTGTGGACTTTGTTGAGAATATTAGAGTTGTTAAAGGGGGGAACGAGACCAATCTCACACGACCCGTTGGTTCCAATACACTAGACCACCCGGTCTAGGCTAATTACAAAAATTAACACAAAAGTTCTACATTGTGTGGGTCCCTCTAAACAAGGTCTACCTACGTCATGTTTTACTTTTTATTTTATTTTGGGGGAGGTTCGTGTTATAACAAGACTTATAAAGAAACTCCGTAGTCGTCTAAAATTTAGTAACCTTCTACTCGACTTCCGTAAGAGATGTAATAACACGGAAAGGGTCATTAAATTTGATTAAAAATCAGAATTTCCGAAAAGACACATCGGGAAAGAGATGGACAGTAACCGTTATAGTGACTAAAAAAAAAGATTTTTTTAGTCTTTTTTCATATATTGTTCAGTATTACACTCATTAATACTGATTCTCATAAAAGATACTATATGGGTTATAAAACAGAACACGTACTTGTAAAGACTCATACAAACACACGCTTACACGTATGAAATTTTCCAGTTTCTGTCGTGTTTTCGAAATAGGAATCTCTTATAATTACTGTTTACATATACATTACTTCTTTGGCAATACACTTTTGATTACTTTATTTATGTAGACTGAGAATAAACATATTTATGCGTTCAACTCCATAAATTTTATAGTTTAGTCTTTTAAATAAATACACCTTTAAAGACTATCAATGATCTAAGGAATAAACTATGTACGGTATATTTGATCTTAAATTATTATAAAATTTACCGAGAATCTTAGGTGTTCTTTTTCGTTTAAACTACCCCTCCTACGAAAACTTTCATAAATTATTCAATTAAAACTAGACCCATATTTCAAGAGTGTGTGTACATAATCCGAATGTCTGATCAAAATAAAACTACGAGAATCTAATTATTGATCAAGAATATGGACTGTTGAAAACACATAATTTTCACTATAATCACTATGATTATGTAAACACATAATTTTCACTATAAGGCATAAATTACGGTAAAATGGAACAACAACAACCCTCGAGAGGTCTAAATAGAGATCCTATCAAATTAACACTTTCGTGTAAATTTTTGTCCAAAAATATGAGACTTAATTCATGAAGAGAAAATCTTATTCAAACGGAAAAGAGAAACCTAAATTCATCAGAATCTTTTTATTTTGGTAGAATTTGAGTGAGAAAGAATGTTAAATCTCTTTTTTCTTTATGTAGTATTAGTCTCCATGATCTACAAATTCCTTGTTCTGAATCCTTTAGTGAATCAGTGGGTCTTATATCTTTTAATTAACACAACTCATACCTTATCCTCTACACTACAAACAGGATTTAGTCTAGTATCCCTGTTAAACGTGTGTCCATCCTCTACTTTTGAACAGTCAATAATTTATTGTACAAATTTTATACGTGCGGACATTCGGAGTTCGTCAAATTTTGTCCGGAGACATGACGTTGGAATTCAAGGTAAAAATCCATTGAGTTACTTCGTCAAACGACACTTTAAGAAGATGACCTCTCAGGTATTAAAGATTTTGTTTTCTTTATCATATTTTGGTAAAGTTTATAAATCCTATACCAGTAATGGTGACTCTAAAAAAAAGAGGTAAATCTAAAGAGAAACTTCAATTTTAATGTATTTGTATTGTTTATCGTACTTGCAGAAACCGATTTACGACATTGACAAACTCGGAATATATTCATTAACGGAATTCAAAAAATTTCATAATTCTATTAATCAAAAAAAAAATTTTATTAATAAAATAACTTCACATCAACTAAACGTTATACAACTAAATGTGATATGTCGTTTCACTAATCCAATATATATATATGTATATATGTGTGTGTGTGTATATATAAGAAAAAATATAAGAAAAGGTAATCTAAATAATGTCCTATAACTTATATCGAGGGACATGATATGTCACCCTGGAATAACAAATAGGTAAGAGATATATTATTAAACGTAGACGATTTGGGGGTCAGGGTTAGGTAAAAGAGGTAGAGGGAAGAAGGACCAGTCGGTGTTCAGACAAGAGAGACACTCAGACAAAGACAAAGTATCTATTTAAGTAGCCACAGAACAAAATCCAAGGTATACACTCATTATGGTACACCATAAACAGGAAGAAAAAGACTGAACGAAGCAAATCATAATATCACAGATTCAGGTAGGTATAACGACATTTACCGTGACAAAGTGAAGAAGAAATCTGACTCACCACAAGGTAATGAATGTGCACGGCGCAGAAGAAATGGGTCAGGAGACAACTACCTGTAAGTCCAATAAAGGTACAGAACCGATAACACTTATCACGGTGGTACTTGTACAAAAAAAAATTCAATGTCAAAACAGACCTATATACGGGTCCTCACTCTAATGACTTAGTATACCGTTGAGATCACGAAGAAACTCCTTCGTGGTATGACAAAAGGTTTTACCGACGTGGTTAAATGTAAGATGGTTGTTACGTCCTACTCAGGGAAGAGAGGTGTGTGAGAGGTCGTAACCAATAAATATCCGAAAAATTACTACCGGTAAGGCTCGTCACGGTACACCATGAAGTAACATCAAAACTCTCTTATTCAACAAAAATCACCGTACCTCATTCACACCTTTCGATCTCTAGAGACGTCGGACTTGTCATCGCGCATTAACAAAAGTATCGTATAAATATGGAATATCTGTGTTCATAGACCCACACGACGAAGAAATGGAACTTCAATGATTCGTAGAGAAACTTTCGTTTTAAAAGTCTATACATCGATAGGTTTCTTGTCTATAAACCTTCGCTATATTAAATCCTTCAATATACTACCATTAAATCCTTCGTATATCTTATATTTCACTACATCTAACAAGAAAGTTAGACTTTTGTCAACGATTTTATTGTCACATCAAAACAAAATCATGTCCTTTTATTTCATATACGGTCCTTATAGAAAAGGAAAATTATTCAAAGGTTTCTTGACCTCTTTTCAGATACTGAACGTATGAATTTTCCTATACTTAATACATCTTGGGACCCAATACATATCTGAACGTGACCTTTAAAACACCCCTTTACAGGTTTAATCAAAGATTAAGGACATAAGACACATTCAGTTAGGGTAAAGACAATCACAGAAGTCTACGTCATCTATATACGTTTTTAAGTGATCATTTTGGAAAGACATTTGAAACCCTCTGTAACGGTCAAGATTTAACTGTCAAACCGTTTACACCTTTAGCTGTAACAACGTCTCTCCGATTTTAAAGTGTCCGTTTGAAAAGACTCACGGTAAACTAGACCACCGTAAACCTCTCTCATAGTGAAACTCTGATAACTAAATGGCGTTTGAGACAACCCATCACAATGTATTAGACGGTTTGATACCGATAACAAAATAGGTCTGGTCTAAAAGTAAAGAGTGGTAAACAGACAGTACTGGAATGGTAAACATCTTAAATAAAGTTTATCCCTATTCATAAATAAAGTTTATTTATTTATTTATTAAATAAGGTTTATCCTTTCAATTTCAACTAATACCCTAACTTGGTAGAAAAGTGAAAAAAAAATTCCACCGATTAAATCAAGTATTGAATACATCCAGGGGAGTACGAGTTTAGAGTAAAACGTCGAACGGAAATAGTTATTCATAAATATCTTTATCCTCGTTTCATTATTAATGACCTCTAGGGATACTGGACGGAAAGGTTCACCGTAGCGGTCTACTTGAACCTCTTAGTAACGAAATCCATAAAGTCCTCAGTAGTGAAACACAAAGTCTATGAAACTTTCCACTACTTTATGTGGAGGCAGGGTGAGGAACGGAAGTAAAATTGTCTCTTCAAGTGTACCTTCTTTAATCGGACCTATCGATTCTGACCTAACAGATCCCAAATCAAATAGGACATGTGGGTCCAATTACGTCTCGACTGTACATCATACTGACCAGATTATTAGGATTTACTACTTACATCTATATTATCGATACCTCCCTTTTAAAATCCTGTAAAAGACTCAAAATTTTTATTCTCCAACAGTCAAGAAGTTATAACAACAGTCAACAACAGTAATGACAGTAATAATCGTTACAGTCAAGTTTTGTAACACGAAAATTTTAACTCGATTCTCCAAATCTAAGGGGTCTGATACCCCTTCTAGAACTGGATCTCGATTATTAAATATCGTTTTTTTAAGTATACATTTATTCAGTCACGAT
Organism: Capra ibex; assembly: GCA_006410555.1. Classification (NCBI taxonomy): domain Eukaryota; kingdom Metazoa; phylum Chordata; class Mammalia; order Artiodactyla; family Bovidae; genus Capra; species Capra ibex. The sequence continues at coordinate 34,667,979 of SJYO01046538.1, read as the reverse complement.
TATAGATTGTTATATTTTAAATTAGTACATATGGAAACAACTACAAAAAGTTGACAAAATTGTACGAAGTCTTTTAATTTTTTACTCCATTTATTATCGATCCTCCTCTCAACATTACACAATTTTAAAATAAACTCCGAAATTTTTATACATTTAAATACCTATTTTATTTGGTATACTTAATTCAACATACATACATATCTCTTCACTCACTGAAAGTTCCGTTTGTTATAAATAATCACAAGGTTCTCCCTTCTCTTCCCTTTAACAACTTTCTACTACGACACTTTCACGACGTGAGTTATACGGTTGTTCAAACCTTTTGAGTCGTCACCGGTGTCCTGACCTTTTCCAGTCAAGAGTAAGGTTAAGGTTTCTTTCCGTTACGTTTTCTTACGAGTTTGATGACGTGCTAACGTGAGTAGAGTGTACGATCATTTCATTACGAGTTTTAAGAGGTTCGGTCTGAAGTCGTTATGCACTTGACACTTGAGGGACTACAAGTTCGACCAAAATCTTTTCCGTCTCCTTGGTCTCTAGTTTAACGGTTGTAAGTGACCGAGTACCTTTTTCGTTCTCTGAAGGTCTTTTTGTAGACAAAGACGAAATAACTGACACGGTTTCGGAAACTGACACACCTAGTGTTATTTCACACCTTTTAAGACTTTCTCTACCCTTATGGTCTGGTGGATTGAACGGAGAACTCTTTAGACATACGTCCAGTCCTTCGTTGTCAATCTTGACCTGCACTTGGTTGTCTGACCAAGGTTTATCCTTTTCCTCATACAGTTCCGACATATAACAGTGGGACGAAGAAATTGAAGATACGTCTCATGTAGTACTCTTTGCGACCTGACCTTCTTCGTGTTCGACCTTAGTTCCAACGGCCCTCTTTATAGCTATTGGAGTCTATACGTCTACTGTGGTGGGAATACCGCCTTTCACTTCTCCTTGATTTCACGGAGAACTACTTTCACTTTCTCCTCTCACTTTTTCAACCGAATTTCGAGTTGTAAGTCTTTTGCTTCTAGTACCGTAGACCAGGGTAGTGAAGTACCCTTTATCTACCCCTTTCTCATCTTTGTCACAGTCTGAAATAAAACCCACCGAGGTGTTAGTGACGTCTACCACTGACGTCGGTACTTTAATTTTCTGCGAATGAGGAACCTTCTTTTCAATACTGGTTAGATCTATCGTATAACTTTTCGTCTCTGTAATGAAACGGCTGATTCCAGGCAGATCAGTTCCGATACCAAAAAGGACACCAGTACATACCTACACTCTCAACCTGACACTTCTTCCGACTCGCGGCTTCTTAACTACGAAAACTTCACACCACAACCTCTTCTGAGAACTCTCAGGGAACCTGACGTTCCTCTAGGTAGATCAGGTACGACTTCCTCTAGTTGGCAAACTAAAGAAACCTTCCTTACTTCGATTTCGACTTCGAGGTCATGAAACCTGGGGAATACACTTCTCAACTGAGTAACTTTTTCTGACACTACGACCCTCCCTAACCCCCGTCCTCCTCTTCCCCTGCTGGTTCCTACTCTACCGACCTACCGTAGTGCCTGAGTTACCTGCACTCAGACTCACTTGAGGCCCTCAACCACTACCTGTCCCTCCGGACCACACGACGCTAAGTACCCCAGCGTTTCTCAGTCTGTGCTGACTCGTTGACTTGACTTGACTTGACTTGACCCCAAGGATTGTGGTTCATCGAGTGTTGATAATCATTGGGGTGTCATTGTCACCACACGAAGACACGAGTCAACGAGTCAACATAGGTTGAGAAACACTGAGTACCTCAACGGACGGTCTGAGAAGACAGGTACCCTAAGAGGACCGTTCTTATGACCCCACCCCACGGTAAAGGAGAAGGTTCCATAGGGAACTGGGTCCCTAGTTTGGGTGTAGAGAAGGTAAAAGACGTAACCGTCCGTCTAAGAAATGGTGCTCGTGGTGGCCCCTTCGGGTGTCAATTGTCATGGTGTACAACCTTTTCTGCTATCCGTCTCAAGATTTGAAACGGACCCCTCCAAGACCTTCTAAACGGTCTTGTCCACTACGACCTCGTCGAATACGTATGATAATTATGTACAAATTCTTTAAAAACGGATTGTAGTAATAACAATTAGGATCACTGTTGACTGGAACCTTAGTCTATAAAAAATTCTAATAAAAAAGTGACCCAAATCAAACTGAAACCAGAGACCGAAACCTATAGAATCAAAAGTGTGAAAGAAGTACAGACATTGATGATATCTTCATCGTCTATTTTTCGGAAATAGTTACGACAAATTGTACGTACGTTCAAAATCTTAAGTCTCAGAAATACATTTTTGAGACCTTTACTACAACTTCCTACAGTTCAACGTCTAAAGCGTTCACTTTTTCCTACAGTGTCTTCATGTAGACAATATGAACCTATCAAACTCTAAATAAACTTTTCAGATCATATATTACCTACACCGACGATTTTATAATACACAGGAAATACACAGTCCTTTCGACCACCATAGCTCCTCCGACCAACAATCCAAGAGAAATTAATAAAGGGAGTACCGTGTTTGTCTCCTTTCCATTCATTCCAAAATGTAAAATTCATTCATTGCTTCCACTCCACAAATCTGAAAAATTGACGAGTGACTTCTCTTTGAACCGATTCTTACTCTCCGTCGAACTCCGGTTGAGCATAATTTGGTGTGATTTTCAAATCCTGGTTTAAGGACCTTCTCGTAAAGGGATGTTCCATTCTTTTCGAGACTCACACACCAATTTCCTTTGGAATATAGTTACTCTTTGTATAATTTGAAGAAATAATTTTTACATAAAGTAGAACCAAAAAATAATTTCAACCAAATGTTATAATCAAAGTCTACATGTTACATCACTAAGTTATAAAATTCTCCAATATGAGGTAAATTTCAATAATATTATATAACAGTTATAAGGGACACCATATGTTATATAGGAACATCAAAAATATACATCATCAAACATGGAGATTTAGGAGATGGGGATAGAACGGGGAGGTAAAGGGATGACCACTGATCAAACGAGGATATAGAAATTCAGACAAAACCAAAACAATATAAATAAGTAAACAAAAGATAAAACTTAAGGTGTACACTCACTATTGTACGTAATAAACAGAAAAGAACAAATTGAATAAAGTGATTCGTCTTATGGAAGATCCAATTAGGTACAACAACGTTTACTGTCCTAAAGTAATAATTACCGACTCATTATAAGGTACATAAATATATGTAGAAGAAATAGGTAAGTAGACAACTACCTGTTAATCCAACGAAGGTACAGAACCGATAACATTTATTACGACGACACTTGTAACCCTATGTACAATAGAGAAGTTCAATCACAAAGGAAAAAGAAACCCATATATGGGTCCTCATCTTAACGACCTAGTATACCATCAAGATGAAAATCAAAAAACTCCTCAGAGGTATTACAAAAGGTATCACCGACGTGGTCAAATGTAAGGGCGGTTGTCACATGATTCCAAAGGAAAAGACGTGTAGGAACGGTCGTAATAAACAACTGAAAAACTAACTATCGGTAAGACTGTCCACATCCCATCTATCGAGTAAAACTAAACCCAAATGTAAAAAGATTATTAATTTGAAGAAATTTTTGATTATGGTTAAAAAGTGACTACGAATGAATTATTTCTAAAACGAAATTAAACGTTTTATGATTTAAAATTGTTGATTTTTAGGATAGGAAAATACTCCTTCTTGACTGATCTCAGTGTAAAGACTGTCCCGAGAATGGTACACTAAATTTAATATATAATCTCCGTCGGAACGGATTACCACCGTATAATTTTAATGTTCAAATTAAAGGTGAGTTCAACTTCATCCTTGAAAGTTTTTACTATTTATGATTTGTCACGTTATACCTTCACTACACTTTATAGTAAAATGAAAAAGAATTTTTCTATAACATACTCCGTATACCAATTTTTCTGGTATCTTTAGAGACCTTTCTTCTTCCATATTTTGTCAGAAAATTAACCGTCTTAGAGGAAGTGAATATTCTAGAAAGAATAATTTACATGTCGTGTCTTATGACTCTTTTTTAACTTATAGAAACAACTTTCTATTCATTCACCTTGTACCAGTCTCGTAACGTACATTGTAAATAGTTCGAAGTCTCACCCCTCTTTCTGTAACAGTCAAGAGACGGTGACCCTGTCATGAAAAATATCAATAATTCAGTCACTATACGTCGTGTGTCTTGGTATTTCGTCCGATTAAAGATTTCCATTTTTTTTTTCGCTACAGATTATAAAATCGATCTTTACTCATTGAGACACCAACGAGAGAAATAAAGAAAGGAATCGATAACACCGACAAAGATAAAAATCACGGGAAAGGGTAGATGTAATAAAAATCATAACTCTTACTTCGCAGATTAGTCTGTCTGGTACTCTTAGATATCTATTTTAATGACGAAACCGTAATACAAACATCTTTGACTCAAAAGACCTTAACTGTATTTCCATCATATTCGTTTTCGTTTTATATAGGAAAATTCACACCTAGAAACGTATTCAGTAATCGGTAACTCGGTATTTTTAGTGTGTCAAGATAATAGAAAAAGTAAACAGAGTAATACTCTTAAGGGAATACTTTCTTGACTGTTGAGAACTAATTAAGTCACCACGGTAAATCCGTAGAACACCTTTTTAAAGAAGACTCTCCACTCGTTGGTTTACAGTGAGACTTGAAGACTATATAATTATCACTAAAGGACTCTCAGTATTTAATATGAGTAGGTCCAAACATAAGAAGAGGAAACAGAAAACATATGTTTGGTAGGGAGGTGGAGGACGGGGTTGTAAAGGTGTTAAATCGAAGGAGTATCGGAGGAAGGTGGATGTTCCACGATGCAACGATTGACGGGTTGAATAACTTCACCGATTCCTGGACTTGTGACCCCTCAAGAAACACCGTGTCGTATCATTACTATTTTGTCTGAACCTTAATAATTTGTATGGAAAATCTTAAGTAAGCGTGTGATAGACTATACTCTAACATAATATTTGTCCACCAACATACGTTACGATGCACACGTACGAGTTAGCACAGACTAAGAAACACTGGGGTAACCGATAACGAACAGTCCAAAGAAACAAGTACCTTAAAAGGTCTATTCTTATGACCTCGTCCAACGGTAAAGAAAGAGGTGTCCTAGTAGGACTGAGTCCCCAACTTGAACACAACAAACATAGGGGACGTTCACCATCGTCGTTGGTTTCCATCTTCTTTTGAATACTCCAACTGAATCATTACTAAAGGAATTATTGGGTAACAAAGGGAAACTTTTAACCCTTTTTCATAAAACCAACTTTTTTGACATGATAGGGTAGAAAACTTATGGTCACAAAACTTTGTATCAATTTTTTCGTAATACGATTCCAGTCACACAGAGTCGGAACCTATACTAATCTTAGTGACCTTGTTAAAAATTTTTAGCGTACTTATGGACCCTAAGTGTAGTCTACCTAAATAACTCTTAAGAACCCACAAAACGACTCCGTAAATACCAAAGTTTTTTAAAAGGAAAGGTCCACCAAGGTTCACATGTCGGTTCCGACGGTTACAGTCCGGGTTGTCCCGATACCTATCTGTAACACCCTCTCAGATACGTGTGAAACAGGTACTATTCGTCCAGTTGACAGTGACAGTGGGGTACTCGAGACGAAATAATGTTGTTGGGACCGGTTAGTCGGTGATGTTGGATCGAGAGGGTTTCTACATATGTCAGTTGAAGACATGGTATATTTGGTTGGTCAAGACGGAAGATAACCGAGGAGTACCTACAATTAAGGAAACGACACGATACGAATTAGCGAGTCAACACAGGTTGAGCAACTCTGGGGTACTTTGACGTCGTGAAGTCTGAAGAGACAGGAAGTGATAGAGGACCTCAAACGAGTTTTAGTACAGGTAACTCAACCACTACGGTAGGTTGGTAGAGCAGGAGACAACAGGGGAAAGAGGAGGACGGGAGTCAGAAAAGATCGTAGTCTCAGAAAATGTCACTCAGTCGAGAAGTGTATTCCACCGGTTTCATAACCTCGAAGTCGAAGTCGTGGTCAGGAAGGTTACTTATAAGTCCTGACTAAAGGAAATCCTAACTAGAGGAACGACAGGTCTCCTGAGAGTTCTCCGAAGAGGTCGTGACATCAAACTTTCGTAATAAAGAAATCGTGAGTCGGAAGAAATACCAGAGAGTGTAGGTATGTACTAATATGTAACACTCAATTCTATCAATCAATGATGCACATTTGTCACGGACGACGAGGGACGACAACGACAAATGCAGAAACTAGGTTTGGAGAGAAGACTTACTGTAATGACCTATGATCATCAATACCAATGTAACGTTTACACAACGAAGTACTGAACCACCAGACCCAGAAATCGATCTAGAGTGGACATAAACAGTCCCTAAGACAGAAGATAAAGGAACCAGTAAGAGTTAGAAGAAAAGTAACGAGGGTTGGGACTAGAATTTATATAGGGTCGGAAATATCGAGAGAGATATTATCAACACAAGACTTATAATTGTTATCCGACAGGAAAGACTAAAGTTTTACCGAATCTGAAGGATTACATCCGTAACTTTTATCAAGAAGGGACCACCGAGTCTACCATTTCTTAAGTTGCCGTTACGCCCTCTAAACCCTAGCTAGGAACCCAACCCTTCTGGGAAACCTCCTCCCGTGACCGTTGGGTGAGGTTATAAGAACGAATCTCTTAGGGGTACCTGTCTCCTCGTAACACCGATGTTGGGTACCCCAGTGTCTCAGTCAGTGATGACTCACTGATTCGTGTCGTGTCATGTGTGTCTTAGTTCAGAAGTCATCAAGTCACTTATTTGATACGTCTAATTTCTGTAAAACTTTACACTACGAAACTTTATAAACAACTTGGGATTCATCTTAGTGATAAAACTTGATCGTACTTCCGTATTACCATAAAAGTACATTTTGTTAAAAAGTAATAATCAGTCCCCGACATATCAACATATTTACGTACGTATTTTAGTCTCAGACGGTTCTTAATTAGTTGTCAAAAGTACACACCGAAGGAAAATTACATTTTAGTCAATAAGACTGGAGAAAGAAACTCGAGTTTATATCGAAACTAATATAGATCCCCGAGACCGAAGACCAATACATCCGAAAGTGTAACACTACGATTCTCGTCTACCTTTTAACACGATATTATGATGTTACATCAGAACGTTTATCGAAACTTCTTAGTTGGATTTTAAAGTATCTGAAGATGAAAATTACCGATGTGGACATACTAACAACGTTTACCAAAATATTACATTGATCGTCAGGAAGAAACCTCAAATAGAAATAAAGAACATCCGAAGTTCACCAGGACACTACGAAATAAACTCGAGAAATTAAACTTTGACTTTATATGTCCTTTCAACAGACATTTCGACTCTCATCTGTCCCTTTAAATTCCCATACACATTTCCGACTTCCATAAGACACGTACACAGACCAGTTTCTATTCCTCGAAGTAACTTACCCCCTCCTTCCGGTCCTCGTGTTTTATATACGAGTTGGTAATCAAATAACTCTTGTATTTGTGAACCTACTCACTTACTTTGGGGGTGATACACGGTGTGTGGTGGTGACTAAGAATGTGGAGATCGAGAAGATGGACCAGTTGTAGATCTGGGAAAAGAGGTTGTTACGATAAAAGTCGATCCATTAAGTCCGAGACATAAAGTAAAATCAAGTGAGAAGTACATTTCGACCATGTAACAATCTCTTATAAAAGTTAAAATGAAGGAAGATAATAACTATAAGGTTTTGTCAAGTTTTGTTTTCAATGTTTAATTTTTTTACTATAAAAGTCATAAGATGTATTTTTACTCAGTCACGTTTTATTCTCACTGTGAAAATAAAAGTTTAAGATCTTTACATACCCAAAGTACCATGAGGGGGGTGAAGTACGTCTCAATGATTCATCCGAACACGTCTAAAACATGGTATATTGAGATCCCCAACATACTTCTTAAAGTAAGATAGTAATAGTTTACATTGGGAATTTAACACGTCACATATTGAACCTGTTGACATGGACCACCGGATCATATACAATGGATGAGAAGAGTTTGTTATCACTCTCGAGTACTTTATATCAATACTACTTAAAAATATAATTCAAAAAATAAGTTATGGTGTGATCTCACTATACACGTCAACAAAAATCTCCTTTATAATTGACTTGTCGGTAAGGGTTACGAAGACATAGAGTAAGGATCAATTGATATAATCTATTAGGGTCTGAAAAGAAACTCCTGGTCAACTACTGAACTGAAAGAGAAAGTACTAGACGATAAAATGTATTCGGTCAAAGTCATTGGGTGGATTTCATGTCCAAAGTCCCACCGATAAAATTAAAGGGTAAGGGATCCCTTTATACACCCGAAAGGTCCACCAAATCATTATTTCTTAGGCGGACGTCACGCCCTCAGTATCCTCTGTGTCCAAGTTAGGGACCCAGTCCTTCTGGGGGACCTCCTCCCGCACCGTTGGGTGAGGTCATAAGAACGGACATCTTAGGACACCTGTCTCCTCGGACCGCTTGATATCGGGTACCCCAGAGTTTCTCAACCTGTACTGACTTCACTAAATTGTGTCGTCGTGTCCCATTATACACAGGTTGAACGGACTACAGTCCTTATTCACCGACATTTATGTAACATTTATGTCTAATGATGAGAGGAAAAACAAATATCTTGATCTTCAAGATTACATCCCGGACCCCTAAAAGTAAAGACTGTACCCCATAATATAAATAATACTACGTCTTAAAGGAATAGTATTTTGTAACAAGGTCGTCTCATAGATGGTGTTTTACAGAGGTTATGGTTTCGGGTATTGATTTCAGTTTCCCCCATCCAGTCTACACAGGGTCCTTGAAGAATGTCTTATGAGTTTAGACGTGTAAGTCACTCCTCGAAGTCTCACCGAAAACGTTCAATCAGGTAATACATTATAAGAATTCAGGTAGGATAAACTCAACCTTGAAAAGGTTTTGTATTAAATCACTGATTGCTTCAGTGATTGGTTGGTCACTGAAAGATGGTGAGTAGTTTCTGTCCCTCCGTAGTATACGCACTAATTCTTTTGAGAAACCTTAAGACGGTCGAACGAGTCTGACTTCTCTTGAACGGATGTTTAGTGAAGTACCTGTGGTGTGTTGTTACCCGTACCGATGTGGACACGATGACTACCCCATTAATTATCAGGTTCTCCGATTGAGTCAAAGGGTTTCTGTGGGTCAGTCGGTCCCAATACTGGTCTTGTGTAAAGATGAAGAGGCCCTAAGGTCGAACTATCATAAAAAACCGTAATGCGGGGAGAGATAATGTCACACACGAATACACACACACACAACCCTCCTTCATGTACAAGACTGAACAACTAGTGAGAGACCAGTACCCGTCCTACCTACCCGACCCCACTCGTACACCGGAAACCGTTACACACATGTTCAACACGACCGAACATCCCAGTACCTTCTGGTGAGACCTATCCTTCAACGAAAAGATCTTAGTAGTAGAGTAGATCCCCCGGGTAAAAGTCACACTGTTTCTACTTCTTTGAGGTTTGGTTCTCTGTGATTGAAACCAAATCTGAAGAGTCTTAAAAAAAAGAAGGACGGAGGTAAAGCCGTGGTCACAAATGTCTCCGACTTACAAAAGAGATGTGCATCTTCTATATACCAGGACATCATACAAGGACACTCCTCGGAACGAGAGATCCCTCGACCTAAGGACACCTAAAACTGTTACCTAAGAAGGATCTTTGTCAAATTCTTGTTTAACACATCCCTTACGGATGATCCGTAATTCCTATCGTAATGACTCACCCTCAATACACCCAAACTTACTGAAACAATAGGAACCCAAGACCGTTTTGTGAAACCCATAATAAAGTAGAGTCTCTACTGTTGTCTCACGGAAGGTTCACTAAGATTTATTTATTAACCGGAACTGTAAACGAATCCAATAACAATATGAAACATTAAAATCCAGAATACATCTTTTTAAAGTCTCGTTTTCAAGACCACTCCATTTTATCACAAGGTTCCGTCGACACAACTGTACCCCCAAGTGTGTCTAACCCCCAAGTACTTCTGAATCGTCTGAGAATTGTAAGTGTGTCTGAAAGGGGATTAAGACCCCCGGACTCCAACCGACCAAAAGGGATGAGGATGGGAGTACTAATAGGAAAGAGTCCAATGGTACTTAAATAGTAAACTTAACCTTGTGAAAACTCTCACTCATCCCCGTGATAATTATTAATACCACTCCGTCGTTCACACTTGTCCCTAATAAAACCGATTTTGATAACATTCCAGTGCAATGTGAAGAGAGTAAAATCTCTCCTTCCGTTTGGAGAAGGGGTACGACTAAGAAGGACACCACTTACTGGGATTCGACCCATTTAATGATCTACGGTTTGTTTCCCTGTTATCTCTTGGGTATTCACGTATCCTTTATTCATCAGTCTAATAATTTTGTCATCAGTCCTCTTGTGCAAAAGCCATTCTTTATCACTCCCCGGCGGTGGAATACAGTAAGTACGTCATTTGAGTACCACTCAGTGACACTGAAGAGAGAGTGAGAGACAGAATCTCCACCTCAAGTCTTCACTGTACCAAAAGTGTCCGAACACATCACTATGTGAATGAATTTTACTTTTACTTTGGACCGAAAAATTCTACTTTTTATTTAGAACAAACCGACGACCCAAACTGTCACTCATGGCCAATAATACTGTCTACAGGAGATTCAGTTCACTTGATTGAGAAGTCGAGACTCCAAAACTTTTTTGTTAAAAATTCGGTAAATGTAAAATGGTATACTGTATTTCATGTGGAAATCGTTAATAATTTGTTCGTCGTCACAAATTTACAATTGAATTTTCATATCCACCATTTATCGAAAAGCACTAAGAAAAAAAAAAAGTTACACATAATTAGTAACGAAATAAAAAAAAAGTCAAAAAATAAAAAATTTAAAATTTTAGAAATTAAGAATGTACGCAAGGGTTTGTACTTGGGGGGAGGGTGAAGGGAGGGGTATTGTACAGAGACCCAGTAGGGGTACGTGGTCGGGGTTCGTACGATATAGGACGCAGTCTGTATCTGACCGCTAAGTGAAGAATGTACTATCATATGTACAATCTTACGGTAAAAGGGTTTAGTAGGGTGGGAGAGGGAGAGGGAGACTCAGGTTTTCAGGCAATATGTGTAGACACAGAAAAAAGGACAGAACGTATGTCCCAGCAGTAACGGTAGAAGGATTTAAGGTATATATACACAATCATATGACATAACCACAAAAAGAAAGACCGAATGAAGTGAGACATATTAGCCGAGTTCGTTATTAGAAACTTCTGGAAAACTTCACAAACGTAACTCCGAAGTAAAAACGACAGAACCAAAGGAGGGGGTGTCAACGACACAGTAGGTGTCACCGGTAGTGTATAAAAGTTTACATTGGATAGGGAAGGTATGTGTACCTGGTGACACCTGGGTTATAGAGAAGTTCACTTGGAGTACAACTCTTCCACGGACTTTCCTTCTGGGACGGTAGAACAGGTCAGTCCGTTGAGTTGACAGGACCGGACCTGTAAAAGTGGACACAAGCCAAACAGTCCCAAGTTCATATGAATAAAGACCTTTTGAACCATTCCGGTCAAATAAAGTTTTGTATATATGAAGGGGGAAGATAAACCGTCGTTGCTCCATGTAAAAGGGGGGAAGAAACACTATCGTAAATTTTTAATTGTCATTCTTTTGTTTAACGAAATTTTAAACCGCGTCGTACTTCTAATACCTACTCCGGTAATCCATCTAAAGATAAATGTCTTATGGTCTTAAATATGGGTTCGGTATCATCAGTTAGGTTAATATAGAAATAATCAAACCGTTTTTAAAGGGACATGGACTTTCCAACGACAAAACAAAATGAAACAAGAAGTCACTTAGAATTATGTCACTATATCTAAATTGGTTTTCCTTCCACTAACTTTTTAAAGAACTTCTTTGACCTGTAGTCAGAATGACCAGTCACGTGTCTTCTTATTTTAGTCCAAATGTGTCCTGTCTTTTAATACTATCCTTACTAGGGAAATCAGAAGAAAAGTTAAGAATTTGAGTTTCATCGGTTTTACTTTGACCCTTGAACTCTTCTTCAAGTACTTTTCCTGGACGACGAAACCTTGTCCTCTCTCATTCCTCCCGGTCCGTCCCGACGAAACGTACCACCGAACGGGTGGACATGTTTCCTCGATAGCATTTGTATTTGTAGTATTAATGTATTTGTACCTCCGTTCGAAGAACCCGTCTATCCTTAAGAATTAGATTAAGAATCAGACATACATGCCTATGTAGACTTTTTCATTCAAGAGAGACTACTCCAGTTGTCACGACGACATGGAAACCATAACTGTTCTTCTAGATATTTTTCACAATATATAAAAACATTTAAGAATCAATCTTTACCGTGGAAGGGTCTATAATAAAATAAACTAAAGTTGTTCTTGTCAAGTGGTGCACACCTTTACCGTAAGTACAAGTTCTTCCGTTGAGTCTCGTAAGACCGTTCGGACCTTCCAAATATTTTTCGTAGAAGGTCCTAATATGAGACGAAAAACATATTTTAGATGAGTATAGTCGTTTAATAGGACACTTTGTCAATCAACTGAGTACTGATTAATTTCTTACAGAGACATAGGTTCTACTTTTGTTAATTTACTCATTAAATGTTTTTAATAAAAAATTGTAAACTGTCTCGACTAATACGGTGGTGACGATGAAATCCATTGGGTTTTGATTGACGTAATATTAATATTACATAAACTGACCGTTTTTAAATTGGGTACCAAAGTCCGAAGTTTCTATAAAAAAGAAGTCGAGGGTTTGATCATTAAAAAGTGTTTTCAGGTAATTTGAAAGATTTTAATATATATATGGTAATCTTCCATTTGTCTACGGTGTAAAACGCACGATAGCTCCACTTCCTAACCCATATTCATCACATGTAACTTTATCTACCCAGACCTTTACCTTTTCTACTCAACCGTGTAATCTATAATTATAAACATATCCTAAAGAGGAACAAAAGAATAAAAGTGGAAAAATTTTAATAGTTAAATCGTGAATTATAAGTACTAATGTCACTTCAAAACTGTATATAACACAACAAGTTTATCCACAATACCCTTTTGGGTTTACTTGAAGAACCAATTGGGTTGTGAAATGTACTTTCAGGAATGAATTATTTGATCCTACGATCAAGTTATGTGTCGTCCCCTTTAACGTATTTTAACAAAATTGATACTAAAAACAAGGCAAAAAAGATAAAGACGACGACGAGTGATCTTAGTCTGTGAATAAAGTAACCTGAGAACGTTATTTATCGTGCAATTTGTCAGAGAACGGAACACCGGAGGAAATACGAAGTAAGACGTAGAAATCTAATTAGAACTCACGGAGGAAGTAAATGTGGAGAAGTCACCGAGTCATCAACTATACATTTGATGAATCGGACGGTCAGTTTTCATCGGTGCGAATATATAATTCATAAATGGTTTATAACAAGACAAATTGGGAACACCATCTACGGTAACAGGGGAAAGACAATTCTTCCTTTCTCTCCGAATCTCTCAAACTTAATATAAAAATTTCAGTGTGTCGAGGATTCACCATCGCGACTCCAACTTTGGTTAGACGGACTAAGGTTCCTGATACTTACATTGACGAGCCGATCTGAAGGAAGTCTCTCTAAGATTTAGACTGGGATCAAATTTTGGAAAACGACAGTACAGTTAACGAAAGGAAGTAGATCATAATAAGTCAATAAGTAAGTTTTTATAAATAATTCGTAGAGGGTACACGACATCTGACCATTTCTTACCAACAGGGGACGGGAAGGTACCGAACACTAGAACACTACGATAAAAAGGAACGTTGGACCAGTTCAATGACAAGGGATTCGTACGTTACGTGAAAAGGAAGGGGTACGATAAAAGGTCACGGAAGAACAGTATAGGACAAATAGGGAACTCTTGAGAGAAAAGGAAGAAGAGATAGTACAGAAGAATTTGGTGAGTTGGAATACCTCTAAAGAGGGAAAGACTTCAAAGTCAAATATAAGAATGAGATTCAAGTTTGTGATCGAGACGGTGGTTAAATTGACACACTGGAACCCTTTCGATCAACTGAAGAGGTATGGAATCAAAGGAGTAGATACTTACTCTCATTGTTTTCATAGATAGGGTATCTCAATAACACTCCTACTTTATTTAAATAAATACATTTCACAAGTTTTGTCACGGACTGTATAATTATTATACACCATCGAATTAATTATTAGTGATAATTATAAAATAATAACATACAAAATAAACATTTCCTAGTACACTGTAAGGACCACAATTCATAGATCATAACGTAGAGAGAACACAATAAGAAAATTTTGATAAATATGAAAAGAAAAGGATACCGTGAATGGTCTCAATAAACAGGGTGAGATTAAAACGAGACTAAAAAGAAACATTCTTTTAAAGAACAGTCTTATTTATAATAGAATTAAATATTTTCCCAGTATAAAATTCTTCATTTTCTGGTCCACCATTAAATCCGAATAAGATGAATATCAGAATACAAAATGAATCGTTATATTTTTTTAGGTTGAAAAGAACACCGATGTATTTACAAATGAACATATATCATTAGAATTTTTATTTCTTATCTGACTCCTTAAGTAATATTTTGAGGAAATGTAAACTCAGATGATTAACAATGATTTGGAACCTAAGACTTCGACAGTAGACGAAATTTGTCATCGGAGGGTTTATTGAACTAGTTCTTTTAATGGGGAAAACGTCACTTTATTTATGAACATTATAAACTTTCCAATTTCCTTTTACACACGTATCATAACTATTTTTACAACTTCCTCGTAAAACAAGTCCTCTTGTTAGTCAAATAGAAAAAGAGTACTTTAGATCTACGGACCCTATTTAAGACTAATACCTCTAAAGTACTAGATTCTTTTCTGTTTAAGGATCTCTCTCGAATATTAAGGAAAGATCATTAGAAAAATAAAAAGTATATATACTCTCATACTTGTGTCTATGTAACAACTACTTCACTATAGGATTCGACTTCCTTCTTTTCACCTGTACTCCACACATACTTACACCCTTTCCCTTGATTATACTCCCGACGAGAACCGGTCTGTGAGACGACCTACAAAACGTACAATAATAATCTCTTACAAGTTCTTCTTAAAAAAAAAAGACCATCGTCCATTGTTCTTGAGTTTCGTCGAATAAAATTCGTTTTTATTAAATGAAATGATACAATCATTTAGGTTCTAACTCTCTGTCGAAATACGACCCCATGTTGACTACGGTTACTCTTAACCAGAGAGAGTAGAGACGAAAAGAGACACAATCGAAGTGTAAATTCTTCTGAGATAGGTACTTCTTCGTTTCCATCGACCGGTAACTAACTAGATCAGGTCCAAATGTAATAAGAAAGCGATCCTTAAAGTCCTTTTAGATCACCTCTTTGACTAGTTGGAAGGGACCTAAACCACGTGTAGGAACTGATTGGTGAAACAAATCTCCCTACTACGTCAGACTAACCGGATAGACCCAACGTACAAGTGGGAGTAAGACCACCTTCGTTCCGAGACTCCATCTCCTTCTTGTCAAAGGTTTTACTCTAACACTACTACTTATAGGTGATCTTTTCTGTATTTTTGTCAAAGAATATTTTATTCGTCACCATTTTTGTAATTACGGGAAGAACTGAGAGAAAGAATTTGGGGAGTCAGGACCCTCCAACTCGTACAAACACATGTATAGACTCACGTCAAGGAGAAGGACTAGATCTCCCGTCACGACGGAAATCAGAATCTTTCCACTCCCAGTGTATCCCCCGGGTCCCACGTATTAAGTGGTCGTGTCGTAGTTGAATCAGAAGGAGAACCAGAGTGAGGTTTGAGCCATCACGTCAAGAGGTAAATAACTCAAGAACGAAACTGACGAACAATGACCCAAGTAACAGGACAAGGTATCCCAATGTGGTTAGATTGAAATGCTAATGGAAGAAAAATGAGGGAAGAGGTCAACGACCCCTAAGGTCAAAGACGGTACAGTAAAAACCTAACTTTAGAGCAATTGTAGGGTCGAGACCGTCCTTATCCAAAAGAAAGACACTTGAAGAATACATCTTAATTTATGACTAAAGGACTAGGGAGAAAAGACACAACGTTGGGTTGAGCGACAGTTTTGTAGAAGGTAATAGAACCGATAATCTAAGTGGATGAATTTACAAGTAAGAAAGTAGACAATTTATTAATATGACAAAAAGGAGCTATTTATAACAAAACCAAGAGAATCCACGAATCAAGATCCAATCCCGACCTTTTTTTTATTACTTACCAAGGATGGTAGTTCTAAAATCCAATTTTAGAATTCCTGAACGGATCACCATGTTACATATTATTAGGTGGACGGTTACATCCCCAGTACGCAAACTAGGGGACCAAATTCTCCCAAGGTGTATGGCGTCTCGACGATTCGAACACACGGTGTTGATGACTTGAGCGTCAGATTTCTGACTCGACTTTGATGACTCGGGTGTCCGTGTCTCGGACACGAGGTGTTGTTCTCTTCGATGGTGTCACTCTTCGGGTACGGGACGTTGTCTCATCAGGGACGAGTAGTGTTAATCTCCTTCGGACGTACATCGTTACTTCTGAGTTTAACCGGTTTTTATTTGTTAAATCACATTTTTTTTAGAATTCTCTTCTAACGAATTTCGAGAGGTTTAATGATCTCTCGTGATCCTTACGTATATGTTTCCGGTCCGGACTTGTCTTTTCTCCCAGTCCTTCCGAAGGACACTTACACCAGGAACCAGGAACTTACTGATCATCAATCGACCCTTACCCTCGATAGGTTCGTTCTCCTTGTCTTAGACGTTTCCGAGTCTCAGTACTCTCTTATGTGTGTGCTCTTAAGACACACACTAAATGTACCTTCTCACAATCGTCTACTCCTTTAGTTCCACATCTTTCACTGTTCTAGTACTCCCCAAAAATTCAGTATCTCTCCACAAACTAGAAAAAAGGATTTTATTAATAGACAGTAAGCGAAGAACTTCTCTGAGGGAAATATAAATAAGTAAACTCCTGAAACCACTTATCGTCGACTTAAGACGGACAGAAGAAAAGACACACTGTATACTCGGTGTAGCCAAGTCGACTCGTAAATCTGAAGACAGACTTCCCGACATGAATTTTTGGTCAAGACCTAGTGTCAAAAACTCTAGGAAAAACTTAAAGGACTGAGACGACTCTGAATGAGAGAATATGAGATTTAAAGACTTTTATAAATCACTACCCGATTAGAGTCTCTACTACCTCTTTTTGGAAGGAAAACCTCATTCCGTCTCCTTGGTCTCTAGTTTAACGGTTGTAGGTAACCTAGTAGTTTTTTCGTTCTCTTTTTGTAGATGAAGACGAAACAACTGATATGGTTTCGGAAACTGACACACCCAGTACTGTTTGACACCTTTTATGAATTTTTCTACCCTTATGGTCTGGTGGACTGAATGGAGAACTTTTTGGACATACGTCCAGTCCTTCGTTACCAATCTTGACCTGTACCTCGGTTGTCTGACCAAGGTTTAACCCTTTCCTCATGTAGTTCCGACATATAACAGTGGGACGAATAAATTGAATATACGTCTCATGTAGTACTCTTAGTGACCCGACCTACTTCGTTCGCCCTTAGTTCGACCTTAGTTCTAACAACCCTCTTTATAGTTATTGGAGTCTATACGTCTACTGTGGTGGGAATACCGTCTTTCACTTCTTCTTGATTTCTCGGAGAACTACTTTCACTTTCTCCTCTCACTTTTTCAACCGAATTTTGAGTCTTTTGATTCTACTACCGTAGGTCAAGGTAGTGAAGTACCGTTTATCTATCCCTTTGTCACCTTTGTCAACGACTGAAATAAAAAGACCCGAGGTTTTAGTGGCGTCTACCACTAACGTCGGTACTTTACTTTTCTGTGAATGAGGAACCTTCCTTTCAATTCTAGTTGGATCTGTCGTATAATTTTTCGTCTCTGTAATGAAACAGTTGTTTCCAGATAGATCAGTTCCCATACCAAAATGGTCAGCAGTACATACGTACACTCTCAACCTAATATTTCTTTCAATTCGTGTCTTCTTAACTACGAAAACTTGATACCACAACCTCTTCTGAGGACTCTCAGGGGACCTGACGTTTCTCTAGGTTGGTCAGGTAGGATTTCCTCTAGTCAGGATCAACAAGTAACCATCCTGACTACAACTTCAACTTTGAGGTTATGAAACCGGTGGACTACGCTTCTTGACTGAGTAACCTTTTCTGGGACTACGACCCTTTCTAACTCCCATCCTCCTCTTCCCCTGCTGTCTCCTACTCTACCAACCTACCGTAGTAGGTTACCTGTACCCAAACCCACCTGAGACCCTCAACGACTACCTGTCCCTCCCGATCACACGACGTCAAGTACACCAGCGTTTCTCAGTCTGTGCTGACTTGCTGACTTGACTTGACTTGACTTCCAGTTGTGTCAAGACAAAACGGTGTAATGTCACGACGGAAAAGAAAGTATTACGGTAATCGTCTTCTCTTCATAAATTTTGTTTGAAGATTCTTCACACGGAGAATACGAAGGGACAAAGAATTAAGTGACGTCAACAAAAGATTCATCCTACTTGACTCTTCAAGACGTTTCAACTCAGGTCACGTATAAAAGAGGAGGTACTTCACCGATATCCTGACTTGCAAGAGGAAATCTTAATACGAAAATCTATTTCTTGAACAGACCACTTTGATAGAATTTTCTTTAGATATCGTAACATCGTAGAACCTCCTCATTGTACAAATGTATTTCTATTGTCTATGTACCGGACATACCATGGGTAGGAGATGAAGACGTATAGTCAGTACCATGAGAAACGATGACTTAGAGTTAACCCGGAATCTTAGACACGGTCTTGTACGAGGTCTTCTGTAATGGTTAATTAATCTTATCCTCGTTTTAGTCAAACAACAGTCACGTACCTAACTCAACCTAACTCATCAAATATTTCAACTATCTCGTCTTTCGGTAGTCATCTCCCAGTAATTTCGTGAATGGAAAACCATTTACATCCCTCAACCCCCTTCTCCTACAGAAAGACTGACATCTCCTCACCTCAAAATTTCTTTTTAGCATATGGCGTTTTTATTCACAACCCTGTCCCTGCAAGCGTCAAACAGAGATTTGATGGAGATGGACCAATGAAACATAAAGACATACAAGATTAAGAGTATCCTTCCTCTTGACTCTTCGACATATATTTTTTTTATTATTATCGTTGTTTTTTGGGGGTTTAATACATTAATTTTTATAAGTGGGGTAATCAAAGATGGTAAAGTATCTAGAAAATCCGAGGTCCCTACCAGAGACGACCCATCTTGTGACCGTATTTTATTAGTGTGACCTTGGAAGATTCCTAGCATTAAAGATTCGAATGGATAACGAATCCTTCGAAGAGAGAAGACTAGGACAGTCCAGTGACATTAAATATCAATAAAGATTCCATAAAACTTCCTATAGTGAAGAACAAAAGTGAAAGAACTTATCTCGAAGGTTTACCTACTCGGGTAAAATAGACTTCTTTCTAAGACAACTTATCTTAGACAAAACAAATACGAGAACGTACTCCACACTGTATGTTTTTATTGTCACGTATAGTGATTTAAATTTTCCAGGGAAGACAGTAGACACATGTCTATATAAAGATCCACCAAACTATCTTGTTGAGGAATCTCAAACTGAAGTCTTTTGACATAAATCCTCGTCAATTATTTATTACGGACTCACAGCTTATCCATGACTCCTATATAAGGCTTTCCTTCTGGGACCTTAGGTTGGGTGTGTTACAAAGGTATAACCGGTGGAAAGAAATCTATCTGAACTACTGACCCCTGACACCAGAACTTGTTAAACCCCCAATGAAAAACAAAACGTTGATAACCTTGAAAAAAATTTCGGGATATGTCACTTCAAGTAAATATATCAAGACTCATTAAAAAAGGACACGATAACAAGTACAGATACCGGGACGGTTTTCCTTGTATCCGAAGTTTAATTAAAAAGGATGCGTATGATAAAATACACAAGACAGAAATAAAAACAACAACACTCCAGTGGTTAAAACAAAAGAGAAACCATAGGTTATAAGAATCTGTTAAAAGACACCGGAGTCTCTCTGAGTCTCCCTCGTCTACAACATATTTAGCATAGGGGACGTACAAAAGGGCCAATATAAAAGGAAAACTTTCTTTTTCGTCTCCTGTCGAGAACACATACTTTTGAAAAAAAATTACGGGTTTCTGATAAATAATTTGGATGGGATGGAGATAACACTCTCTCTTACGACGAAAAGTTTACCTTACTAACCATCAGAGGTCGACGAGCCTCCAACTATTTCCTGTAAAACATCTATGGGTATTGAGACCTATCGTATATATTCGGTGTTTATAAGGGAATACACCTCTAGAAAACTTTGAGTATAATTCAAGGACGGTTTCAGTCGATCAGGTCCTGACATACAGTTTTTAGAATCGTCACTAATTAGTAAGATGAACCAACTTTCTGTCTCTGTTGAAGTCACAGATATTTGAAATAATAGACCCAATTTATGGATAATATAGATACCCGGACAAGGTTAAACGGTTCATTTCGGTCTTCAGGTGCAGTGTTGAAAACAGGACAAAAAGACACATTTACAACACGGGGGAGGCGACGTTTACAAACTTTATTCGACTTATTTGTCCTGTGTCATCCATTGGACCCCTTACAAAATTAGTCTTTATAAAAGTGAGTACCCCATTCCGAAACATATTGGATGATCCTCAACACTAAACTTGATAGGTAACGTTCGTTATTTCGTAACTTTACTCCTACATAAAGAATAGTCTAAAGGTCGAGGTATAAATAAATAAAAAAACAGTGAATGAGTGTATTTTGAAGTAACACTTGACACGTCTACGTTTTGAGATGGACGGGTAACCCGTTATACATGTTTACAGTTGAAAAGAAGGGTCTATTAAAAAAGGTAATACGAAAAAGAAGGTTCACAGTCTTCTATTATATTTTTGTGTTTACGTAACTTTTCTGTTCACACTTTATTTCAGATAGGAAAACGTAACGTGTAGAATCATAGTCCATCGACTAAAGGTTGAGTGTGACCCACGATCACAGAAGATTTACTATTAAACCGGCATGTCGTAGTTGCACCACTCTATACTCTTTTTTCAAACAAATAAATCGAAAGATTTTTGTATAAAACGATATTTGACATAGGATTTTACAGTACATTATATATACACATTAAAAATACATGGTACATGTGATTATTATTTGACTTGTGGATATATTAGTGTGGATAGAATACTTTATATAGACATGGAAGATTCAGGAAACGTACAGGAAAGGACTTTGGAGAGGATAGGTAGATGAGTCTCTATTGAAGATAAAACTTTCGACAATGGTAGAGAATGAAAATAAAATCTTAACATATAGACGTACAAAGGTATTTAATAAAAACTCGTACGTCTTAAGTTTTTACTGAAAACTTGAAAGACAATTATATTTATTTATGTATGGATACCGACTAAGTACAACTTCAAACTGTCTTTTGTCGTTTTAGGACATTTCGTTAATAGGAAGTTATTTTTTAATTAATTAATTTTATATAAAACAGACAAATAAAACGAGTTCTAATACGAAGTACAATTACACCAATCGACACCAAGTAAATAAAAGTGATGACATGTCATAAGGTAACATACTTTCTTTTAGGGGATGATAAATAAAATCGATAAGATAGTTTCCAGTAAAACTCGACTATAAATATAAAAGAATAACGTTTTTATAACGATCTCTCTAAGGACCAGGTACAACGGACCACTAATACCTATTCTCAAAAAGATTCTATATATATATATATATATATATATAAATAGATCCTCACCTCAATGACTCAACATCTCAAACCTGTTTAAGATGAAAGAGCTATAACGATAGGTCGTCATCCAAAAATAAGTTAAAAAATTTTTCACATAAAATTTCTTTAGTTTGAACACTTACGTTAAATTTGAACTACAATTTAAGATAAAAGGGGTCGGTGGTGTACGGTTCTCTTACCGGGGACCAAATATCAATATTTGATATCTAGACGTACTTCGACAACAACCATCGAAACGACATAAAAAGAAAAGAAAGAACAGGAAAGACTAACATACATTAATCAGGTCTGTTCAAAGCAATCTCATTACGGTACCAAGGAACCGACTGAGTAGGGATGTCAGAAAGGGTAATCACCATGTTACTTGTCAGAAAGAGACGTAGACATTGACTTCACCAGTATCCAACAAACTAGACAGTGGGATAAGAAGACCCTTATCATAAGGAGCAGAAAAATTTGTTAAAAATTTTAAATAAAAATTAACTATTTTATATACATCATATTTTAAATGGTAGAGTTGGTAAAATTTCTCGTGTCAAATTATCATCAAATTACAAGTGTAACACAGTTACAGACGATTCAACGAAGTCAACACAGACTGAGAAACGGTGGGGTGCTCGATGGTCCGAGGAGACAGATACACTAAGAGGTCCGTTCTTATGACCGTACCCAACGGTAAAGGAGAAGATCCCCTAGAAGGCCTGGGTCCTTAACTTGGGTACAGAGAACACCGAGGATGTAACGTTCCTCTAAGAAATGACCACTCGGTGCCCCCTTCGGGTCACAAGTGTAATAACATCTGGTCAACGGTCTCGAGGAAAACAGAACGTTTGACTTTGAGACATAGGCAATTTGTTATTAGGGGGTAGGGAGACAAGGGGGTCAAGGACCGTTAGTGGTAAGATGAAAGATAGAGATACTTAAACTGGTGAGATCCATGAAGTGTATTTACCATAGTGTATCATAAACATAAAAACACTGACAGTAAAGTGAATCGTTTTACAGGAGTCCCAAGTAGATACAACATGGAACACACTCTTAAGGAAATAAAAATTCTAACTTATTATAAGGTAACATACAAAAAGTGTAACAAAAAGATAAGTAAGTAGTTACCCGTGCACACAACGAAGGTTGAAAACAGAAGACAACTATTATGACGATACTTTCCCCACATGTTTATGGTGAAGTTCTGGGACGAAAGTCAAGAAAACCCATGTATGGGGTTTCACCTCAACGATAACATGGAGGAGAAGAAACTCCTCACGACGGGGGATGTCCACCACGATCACCATTTCTTAGACGGACGGTCACATCCACTACATTCTCTACACTCAAGTTAGGGACCCAGCCCTTCTAGGGGACCTCTTCCTTTACCGGTGGGTGAGGTCATAAGAACGGACCTCTTAGGGTGCCTGTCTCCTCGGACCGTCGGATATCAGATGTCGCAACGTCTCAACCAGTGCTGACTTCGCTGTACCGTACGTACGTATGTGGGGACGGGGTAAGGTTGACACACCAAGACCACCTTCGACGGTTAAGTCAGTTGTGGTACGGAAAAGAACAGTGTCGACTGACCGGTTGTCCACTTATCGACTAGGTTTGTTTCAGTTATTCTCAAGAAGGG
Organism: Capra ibex; assembly: GCA_006410555.1. Lineage (NCBI taxonomy): Eukaryota > Metazoa > Chordata > Mammalia > Artiodactyla > Bovidae > Capra > Capra ibex. The sequence goes on along the minus strand of SJYO01046538.1, from coordinate 34,644,191 downwards.
ACCCTCAAAAGTCTCGTCTCTTTTATTAAGTTGGAAGAGACACCACCTTCGACACTGTGAATCTACGACAGTGACCGGTCTGCGACACAGTACACCTCTACTGGGAAGATACTCTCCTCTTTTATTTCGGCAATCCGTCTTTTTTTCATCTCTACTTTCTCAAAAAGACGACTACACATACGGGTACATTCTTTGCCTAGCGGTCAGATCCAAGCTACGTCCTATGTCCTACGAACCCCGACCACGTGTCCCCACTGGGTCTCTCTACCATACCCTTCCCTCCACCCTCCCCCCAAGTCCTAACCCTTGAGTCCCTGTGGGCACCGTCTGAGTACTACTACATACTGTTTTGGTTATGTCATAACATTTCATTTTAATTTTTTTTTTTATTTTTCAAAAGGACCGTGAAAGAAAGGACAAGAAAGAGGTCAGTATACTGGATTATTTAAGGAGGGAAATCAGTTCAGTCAAACTCATCTTAAAGATAAAAAACATCGTTTTTTATATCACTGATTATGTCACAGTATTAATATGGACGGAATACGGGATCCCTTTAAGTTGAAATATAACCAGTTTCCAGTTGTAACTAAAGATCTTAAGACTTCCGACAAAATTACTTTACTCTTCTTTATATTACTATATTTTGTCTCAATTAACACATGGTGTAGGGGATAACTTTGACCGTCAGCCTTTCTTACTTTGACTATTTCAAACTTTAATTTGTATAAAGATATCATCCATTATCTTAAAGTAACAACATGGATCACCCCTCCATATACAGAAGAGAAGAGGAAGTATATCCTCTTTTTATACTACAAGTCTCATAAACACCGACTAAATTCTATCAACGATTCAACGAGGAAACTCCAAGATCTTCCTCAACATTTGTCTTGTAATTTAATACTCCGTAAAAGACTACACACGTAGGATTCGGTGCTCCCTAAACAACTACACAATTACTTTTATCAACTAACTTTATTATATTTTGGAATCTTATCTTCCACTAAAACTCCCTGTCTTCAAATTTACGCATGAGGGAAAAAAAAAAAAAAAAAACCTGACTTTTATTTTAATCTCATTTTAGAAGTAGGACATACCCCCTCTGAGGTCTATCCCTTCTTTAAACTTGAAGACGTTCTTTCTCAATATCTTCTACGACTATTGGTCCTCTAATTCTTTACTCTATCTCCCGATGTTAACTGCTGAAGTCAGAAATCTATAATAAAGTGAAAAATTTTCAACCACTGTTCAACATTTCACTAAAGGGTACCACAACCGTCTCGTCCACAGCTCTTATCTTGTCAACGAGGAAACTCCCTCGAACAACCCACAACCGGAGGACATCAATCTAAAAAGAGAAATTCTCTCGGTAGACGAAGTAATTTGAAAGGGTCTAGTCCGTGGTAGATGGCCCTCAAGGTGTCATGGAATTTTGACTCTCGACTTCGTTTCAAAATTCAACGACGGTCTTTTGGTCTACAATTGGTCTAACAGTTCAAGAAAAAAGAAAGGTCTTGGCTTCTAAAGTTCACTCTGACTCACTTACGTTTATAACCTGGTAGGAATATCAATCTTAACCCTCGGTCGTAATCGGAGGAAACCGGAGACAAGGACTTCGTGGAGGTCTGAGTCAGTTTCCCTTGAGATAAATACCAAATTTTTTTCTCCCTCACATCTCCCTCTTTAAGACCGGAAAGTGTAAGAGATTACGTGTAAGGAATGACTCTTTAATATGTACGATTTACGACCCCTTAAGTTATCTATAAGGGTCCCGACAAAGGGATTAGGTTGTATGTAAAGAGGTTCAAAACCAACCCAAAAGCAAAGATTAACATGGGACGTCTGACGGATGACTAGAGTTTTTCTAACTTACTTCCCCTTTATACATTACCTTTGACTTTTACTTTTGACGAGGAAGTGCAGGGGGTTCTTGACTGTAAACTTATAGACTTAATAAACCTGATCCAGAGAGTCATCTCTAAACGTCCGTACTTTTATTCATATACTAAAGATCTTTGTTTACGACTCACCCCGATACACCAAGTTATGAGATCCCCCATCCTTCCGTAGGTAAAAACAAAACTGTTCACGATTATATAAAGGACCCTAATCCCTCAAGTTTCCAAGAGGGATATGGTTGGTTTGTTCCATTGTAAGTACACAAAAATCCCTAGGTTTTGAATAAAAGAGGAAAATTGGAGAAAAGTTTAATTTGATTTAGTTTGTGGTTCGTTGACTTGTCATTGTCGTTTCGTTTTGTTTTTGTCAGAATATAACACCCAGAATATCAAAGTTTTATCTTTTTATACAAAATCCACTTAGATAAGATTGTAATCGATAATAAGAGAGTAAAGTAATATGTCTTAGTTCGTTCTTTTTGGAGTTAAGACAACTGTCCAAACTAAATAGATCGTACCGAAAATTAAATTATAAAATGATAAATTTATCCAGAAATATTAATAATAATAACTTCATATCAACGACATGTTATAATTCAATATCCATGAGTAGAGTGTGCGATCATTTCATTACGAGTTTTAAGAGGTTCGGTCCGAAGTCGTTGTGCACTTGGCACTTGAAGGTCTACAAGTTCGACCAAAATCTTTTCCGTCTCCTTGGTCTCTAGTTTAACGGTTGTAGACGACCTAGTACCTTTTTCGTTCTCTCAAGGTCTTTTTGTAGATAAAGACGAAATAACTGATACAGTTTCGGAAACTGACACACCTAGTGTTATTTGACACCTTTTAAGAAGTTCTCTTCCCTTAGGGTCTGGTGGACTGGACGGAGAACTCTTTAGATATACGTTCACTCCTTCGTTGTCAATCTTGACCTGTACTTTGTTGTCTGACCAAGGTTTAACCTTTTCCTCATGCAGTTCCGACATATGACAGTGGGACGAATAAATTGAAGATACGTCTCATGTAGTACTCTTTACGACCTGACCTTCTTCGTGTTCGAGCTTAGTTCTAACGGTCCTCTTTATAGTTATTGGACTCTATACGTCTACTGTGGTGGGAATACCGTCTTTCACTTCTCCTTGATTTTTCGGAGAACTACTTTCACTTTCTCCTCTCACTTTTTCAACCGAATTTCGAGTTGTAAGTCTTTTGCTTCTAGTACCGTAGACCAGGGTAGTGAAGTACCCTTTATCTACCCCTTTGTTACCTTTGTCACAGTCTGAAATAAGAAAACCCGAGGTTTTAGTGACGTCTACCACTAACGTCGGTACTTTAATTTTCTGCGAATGAGGAACCTTCTTTTCAATACTGGTTGGATCTATCGTATAACTTTTCGTCTCTGTAATGAAACGGTTGTTTCCAGGTAGATCAGTTCCGATACCAAAAGGGTCATCAGTACATACCTACACTCTCAACCTGATACTTCTTCCGACTCGCGACTTCTTAACTACCAAAACTTGACACCACAACCTCTTCTGAGAACTCTCAGTGCACCTGACGTTCCTCTAGTCGGGACCCTAAAGAAACCTTCCTGACTACGATTTCGACTTTGAGATCATGAAACCGGTGGAGTACACTTCTCAACTGAGTAACCTTTTCTGACACTACGACCCTCCCTAACCCCCGCCCTCCTCTTCCCCTGTTGTCTCTTACTCTACCCACCTACCGTAGTGCCTGAGTTACTTGCACTCAGACTCACTTGAGGCCCTCAACCACTACCTGTCCCTCCGGACCGCCACGACGCTAAGTACCCCAGCGTTTTTCAGCCTGTGCTGACTAGTTGACTTGACTTGACTTGGCTATCTTATATCACTAAGTGTTAAAATTTTCTAATATGAGGTAAATACTTTACCAATTATACTTTAAAACAAATATAAGAGACACAATATGTCATATAGGAATGTCGAGTAAAATATGGATCATCAATATGGAAAATTAGGAATTGAGATATAACGGGGAGTAGGAAATAAAGAGAGATTGGTGATTAAACAAGATAGACACTCAGACGACGAAAACACATTATAATTAGTCGAACAACACAAAAAATTTACGACGTATATACTATAATATGGCATAAACAGAAAGAGACAGACTGAAATAAATTAAATCGTATTACGGAAGGTGAAAGTAGGCACAACGACGTTTACCGTTTTAAAGTAAGAAAATAAGATAATTTTATTAAACAAATTTAATAATAAATAAATTGACTTCAACCGGTATAAATAAATTGACTTAGGTATCGAAAATTACCCGAAGGGTCCATCGAATTACCCATTTCTTGGGCGGACGGTCACTTCCTCTACATTCTTCACGTCCAAACCAGGGACCGGATCTTCTAAGGGAACCTTCTCCCGTACTGTTGGGTGAGGTCATAAGAACAGACCTCTTAGGGGTACCTGTCTCCTCGAACCACCCGATGTCAACCACCCCAGTGTTTCTCAGTCTGTACTGACTCGCTGAGTGTGTGTGTGTGTGTGTGTGTGTGTGTATTAATAATTATGAATACTTTTAGAAAATTATCGTGATCCTCTTATTTTTATGTGACTTAAGAACCGCACGGTCTACCTTTCTAGAAGGTATGTATATGGACTTACAGGCCTAAGACAAAAACTGGGTGGCTACACAGAATGACAGTAACGTTTGTTTTTCTGGACTAAAGAGGAGACACTATCCCCGTACCAAAAGACAGTATTATACGACAATATACTACTTTTACAAGAAATCTGTGTGTATATGCATACGAAGATAATAAATTTCCATAAAGTTAATTTAACGAGTAAAGGTAGTGACCTCAGACGTTTATAAACCTGAGTTTATCATAACAGTATCAACTAAAGTTATTATCTTCCTTCTTGACCGAATTGTGTAGGGTATTGTACACAAATCAACGATTCAGTGCAGGCTGAAACGTTGGGGTACTTGACATCGTGCAGTCCGATGTCAGAAGGTGACAGACAGTCCCAAACGTGTTTAAGTACAAGTAACTCAGAGACTACGATAGAGTGATAGAGTAGGAGACGGTGGTGGAAGGGGAAAACGGAAGTCAGAAAGGGTCGTAGTCCTTTCTGAAAAGATTACTCAACCGAGAAACGTAGTCCACCGGTTTAACAACCTCGAAGTCGAAGTCGTAGTCAGGAAGGTCACTTATAAGTCCCAACTAAATAAAGAACTAAAGGAAATCCCAATTCACCAAACTAGAGGAACGTCAAGTTCCTCTACACGTCCCAGTCCCTATAAGGTAAATAATCACAGGAAACAAGAAGTGGATGTAGTCTCCGGATGAAGACAAGTCGAAGGAACTCCTGGCAGTACCTCTCAACTTAATTTGTTGAGAAGGTAACGATTCCTTCCTTTTCGGATGTAAAGAATGTAAAGAGGGAAATGTCTATCTTAAAAAAACAAGTGTCTTTCTTTTAAGAATGAATGGTTAAAGTTTTCTATATTTAACGACATAATTGTAGTGGAGAGTTGAGACATCCGAAAAGGTATCGAAGAAACCACTAGTAAATACTATAAAATGTAGAAAGAGAAAAATCGTGTATGATAGGTTAGTTTAGTCACATCGGAAGACTTCGTGACCATACATCGACGTCCTCTTTGTAGGACAAGGGACATTATTGTTATCAAATTCTAACGACCGTAGTTAAAAAAGGAAGTGATGACCGTTCGTCTTTCGAGTAGTAGTACCCATGTGACGAGAAAAAGGTTGACATAAAGGAAGAGAGGTTCATTGTTACATAATATGACAGTGAGGGATCTTTTGGAACCCAAAGACGATGAGTTGGTATCTCGACGATGTCTGTCTTATCAAAAGAATAACTTACTCGGTACCTAAAATTTTGACGGTTAAGTTATACTTAATTGTAGTTCAAAGTGAATTTTTTACTCTTATAGTGAGTTTCTTGTAAACTTTGGTTTTTTCGTCAGTGTAGAAATTTTTTTAAATTAGTAGTATTAGGGAAAAGTTCTTAAGAGAAGTGAGGATCTTAGACGTTTATTATACGAGGTCTAAAAGAAATGTTTAGACTCATCAGACGGAAAGTGAAAAGGTTCATACTCTTTGAAGAACCGATAAACGGATCCAACACGTCGAGGATATGATGGTTTGGTTTAAACTTAGATAAAATCTGGTTATGACTATATTTTTTTCTCTTTCGGGACGTCTCTAGAGTCGTCATGTTTGTTGATTTATATCGAAAACTGGTAAGATTGTGATCTTGATTTAACACTCGAGGAAAAACCGTCTCCGGTACGGAGAAAGAAAGGTAGAAGGGTCAAGACGGATAGTGTCTTGACTCGTACAACATCCATGAGTTATTTATGAGACTTGTTAATACAGAGAAAAAAAGAGGTCAAGTTTTTCGTGTGAGTAATCTGTCGAAATTATTTTACATTTTTCTTCTTTTTTAAGTGAGTTCCGGTACGTTCGGTTTAAAGTCGTGTCAACCAAATCATTTACGTATCAAACTTCTTTCCGGAGATAACTGACACGACCACGGTTGACAACCCAGTAAAGGGGTCGGAGTGAGAAAGAGTAAGGGACATTAGGAGTTTTATCAAGAATTTATAGAAACGTATACTTTTTAAGTGTAGACGGTACTGATATCGACCGACTTACTCTGTAGTGTAAGTATGATGATACGGGGACAACAACCCAAATTCCCTTAAGTCTTTAAATGTATAACTATTAACATAGTCTCGGGAACATAGATGGGTCAGTGAATACATTACTCACGAGTGGTTCTTGACCCAGTAAGATACGAGATTCTTTTGTTATCACTTGTTTTATCTGGACAGAGAAAGTAGGATCTCGTATTGTGAACCACTCTCTCTTGTCTTTATTTTGTTCATTCGTTATCTCATTCGTATCTTAAGACTCTTTTAGTCCTTCAGTTCTCCTTAGCCTCAACGAAAAATTTTTTTAAATAACACATATCAACTAAATTTTACAACACAATCAAAGTCCACATGTCATTTAACTAAATATATAATTATATTTCACTTGTATATAAGAAAAAGTCTAAGAAACGGGTATATGCAGCAGTGTCTTATAACTTATCTCAAGAGACACGACACTTCATCTAGAAACAACCAATAGACACAATGTATGTATATGATCACACCCAAACAATTAGGGTTCGAGGACCAAATAGGGAGGAAGGGGTGTGATGTAAAGGGGAAACCATTAACATTTCAAACTAAAGTGATAGACATTCAGACAAAGACAAAATATTTATTCAAGTGCACAGTAAAAATTTTAATCTATGGTGTGTACTCACTATCGGATACTATAAACAGAAAGAGACAACTGAATGAAGTGAATCACACTATTAGAGATCCAGGTCGGTACAACGACGTTTACCGTAAAAAGTAAGAATAATACTGACTCATTATAAGGTAAGATATATATATGGTATTGTAGAAATAGGGAAGTAGACAACTATCCGTAAATCCAAAGAAGGTAGAGAACCGTCAACATTCGTCACGACGTCACTTGTGACTTCACAAACACAGGAAGACTTGACCAAAAGAGACCTATATACGGGTCCCCATCTTAAAGACCTAGTATACCATCAAGATAAAGGTCGAAAAATTTCTTGGAGGTATGAGAAGAGGTATCACCGATATTGGTCAAATGTAAGGGTGGTTGTTACATCCTCCCCTAAGGGAAATTAGGTGTGGTAGAGGTTATAAATTACAAGTAAAACAACTCTATAAACGTAAAGATAAATGGTCCCTATAACTGACCAAAAGAAGAGAACATGACAGAAATAGATCGAAAACATAGTCTCATTAAAACTGGAAAATTTACTGAAACTTTCACAAGGAAAGAGAAGTCAAAAAACCTTCACAAACTCTTAACCACCATTCAGAATTTTATAAATCATCTTAACTAGTCACTTTTGTAGACTAAGATCCGAAAACAACAACGACAACCCTCTAAAAACTATGACTAATTCAGAGGAATAAAAAACAACTAGACAAGTCTAAAATAAAAAGAAGTCTTAAGTCAGAACCATCAAACGTCCAAAGATCCTTTCATAGGTAAAGAAGATCCAACAGATTAATCAGTTTCATATTGACAAGTGTCATAGAGTACTAGTAAACATAGACACTTCATAATTAACACTACCGAGGACAAAACTCGGAAGAGAGAAAAAAGAAACCAATCAGATGGATTCTAAACAATTAAAACAAAGATAAAAGTTTCTTAACTAAAAATTAAAACAATTAGAAAAGATAAAAGGGGATAAGAGATAAGGTGAGTAAAGACGAGGTTAGAAAAAATAAAGGAAGAAATACGGTTAAGACCCGAATGAAACAAGAAAGAAAAATAAAGGAACTTCATATTACAGTCTGAAATAAACTCTAGAAAGAAAAAATAACTACATTCACAAGTATCGATACTTGAAAGTAGAATCTTAACAAAAACGATATAGGGTATTTAAAACTATAAGATACAAAGAGAAAATAAACAAAACGACAGTTCTAAAAATTTTAAAGGGAAAATTAAAGAAGAAACTAGAAACCAACACCAGTTCTTTCAACAAATTAAAAATACAGAAACACATAAAAGGTTGAAAGAAAAACGATAACTAAAAATCAAAGCATAGTACACAGTTTTGTCTAGGACCTTTATTCAAACTAGAAGAACTTAAACAAAAACACCGGATTGTATCTAGATAGGATCTTTTATAAAGTGTGCGAACTATTTCTCACACATAAGACAACGACAATCTACAAAAAACATACAGACAATCCAGGTAAACTATACTACAACAAGTCTAGACGACAAGGGAATAACTAAGACAGACCTATTAGACAGGTAACAACTCTCATCTCATAGTCTTAGAGGTTAATAATAACATAACGACAAATAAAGAGAAGAATCAACAATCATAAACAAAATATATAAATGCAGGAGACTACAACTCACGTACGTATAAATGTTAAAAATATGGAAGAACTTAACTAGGAAATTAGTAATATAGTACTGGAAAACAGAGAACACTGGTAATAATTTCATAAAAAACAAAAAAAAACGATACCCGACAGAAAACTAATGGTAAAAGAAGTTTAAAAAGGTAGGGAAATGAGAGTTAGATATACACAGGAATTTCGCTGTCACAGAACATCCGTCGTTTATTAACATAAAACATAAAATTAAAATTTTATTTTTTTAGATAAGTAGGTAAGACAGAAACTTATCTTTTAAATTAACTAAATATGAATTCCATTAATAACTACCATCCTTGAAGGATAACCGTAAAAATAACAAAAACCTAGGGAATAAGGAACGACGAAGAGAATGACAGAAACAGTAAACTTCTGAAAACCCCATCATACGAAACTAAAAAAACTAGTATTAGAAAATGAATAAATAATGTCTAAAAAGGTAACACCAATAGTACTTTGAATTTTATAAAATATCAATATTATACGACAAAACTCAACTATTGAAACTATCGTATATCTTTGTTATAAAAAAAGAAGAGAGGGGAGAATGTAAATTCTAAAACCACAATGTTATAAAGAAAATAAACATAACACATAGGTTATGTATTAATCATACATCAAAATTTTTTACAAATAAAAAATTGAAAATCCGGTCTTAACACTAAATAAGTGGTAATAATGTTATAATCCCTTACACCGAAGTACTATATAAATGGTAAAGGTCACTCAAAATGTGTAATACACAAAAAATGGTATAACTAATGTAATTCAGGGAATCCATGCTAGTTCAAGGTCAGGATCTCACGTAAACACTCTGGTTAAACAAGCAATTCAGGTTGTTTCAATCGGATCCTTGGGTTGATTGTGTTAATCAATATATCATGATATAACGACATCTAAATGTTATGAAAAGTGTATTTATTATATATTTTTTGTTTGTGTTTCTTAACTTTTTGTAAAAATTAGAATGTTATATCATGGAACTTTTCATATCATCATGGTCGATGTAATGGTGACGAAAATACGAATGAAGACTTGTAGGACCCGAACTTTATTTCTATCACATGATGACATGAGATATATCATGATATGTCATTTCATGTATTTTCATGTCGGTAAATATGGTAAATATCTCCTACCATGGTAAATATTTCCTACTTACGCACACTGTCACACGAGGTGTTGATCTACTATGACCCGATTTGAGGTACACGTCTGTCCCAGTGTCTAGTTCCAGGAGTCGACCTGTCTCCGAGTCCGACATGAGACACTAGTCCGTCCCGGTGTCCGACACGAGGTGTCAACCCTTTCAAACGACCGACCCGAGAGACCAACCCATCTCGGAGGTTGACATGAAAGGTCAACTCACCCCGACCTCTGACTTGACATCAGTCCGATCCAGTGACAGACCCGAGGGACCAACTCACCCTGAAGTCCGATACGAGACGTTAACCCACTGAAGTGATCGATCGGTGGGAGGGACCTGTTTCGGTATTCGACACGTGTCTTTAATCCGACTGACATCCCAGTCCAAACATCCGACCTGAGATTACGACGAGTCCTAGTGACAAGTCCGAACGACTAACACACTCTGATCTTCAATGGAGTTGTCAACCCGCCCCGACGACCGACGACCCGTCGAGGTATCGACCATGTCGAGTAACCGATCCCTAGGTTCAATCCGTCTTGATAGTCGGCTCGAGGGACAGATCTGTCCAGGTAGTAAAGTCGAGACGATTACCCGTCTCAACGACCGAATCTTTAGACGAAACCGTAATGACATTCGTCCTTCCAACAGGTAGTATTAGACTAACAACGACATTCGAGACCGGGGAAGAGGCAGAGATAGACTAGTGGTCACCAACTCGAGGAGTCCAAGGGGAGCATAAGGGACATTCCCGGACTCACCCGGAGGATCCCTTCGTAGGGTGTTACAACTCCTTGGACCGACAGGTGACACCCGAATGAAAGAGGGGATCTGTCTGGAATCCGGTCCCAACTCCATCCGGAAAGAAGGATACCGTGATATACCCAAGCCCCGTCTCCACCATGTCAGTTTCACGTGAGGAGAAAAGAAAGATTCTGTCAGGAAGAAACAGACACACCAGGTCCCCCGAAGTCGGAGTAGGAGTCTAAGAACCTAAAAGTGTCACCATAAAAAAGACACTTCTCAACGAGCAACTAGAAGAACACTCTCTCTGACTTCAGTCCTTGTTTGTTGCAGTGGTAAAACTACTATAGTGAGGAGAAAAGTACTAGACGACTAGAGACTTCAAATAGGAACCTGGAATACGTGTATCCTTCTTAATCTCGATACGACACGTAAACTTCTATTAATCATAGAAATGTATTACACATTCTCCTTTGATAAAATCAGTACAAGATACTGGAGCTTTCGTACTGGACTTTCTTACATTTTCGTCTTATCGAAATAAAAGGAATTTAACACACACACTATTTCCCGTAAAGATTGTTGTCCAACAACAACAACAAGTCAACTAGTCAGCACAGGTCGAGAAACGTTGGGTTACCTGACGTCGTGCGGTCCGAAGGGACTGGTAATGGTAGAGGACCTCGAACGAGTTTGATACAGGTAACTCAACCACTACGGTAGGTTGGTAGAACAGGAAACAACAGGGGAAAAGGAGGAGGGAAGTCAGAAAGGGTCGTAGTCCTAGAAAAGATTACTCAGTCAGAAACATGGTCCACCGACTTCATAACCTCGTAGTCGAAGTCGTAGACAGGAAGGTTACTTATAAGTCCTGACTAAAGGAAATCCTACCTGACTAACCTAAAGGAACGTCAGGTTCCCTGAGAGTTCTCAGAAGAGGTTGTGGTGTCAAGTTTTCGTAGTTAAGAAACCACGAGTCGGAAGAAATACTAGGTTAAGAGTATAGGTATTTACTGATAACCTTTTTGGTATCGAAACTGATATGTCTAAAACATATATCGAAACTGATATAATGAAACAGCCGTTTCATTACAGAGACGAAAAATTATGCGACAGATCCAAACAGTATTGAAAGGAAGGTTCCTCGTTCGCAGAAAATTACAGTACCGACATCAGTGGTAGACGTCACTAAAACCTCGGGTTCTTTTATTTCAGACAGTGACAAAGGTAACAAAGGGGTAGATAAACGGTGCTTCACTACCCTGGCCTACGGTACTAGAATCAATAAACTTACAACTTAAAATTCGGTCGAAAAAGTGAAAGGAGAAAGTGAAAGTAGTTCTTCGAGAAATCAAGGAGAAGTGAAAGACGACATTCCTACCATAGGAGACGTATAGACGACGACGCAACGACTCAGCGAAGTCAGTACAGACTGAGACACGCTGGGGTATCTGCCGTCGGGTGGTCCGAGGCGGCAGCAACCCTAAGAGGTCCGTTCTTGTGACCTCACCCAACGGTAAAGGAGGAGGTTACGTTCTTTCACTTCTCACTTTCACTTCAGCGAGTCAGTACAGGCTGAGAATCGCTGGGGTACCTGACGTCGGATGGTCCGAGGAGGTAGGCACCCTAAAAGGTCCGTTCCCATGACCTCACCCAAGACATATAGACTCCAATGACAATAAGGAGGACCGTTAGAACTAAGACCGAACACGAAGTAGGTCGGGTCCTAAAACGTACTACATGAGACGTATATTCAATTTATTCGTCCCACTGTTATATGTCGGAACTGTATGATGAAAGGGTTGAAACTTGGTCAGGAACAAGGTAGAGGTTAAGATTGACAACAAAGAACTGGACGTATTTCCAAAGAGTCCTCCGTCAATTCCACCAGACCATAAGGGTAGAGAAATTATTAAAAGATAAAAAAACACTAGATGTGTTTCCGAAATCACATCAGTCACTTCGTCTTCATCTCCAAAAAAGACCATAAGAGAACAAAAAAGATACTAGACTACCTACACCCATTAAACGATCGTTGTCCATCGCCAAAAGTTTACTGAACTTATTTTTTAGTACTTCTGACGTCTTAGAGTCATGCGTACACTCTCAACCTGACATTTCTTTCGACTCACGACTTCTTAACTACGAAAACTTGACACCACAACCTCTTCTGTGAACTCTCAGGGAACCTGACGTTCCTCTAGGTTGGTCAGGTAGGATTTCCTCTAGTCAGAACCCACAAGCAACCTTCCTGACTACAACTTCGACTTTGAGGTTATGAAACCGGTGGACTCACTTCTCAACTGAGTAAACTTTTCTGGGACTACGACTCTTTCTAACACCCGTCCGCCTCTTCCCCTGTTGTCTCCTACTCTACCAACCTACCGTAGTGGTTGAGTTACCTGTCCTCAAACCCATTTGAGATCCTCAACCACTACCTGTCCCTCCGGACCACACGATACCAAATACCCCAGTGTTTCTCAGTCTGTGCTGACTCGCTGACTTGACTTGACTATGAATGAATAATTGTCACTCTGGTATTCGTACAATTTGGAGAGACTTGGAGTCAAACGAGTAGACATTCTACCTCTTTAAAAGACAAAATGTCGAAAGAATTCCTGCAATTTACTTTATAAGAGAGACCTTGAAATACAGGTTTCGGACCGTAAATTATCTGTACGTTACCTATATTCGTAAGAGTAAGCAATACCGACTAACGTTCTTGGATACGTAATAAGTCATAGACCTTCGACTCTTATTAAACTTTCCGAGTGAAAGTCAAGTTTATGGTGTCACTAAGAATTTTCTTTTTTCTACTATTTTTCGGAATATTTCCTTTTTGAATATGAAATTTTGGTAAGTCTATACATTTAACATGTCTAGACACTTTTATGTCATTATTTAAGATTATTGTTATTTATATTCTTTTTGTTTTCATTATTATCATCGATATTAATTATATTCAAATAAAACGAGTGTCTCTTCTACTAGAATAAATTACAAATAATTTATTCTATTTGTGAACCTATAAATAATAAGTGTAAAAAACCTACACCTCCGTATCTCTAATTTAATTAACGAGTTCAAGTACATTGATCATTCATCTTAAGGGTCTCGACCCTTGATAAGACAGAATTAGATTTCAGGTTCTAGACTACACTGGTCATGGTGAAACCTAGGATCCGGATACCTGGGAACGGAACGTAAGATGTGAATTTTCCTAGAGAAGACTGGGAGGAAACCACACAGGAAAGGAATGCCCGGTCTCGGACTCCTCGGTCTCCCTGTACGAGTGGGTCTCGGACACTGGAGAAGATATGTTGAACCTAATGAGGTCCGGAACTTTAAGAGACGTAAGTCTTAGGGGTCGGTCGAAGGGTTTGAAGGAATTTGCCTATGGGTCATATAGGAGGACTCAGACCCGGTAGGTACCACACGTGCGGGGTTCACCCGAACACTCGACCACACATGCGTTTACCTGTCTACCCCGTCGAACTCCACGGCCGACTTTAACTCCCACTATTTTCCTCCACTGAACTTACGTTGGTCCCATGACAATACAAGAGGACCCCAGACCGACAACGTAAGACCGGACATGTAAAGTCCTCAAGTTCTTAAGATTTAGACTTAGACCAAAAAGTCTAGTATCACTTCCGTAAAAAGAGTTCTCTCCTCTATGTTGTTTAATATAAACTATCAAAGGACAGAACTAACTATTGAAAATCAAAAACTCCTATCAACGTTCTCGATTAAATTTTCTTTTTGTGAAAGACGAGTAAGTCTATAGACCTAATAATCCTCCAGACAGACACCATTAATGAAAAAGGAACCTATACCCGGAAAAAAAACCGACACGACCCAGAAGGAACGATACACCCGGAAAGAGACCACCGTCACTCACCCCCAATGACAGGTCAACGTCACGTGTCCGAAGAGTAACACCACCGGGGAGAACAACGTCTCGTACCTGAGACATCCCGTGTACCTGAAGTCATTAACGCCGTGTACCCGAGTCGTCAACATTGAGGCTCCGAAACCTCGTGTCCGAGTTATCAACGCGTGTCCGAATCAACAAGGTGCCGTACACCCTAGAAGTCCCTAGTTTGAGTACAGAAGAGTTAGTCGTCCGTCTAAGAAATGGTGACCCGATGGTCCCTTCGGGACCCGATTATAAAAAACCTAAAAAGTATTAAGATCGCTAATACCTAATATAAATCGTGTAACACTAACATATAGTATTTCTGAGATGTAAAATGATACAAAGAGACGTCTCCAAAAAACAAACGAGAAAAAGGTAAAACAAGATCGTCTGTCAATTTACTGGACTTGAGTACGAAATTTGGGTTGAAGAAGAAAGACCCATCTTAGATTCAGAGTCCAGTCAAAAAATTTGGAATCGACTCGACACACCTCAGAAGGTTCTATTACTCTTACCCGTCTTAAAAATATAGTCTAAACCCCAATAGTGAAAAGACCAAGAAGAAAGACTTTAAAGAGAGGAGTGAAAGGTCAACGATACCAACGGGACTTTAGGGAGAGAAATCATTCGGTCATCTTGACGTCCGAAGTTAGTTGTGTTACCACTTTACCTGGACGGGAATTTGATTTCCGAAATCTTGAGTCCTTTGAGTAAAGACAACAGAAGAAAATTCACAGGTGAGGATGAGAGACGGGGTCTTAGACGGAAGAAAATCAGTGTACATTTGTACTGATTACTCAAGAAATATTCAATAAGAGAACCTATACTTATAGTAAATAAAATCTGTCGGTTTATCTTAAAGTAAAATAAATTGTAAAAGTCATAATAATAAAAAGTTCTCCTTTTCATTATTAGTTGGGAACCGAAAAACCCAACTAAATAAAAAAGGGAACACGAATAGACGTTTAACTAATAAACCAGTGGATGTTTTAATAAATAGAAACCTGTAAACTTGATATATATGTATATATATACATATATTGACTATCACTCAGTTTCAATAACAGTTATACATGTAAATTTCTTTTTTTACATTAAAAGTACTTTCATTCATAGACAAACAACTTCCGGTCTGACGTAACGGATAAAAGGGTAACACTTGATATCGTCACAAATGTATAACCGGGAACTACAATTAACTCAGGGTCTGGGTTGAACGGAATGATGAAATTAGGTGACTTTTTATATTATCGTTATAATAATTATAAAGGTCCAATATCTTGAAGACACGAGATCAAATGGTCAACACAAAATTCAATTTCGTACAAGATAAACTCGATTCATTAACCTCGTCTCATATGATTTCTGGTCATTGTCTTTAAGTCATAGGTTCCTAAAACGATTGTTTTGTATTAGGTTTCTCTCTTTTTAGATTCTTTCTATTACAAAGTAAATATATACAATGAAAATTTAGAGAATTCTTCACATGAGTAAACTTATCGACTTGTGAACATTTTTTAGACCTATAAAAAGTAAAGTTTCTCTCAAGTAAAGTTTCTCTCCAAAGTTTACGTCTACTAAGAAATATGGTTTTATGTGGCTATGACTTATTACTTACTTTCCCTAAGTTGAGACCTCCGTAATGACGACCAAAGATTATTCGGGTATCCTGTCAGGAAACTGACTTCTTCGTTACCCTCCCTCGTAAATGGACAATGGGTTTGTTTCAGACACATCTCTCCCGGAAGAGACGTGACCCCAATCTCTACCATTTACAAGGTCTCTTATACGACTTTATTTCCCAACAAAATATATATATATATATATATATATATATATATATATATAGTGGTATACGGAGTAAAACGACACGAAGGATATTGTTTTCATTACTAAGTCCTACTGGCTTTGTCTGTAAAACATTTATACTTCATAAAAAAAAATAAACAGTCATGATGCTAAACAGACTAAAAAGACGGAGGTTTATATAAAATGAGTAATTATGTTTTAAGATATACATAGTCAAAGAGACATTATCGTTACTAATCTTATATTCTAAGAGACTGTTATTTATAGAACTGATCACCTTGTATATACAATACAAACCAAGAAGAAACTACTAAGTCTTCTATTGAGTTATAGAGTAACATGAAACCTCGGTAATGTTAACACCTGTAGTAAAAGATAATTATATAACTGAGTATAATTAAAAAGATTATGGGTAAACAACTTAGGTCTCCTCCTTTACCGTTGGATAAGGCCATAAGAACAGACCTTTTAAGGTACGTGTCTCCTCCGACCACCCGACGTCGGGTAGCCTAGTGTTTCTCAACTTATACTGAACTCATATATGTGTGTGTGAACTTACAAAAGTCGTACATTTTATGACATAATATGTATACCGATCTTTATTACAAATTATCACAGTAAATTAGTTTACTACATTTTAATTATTTAAGAATGTGAAACGTGTTCAAAAACGTAAAGGATCTAATAAAACGAGGGTATAGTGTCTCCTGTTGGGACTACTTAGATTTCTTATGTACTTAATAATTGACAGTCTTTAGCCTGTCTTCGACTTTGTAATTATATCAATGGATTTTGACCTTCGTATTCAACGTCAAGAAAAAAATTTAGTATTAAAACAAACAAATAAAAATTGTTCTACCTTTTGGTTCCGTTTCTACTTGCAACTCGTGAGACAGGAGTTTCTCTTTAAACAACGACAGTGTATTTTCAACTATACAGGCTAGAACTACGGAAGTAGAGACTACCTTCCAACTATGAAAACTAAAGGGAGAAGAATTTGACTCTTTCTGAGGGGAGTGAAGTGGATAAAGAAAGAAAGCAGTTAGTAACAAAATCGGGAATTAGACACTCAGTCTCTGGATCGCCCTTTGTATACCTCATTAAATTCATTTTCCTTGTTTACACCGGTCCCGAATTTCTTTGGTCTTTCAGAAAAATGGAAAGAAACTGACTTCTTCGTTACCCTCCCTAGTAAATGGACAATGGGTCTGTTTCAATGATACATCTCTCCCTGAAGACTATCCTCGACCCTGGAGGACCTCCCTGTGTAATTCGACAGTGTCGAATCGTCCCTCCTGGGGACCGTTCTTTAAGGGACCGGAGTGAAAGAAGGATTATAAAAACCATCAAGGTTATCGGTTCAGGTTGGTCGTCAGTCTCTGTTTCCTCCGAGGTTCCCGAGTCCCATTCATCTATCCACCCCTGTAACTTAGATTCCTGTGTCTACCTTTTATAAGTCGTACGCGACGTAGTATAGTTCAGTCATAGGGGTGACGATAGAAGATCTACGTTCCTAGGTGCAAAGGGTCTTAGGGGACACGGCATCCCAAGAATTAAAACCAGACTGTTATTTTCGGTGAACACCCTCCAATCTTCCTACTCCTTTTCACTCTCTGGAAAGAAAAGGGATGTGTCACCACGTGTGTACTCACGGGTTTGTTCGTCAAGGTTCGTAGAAGATCCTTTATGGAACTCTTGGTAGGTAAAGTACCACTTCTGACATTATCGACCACCCTTGTAAAGTCTTCAAAACCTCTAAGTACCGGTGTAAGGTTGTTTTCCCGGTAGTCAACTCGAGTAACCACCGTCGAAAGGATACGGAAACAAGAGAGTTGTGAAATTACCGGTATATACCGAGATAAAGGTTTAAATCTTTTACACTTTACCAATGTCAAAAAGACTGACAAAAGGTTAACTATGTGTCTTGTAAAGGACAGAGGACTTCACTAACTTTACAAGTAGAATAAACTTCTCCCTGATAACCCTATTCACTAGTCGAACTGTGACTATACTCCGGTGTTACCCCTTGGGATTCCTACTACTCTGTTGTCCTCCGAGACCCTCACACAATTCCACTTCTTTCCCCTTCCTTTTACCTCAGTACGACACGACGTCTCAAGGGACCCTATTGATACTTCTTCTTAAGGCAACATTGGTACCTCAACCTACCGTGACAGTTTATGGATTATCTATACCCGGTCAAAACTAAAACATTTGTCATCAGTCAACTAAGTTCATATAACAATACTAAAGTTCCGATAATTGGAGAATCCTTTCACTGTATATGGGGAAAACGTGTGTTACATCAAGTACCTCAACGAGAGACTTGTCGAAGTTAGTGTCGAATTGGGTCACCAAAAAATGAAGGCAACGTATAATCTTAATAGATCCTTCAAAAACTTTTTTAGTATGGTTAAGGAACCTTATTGAGGTATAGTCAATTTATCTTAGAGATCCGTAGTTACTAAAAAAAAAAAAAAAAAACCCTCGGAGTGTCCACTAATATTACCTGTTAGTAACTCTGCACCAAGACTTCGGAACGATGAGTTTGAGACTAGGGGACTAGTGTCCTACCCGTCGGTAGGTAGATAGGTGGGTAGACGGAACTATCTTCGTACCCGTTGTGATGGGGTTCTGAAAACTTAGTCTTCGACGTAAAATTCTTCTAGGGGCCCACTGAACACACGTGACAATTTCTGACTCTTCGTGATCAAACCGGTAGGATTCATCCGTCTTAAATGGTAACAAGGTAGTATACTAGGGTAATCGTGAACAGAAGAAAGTTTTTCGAAACAACTCCACATTAACACGTCAAACTACTTGAAAGGTGACACCTTGGTACTCGTATTAGTTCTGTTACTTGTATAGGTAGTAGTGGTCTTCTAAGGAAGACGGGAAAAGAAAATGAAAAAAGTGTGAGGAGAGGAGTCGTGCAGGGGCTTCGGAATAGGGGTACGTTGGTAACTAGTCGAAAGACAGTGACCCTAATTACGTAATATATGTACGTTACTATATTATGTACGAAACAATTAAACCGAAGAAAGTGAATCGTATTAATAAAACTCTAACTAGACATGACAACATACAGTAAGAAAAATTAACGATTGTTCATAAGATAACGTTACCGTTGGGTGAGGTCATAAGAACGGACCTTTTAGGGTACCTGCCCCCTCGGACCATCCGACGTTAGGTACCCCAGCGATTCTCAGCCCGTACTGACTCGTTGAAATGAAAGTGAAAAGTGAAAGTACGTAACCTCTTCCTTTACCGTTGCGTGAGGTCACAAGAACGGACCTCTTCGGGTCCCTGCCCCCTCGGACCACCCGACGGTAGATACCCCAACGTGTCTCAGTCTGTGCTGACTTCGCTGCGTCGTCGTCGTCGTCGTCGTCGTCGTAAGATAACGTACTACATTATGTTACAAAAAATAAGTAGACAACTACCTGTGAACCCAACAAAGATCAAAACCGAAAATGTCTTCAACGATACTTGAAAGTACATGTTTAGAAGATACCTATATATAAAAGTAAAAAAGAACCTATTTATGGATTTTCATATTCCTGATCTAAAATGTCATCTACACACAAATTGAAAAGTATCTTTAGAAAAAGTATTGTTAGGAGATTCCATCCACAATAACAACTAGAGTAAAAAGTCAACTGTTTTTTACCGGGTCTCTCCAATTCACTAATGTAACAGATAACACTCTATAAAGGATTAGAAATATCACTATTGAGTCACTACTGTTTTAAAAGTGTCAAGAACCTATAAATTAATATCGGTAATAATGTCAAACCCCTCGTGAGGAACAAAGATCCGGTTTATACTGAGTTTGGAAAACCATGTCCCTCCCAGGAATGTATAAGTCTTTTGAGGAAAAGGAAGACCGGTAGTATATAATACTTAATCGTCGATTACTACTAACTTCAGTTTAGGGTACTAACGACAACTCTTTAGATGACCATCTGTTTCACGGCATGAAAAATCTTCTAGAGACTTGGTCAGTCGTAATGACACATTATTTGGACTTACAATTTTAGATTCTCGAAAGTAATAAAAGTGTACAGACACTTAACCGACTCTCGGTATCCTAGTTCCCATTTGAACCGACCCATTGACAAACTTCGACATCCACACTAACTCGAACCGAAAAAAGCAACACACAACCCGAGCCCAATCGAGACAAACAGAAATAAACTTCCGGGTTTATAATTAATAGTTACGTTAATAAGAAATACTCGGGTCGGACATTCAATTTGAATAATTTCAGTTTAACGTTCCCTAGACTCATTTAGATTATCTTACCTTCTTACCTTTGACGTGTTCATCCTCGTGTCACCTGTCTTGTGTTTTTAAAGTGTCTTAAAAAAGAATGTTCATCCTAAGGAAATCGTCTGAGATGTCAATAAAGAGAGGCAGTTTAGACACTTCTCCGACTATACAAACGAATTCCTGAGAACCTATTTAATTCCTAGTTTATTTAAGGTAAAGTCAAGTCAAGTCAGCGAGTTAACACAGACTATGATGTACTGGGACACTTGACGTCATGTGGTCCGAAGGTACAGATTGTGGTTGAGGACCTCAAATGAGTTTGAGTACAGGTAACGCAGCCACTACGGTAGGTTGGTAGAGTAGGACACAGCAGGGGAAGAGGAGGACGACAGTTAGAAAGGGTCGTAGTTCCAGAAAATCTTACTCAGTGACGAAACGTAGTCCACCGGTTTCACAACCTCAAAGTCGAAGTTGTAGTCAGAAGGTTACTTATAAGTCCTGACTAAAGGAAATACTACCTGACCAACCTAGAGGAACGTCAGGTTCCCTAAGAGTTCTCAGAAGAGGTTGTGGTGTCAAGTTTTCGTAGTTAAAAAACCACGAGTCGAAAGAAATATCAGGTTGACAGTGTAGGTATGTACTGATGACCTTTGTGGTTCGAAACTGATCTGTCTGGAAACAACCGTTTCATTACAGAGACGAAAAATTACACGACAGATCTAACCAGTATTGAAAAGAAGGTTCCTCGTTCGTAGAAAATTAAAGTACCGACGTCAGTGACAGACGTCACTAAAACCTCGGGGGGTTTTATTTCAGAGAGTGACAAAGGTAATAAAGGGGTAGACAAACGGTACTTCACTACCCTTGTCTACGGTACTAGAAACAAAAGACTTACAACTCAAAATTCGGTCGAAAAAGTGAGAGGAGAAAGTGAAAGTAGTTCACCGAGAAATCAAGAAGAAGCGAAAGACGGTATTCCCACCACAGTAGACGTATAGACTCCAATAACCATAAAGAGGTTCGTTAGAACTAAGATCGAACACGAAGTAGGTCAGGTCGTAAAGAGTACTACATGAGACGTATATTCAATTTATTCGTTCCACTGTTATATGTCGGAACTGCATGAGGAAAGGGTTAAACCTTGGTCGGACAAGGTACAGGACAACGAAGAACTGGACGTATGTATAAAGAATCCTCCATCCACTCCATCAGACCATAAGGGTAGAGAACTTCTTAAAAGGTGTCAAACAACACTAGGTGTATCAGTTTCCGAAACTACATCAGTTATTTCGTCTTCACCTATAAAAAGACCTTGAGAGAACGAAAAAACTACTAGGTTGTCTACAACCGTTAAACTAGATACCAAGGACATGGAAAAGATTTTGGTCGAACTTGTAGACCTTCAAGTACCAAGTCCATGACAACTTCGGACCGAACTCTTAAAACTCGTAATGAAACGATCGCACACTCTACTCACGTTAACACACCATCAATCTCGTAAGAAACCGTAACGGAAAGAAACCCTAACCTTACTTTTGGCTGGAAAAGGTCGGGACACCGGTGACGACTCAAAAAGTTTACACGACCGTATAACTCACGTCGTGAAAGTGTCGTAGTAGAAAATCCTAAACTTTATCGAGTTGATCTTAAGGTAGTGGAGGTGATCGAAACAAGTATCACTACGAAGGATTCCGGGTAAACTGAAGTGTAAGGTCCTACAGACCTAAATCCACACATTAGTGTGGTGTCCTAATAGACCCAGTACTTCTAGAAAAAACATGTCAAGAAGACACATAAGAACGATGGAGAAGAATTATAGAAAACGAAGACAATCCAGGTATGGTAAAGACAGGAAATAACACGGGTAGAAATATACTTTTAAAGGGAATCATAGAGATTAAAAGAACTTCTATAGAGATCAGAAAGGGTAAGACAACAAAAGAAAATAAAGAAACGTAACTAGTGACTCCGTCCGAAAGAATAGAGAGGAACGATAAGAAACCTTGAGACGTAAGTTTACCCATATAGAAAGGAAAAGAGGAAACGGAAAACGAAGAGAAAAAAGTGTCGATAAACATTCCGGAGAAGTCTGTTGGCAAATTGTGTGGTCTAGAGTGGATCTCATGACGTAAGGTAAGACCAGGAACTCCTTTCGGATTTTTACTGGAACTGTCGAATATCTCTTGAGAGTTTCACTATTTGAGATCAGACGGGAAAGTGAATTTCAAACTAACAATTGTCTGACTACTAAATCGTCATACTTATTCAAATCGTATGACCTAATCTTACTTAAAAGACCGTATTACAAGTTCCGTGACTAAGTTGACCGAAACTTACTCTAGTAGTTCAATCACAATTGTCACGTTTTACTTACTTACTGACCGTCTATTCTCGTAATATACTAAAATTTTATTATCAGAATCAGACTCTATTAGGTAATCGATGTTTACGGGATTTACAAGAATCTGATTTAGTCAGAAACTGACTTTATTGTAAAGTGGAAAAGGAGACATTAATCACAAACACATAGATAAACCCTCGTCTATTTGTAAAAAAGTGAGTACAATAGATTTGTGTTTTACTTTTATTCCTGTATTAATCATATTTATAAGTCAAGAACCATCCCACAGTGTCAGATTTAATCTTAATTAATTAAGATTACAGTCTTTGAGTAACAGGAATATTCTGTCTACTCGATTTTTGTGAACCGAACGTTTATTACCATGGTGTGGTAGTGGTGGTAACCTTGATTAAACTACACCGTAGTACGTCCATTTTGTACCTATACCGAAGGATCCTTCTTTACGAAAACCTCTATCCGTTTTGTAACCGTCTACTAGAGATGGACGGTCGTCACCTCGCCCACTATCAGACCGGTTCTTGTAGCTGTAGAGAACTTAAAAAACATTTGTATCTCCACGAGAAGTAACTGTCCACTTTTTTACTCAGTAAAGTCAAAATATACAACCACATTATAAGTCGAATGGCAAAACAAGAATAATTATAGAGTCATGATCAACCCCACGTCTTAAGTATCTTCTACCTCAAAAAATTTTTATTAAAATAAGTAAGTAAATAAAAACCGACAAGACCCAGAAGTAACGATACGTCTGAAAAGAGATCAACACCGCTCACCCCCGATGAGAAGTAACGCCACACTCACGAAGAGTAACACCACCGAAGAGAACAACGTCTCGTACTCGAGATCCATACACCCGAAGTCAACGTCGTGTACCGGAATCATCAATACCAAGGAGATCTCGTATCCGAGTCATCAACACCACGTCCCCGAATCAATGAGGTGTCGTACACCGTAGAAGACCCTGGTTCCCAACTTGGTCACAGAGGACGTAACCGTCCGTCTAACAAATGGTGACTCGGTCGTCCCTTCAGTCCTCGACCTCAAGAGTAATTCGAATATAACTCCTGAGGGTACTATAAAGTTACCATTTCGTTACATTCTGTGTTCGTTAGAAGGTTTAAGTTCAAGTACGGGTATTTGATTACAACGAAATTGAAAACAGATACTGTATGATACGTATGTAATCTCTTTCAATAAAAAGGGAGTATAGTAACCGAGAGATTAAACTTACTATTATTCATATAAGTCCCGACGAATAATTTTGAAATCTAAGGATCCTGGATGGGTTCTCAAAGACTAAGTTATATGGAACTTTCTTTACCTTTCAGTCGTAAATTTTATTTAAGGAGTACCTAAAACTTCCACCAGTACTCGAGTACGAAACTACATCTGTGGCAATCTGGAAATACTATTCCTCGTCTCGGCAGAATACCTCTATCTTCTACTGAAAAGAATAGTAGAAACACAGATCTGCATAGGACGGACTGGAGAAGACGAGATAATGTATTCCGAACTTCACCTTTACGGACTTCCATTTGTATCTAAATTTTTGTTGTATTCGTTCGTTTGTTATACTTCGTTCTTTCTAAATTTTTGTTAAACTTATTCATCAGTTCTAACTCTCTTTTATCACATTTATTCTTCCATATTTTAGAACTAATAAACAACATTGATTCGATTATTGTTGAACCAAGTTTAAGAGGCCCGTTGGTTTTGTTATTCTTCCATGTCAATCAAGAGGTCAGTCAAAAGACAAGGGTTTTACTCCTCGTTTATGGGGACTAAATCGTCTTAAACGGGACCGTGTCTTCTTGCTCACGACCCCGTCCGGTACAGGAGACACCGAAAGAAGTAACTGTCCTTCCCCACCGGATAAGGGGGTCAGGAGGCAACAAAGGGATGAGTGCTTTCTACTCCATATGATATTGGATCCACGTCTTCCGAAGATAGACCGGGGTCTAAGGATCTAGAAGAAAACAAATAAAGGAAATTTTCGACTTCTAACCGTACTTTTCATAAAGAGGGATTGAGAGTGTGGAAAGAAGTGAGTAGGGAAGTAACTATTACAAATGTCGTTAGTAGAGAGAACGTCGTCTTATTACAAGAAGGTAGTACGTCTCAGGACGTGTTCACGATGGAAGAGAACCTCTGGAAATCGGTGTACTACCAATGAGGGACACAATAGGTTGAAATAGATTCCCCCTGACGTCTTATATCTCAAAAATGACAACTTTTGTACTATCCTTGGTCTTAATATGGTAGAAAGGGTAGTAAAAGTCTAGGGTGAGTCGAAAATCCAGAACTATCCCTCCGTATCCTGACTGTATCCGAGGACTGACAAAGAACGATGACTTAAATCATCCTACTCTTTTTTAGAGCTTTCGACGAAAAATTCTAAAACAGACCTTCGGACGAACGTAGAATTTTAGTAACGATGTGACTACACTTCCACTTTAGATCTACTACTTTAAACTTTCCGTTTTGGTTTCTAAAAGTTCATTATACATCAAATCTAAACTTCAAGGTGGAAATGGTCAAGTAAGGAAATACAAATTTTGAAAGTTGAAACCAACATAGTATTTTATATGTCCTAAAAAGTTCCACTCGTGTAAGTAGTTGAAGTGAAACATCGTCTTCTTGGTCCTAATTAACTCTTACGACTCTACGATCTTCGTCTTTAGTGAATGTCTTCCTTATGTCCACATGTACCCTTCGTTCTTAATTTTTATAAATAGATATAGTATTAAAATAGTACTAGAATCCCGATTCTAGCACCGTAGGCCAGGATAAAGAAGCACTGTTTATCTACCCCTTTGTCACCTTTGTCACCTTTGTCACCGACTCAAATAAAAAAACCCGAGGTTTTAGCGACTTCTACCACTGATATCGGTACTTTAATTTTCTGTGAATGAGGAACTTTCCTTTCAATACTGGTTGGATCTGTCGTATAATTTGTTGTCTCTGTAATGAAACGGTTTTTTTCAGGCAGATCAGTTCCGACAACTGATCTGACAAAAAGGTCATCAGTACATACCTACACTCTCAACCTGATATTTCTTTCGACTCACGCTTTCTTAACTACCAAAATTTGACACCACAACCTCTTCTGAGAACTCTCAGGGAACCTGACGTTCCTCTAGGTTGGTCAGGTAAGATTTTCTCTAGTCAGGACCCACAAGTAACCTTCCTGAGTACAACTTCGACTTTGAGGTTATGAAACCGGTGGAGTACGTTTCTCAACTGAGTAAACTTTTCTGGGTCTACAACCCTTTCTAACTTCCGTCCTCCTCTTCCCCTACTGTCTCCTACTCTACCAATCTGCCGTAGTGGCTGAGTTACCTGTACCCAAACCCATTTGAGGCCCTCAACCACTACCTGTCCCTCCAGACCGTACGACGCCAAGTACCCTAGAGTCTCAACCTGTGTTGACTCATTGACTTGACTTAAGAACGGATACTGTGACCCTCCACGGTACAGGAGACGAGCTTTTTCTACATTAGATTTTTCTTTCCTTTCGGAAATTACAATCCCTACGAAAAAGTGATTTTAACCTTATACATCGTGACTGTATAAATATTATATTCCCCGGTCTCCTCTAGTATTAATCGTCGACTTCGGTACTTCTCCTCTCACGTCCTGACGTCCAGTGTCGTCTACGGTCACTCTTGGAACTTACTTAAAAAAGGGTCTGTGATGAATATAACAAACATTTAACAACAAAACCACCGATTCAACACAGACTGAGGTACTAAGATACCTGACATCGGGTGGTCCGAGGAGACAGGTACCCTAAAGGGTCCGTTCTTATGACCTTATCCAACAGTAAAGGAAGAGGTCCCCTAGAAGGGCTGAATCCCTAGGTTGAGTGTAGAGGACGTGATCGTCCGTCTAAGAAATGGTGACTCGGTGGACCTTTCGGATATAATAAATACCCATCACTCTTAACTAAGGTGACCTTCAGTGTCTAGACCTCTCCTAAAATAGGTCTTGTAATCCCTCCCCTGTAACAATCGGAAGATCAGTGAGCAAGGATGAATTATACCGTTTTAAACACAATTATTGAGGATTACTGGACTACAGATTATTATACCATTTTAGACCCGTTTTACATTCACAATGAGGTAAACTTTTACCTGTCAGTATACCGGAGAAACAAAATGTTTCATGTAGAGTTTTCATGTCATTCCACATTAACAGTAACGTGTACTTTTATTCGGTTCGAAAGGGTTCCAATTAGACTCTCTTACCAGAATTTACATTTTCCTTTGACAGGTCACTTCACTGATGAGAACTCTCGTAAAGTCTATGTGTAATATTTCCTTTTAATGTAATCGAGAAGTACTTTCCCTTTACCCTCTTTGATTAAAAGAAAAGAATAAAAAAAAAATTGTAAGGGGTCACCATATAAAAATCTTCGATAAAACTTTCATCTCAAAAACGAATTGTGTTTGTAGAAGGTTTGAATAAACATCCGATTTCGGGTTAAAAAGACATACTTAATTTTTTACATAAATTAAGTTTTGTTTAATAATAACAGTTTATTTTTATCCTGTAAGAATAAATTTAGAAGTATCTAAAATTTATAATATTATAGTAAATATTTAACAGATTCATCTTCAATATATGTTTAATATATTCATCTTTAATCCAAGAATTCAGGGAATAGTCTGTACTACCTTAGGTGTTACATCGGGTTTGTTTAGTTGGGAATAATGAGACAACGTACAGGAACCTAGAGACATAATGGGTCTCGGATCCTAAACTTTTAGGATTAAGGAACGTCCAAGGGACCCGACCTCCAAATAATGAGACACCGAAAGATTAGGAATGATCCCATTACAAGAACGTCTCTTAATTCCCGGTATCTTTACCCTCCTTTGAAATTCTCTTCCCTTTCTCCCTGGTAATCACCATCTAAGACTCCAGTCTGACCCATTCCCAAAATAATAGTGACTTCATCCTAGTGACACCCATTAAGTATCGAGAATTCTGAGATTCCATCCCTGATGGACAGAGAGTAAAAACTCACAATAGAAACTCATCCCTTTTTTTAGTCATTTACTCATGTATTTTCGATATCTTGTAACCTCCACCCCCCAAAGAATTTCCAATAGACGTGTTGACACAACACATCTACACCGTTGTGTGAGTCTTTTCAACCAGTTCACGAGTCCGAACGTCTCAGTCTCCGTCCCGACCCCAACCTAATCTTAGGTCCTAAGGACTTAGGATTAACTTAAAAAAGGGAAGAAAAGAGATGTATGACACAGAGGTCTCGACACCAAGAGTTCGTCCCCGTTATAACGAAGGACCCATATGGGAAACCGTCATAGACCTCTACAAAAGCAAACAGTATTCACCCACATATAACCGTCCCCCTCCCAACGATGACCGTGGATGACCCATCTTCGGTCCTTACAACAACTTTTAACATGTTATGTGTCATCAGGGATGCTGTTAATTACTGGATTTGATTTTACAGTTGTAAGTCTTTTGATTCTGTACCGTAAACCAGGGTAGTGAAGTACCGTTTATCTACCCCTTTATTACCTTTGTCACTCTCTGAAATAAAAGAACCCAAGGTTTTAGTGACGTCTACCACAGACGTCGGTACTTTAATTTTCTGTGAATGAGGAACCTTCCTTTCAATACTGGTTGGATCTGTCGTATAAGTTTTCGTCTCTGTAGTGAAACAGTTGTTTCCAGGCAGATCAGTCCCGATACCAAAAAGGTCATCAGAACATACCTACACTCTCAACCTGATATTTCTTTCGACTCGCGTCTTCTTAACTACGAAAACTTGACACCACAACCTCTTCTGAGAATTCTCAGGGCACGTGACGTTCCTCTAGGTTGGTCAGGTAGTATTCCCTTTAGTCAGGAACCACAAGTAACCTTCCTGACTACAAGTTCGACTTTGAGGTTATAAAACCGGTGGACTACGCTTCTCGACTGAGTGACTTTTCTGGGACTACAACTCTTTCTAACTTCCGTCCTCCTCTTCCCCTACTGTCTCCTACTCTACAAATCTACCGTAGTAACTGAGTTACCTGTATTCAAACCCATTTGAGACCCTCAACCACTACCTGTCCCTCCGGACCACACTACACCAAGTACCCCAGTGTTTCTCAGCCTGTGCTGACTCTTTGACTTGACTTTTACAGTGATCACGACTCCACTCCTTCGGACGAAATTATCGTTTATAACGTAATTCGTTTGTCTCACACTCTTTTTGATCTAAATTTTTATTCGTTTACGAAATATTTCCTAAATGGTTTCCAAAACAATTAACTAGTATATGAGATTACACTCTTAGAATTTATTCCGAATTAGTTGTTGTTTCAGCCTCTGTATGTTCATGACATTTTTTGGACTGTGAATGTACTTGTTTTGTCCTTGTGTTCACTCTTTATTTGTGTTATTATAAGAATAAAGATATGTAAGATGTCCCATATCAAACTAAAGTGTCCAATAAGAAGTAATAATCTCAGAATGTTGTTAGTTCGGTTCACCCTAACCCTTCGCAAGGATATTTATACTTTTGATTTCGAGTCTCTCGAGTTTTAAAACGGACGTAGTATGTAGTACCCATAAGTTTGGGTCCTCAAAACAGAGGTTGTTATTACAAGAGAGATTTAAAGATACAACAGATATATTATATATCCATAGATATATATATATAAAATTTTTAAACATCAGATCTTGTACTTTCAAGAATTGTAGAATGTTCAAAACCTTCATACACGTCTCTCTTGATCAGAATAAAAAGTGACCCTTGGTCTTTACTTTTATCATTATTATAAAATATCCTTGTAGAAAGGGGTTTTCATCTAATTAAATTTTTAGCGTTGAACAGATTTCGGAGAGAAGCATCCTAGGAATCTGGACACAATACTATTCCACCTCTTTCAGTACTGGTCTTAGGTAACTTTCCAGGTCTATTTACAGTGTGGACTACGAGAGTCGATTAAAGAGTACGTGAAAAATGTACTAAGGAAACGAGTGACTGAAGTCGTCTGAATACCCCTACCCCATTTCGACTGTCCTGAAATAATACTAGAGAACCTTAGTTTTCTGGTACTAGTAGTTCTTACAGTTGAGACACATGTCCTTACGTTCCCTAAAGACACACAACTAAAATATAGGTCGTTGAAATGATATAAGTAACCAATCGAGATCATTAAAAGACCACCTCGGAAATCCCAAAAGATAAATCTCCTAGTACAGTAGACGTTTGTCACTTTCAAAATGAAGAAGAAAAGATTAGACCTAAGGAAAATAAAGAAAAAGACGAAACTAACGATACCAGTTTTAAAGGTTTTGATACAACTTATCATCACCACTCTCACCCGTGGGACAGAAAAAGGACTGAAATCCCCTTTACGAAAGTTAAAAAATGGTAACTCCTATTACAAACGACACTCAAACAGTATATATCGAAAATATTACAACTCCATACAAGGAAGATAAGGACGAAAGACCTCCCAAAAATAGTATTTCTTTGTTTTCTGGATATATATTTTTTGATATTTTGTGACCACTTTCTTTAGTTTCTCTTGTGATTACCTCTTTATATGGCACAAGTACCTAGTCTTCTTAGTTATATCACTTTTACTCATATGATGGGTTTCATTAGATATCTAAGTCACGTTAGGGGTAGTTCGGTGGTTACCATAAAAAGTGTCTCGATCTTGTTTATTAAAGTGTTAAACATACCTTTATGATTTTTGGAACTTATCGGTTTCGTTAGAACTCTTTCTTCTTACCTTGACCTCCTTAGTTGGACGGACTGAAGTCCGAGACGATGTTTCGGTGTCAGTAGTTCTGTCATACCATGACCGTGTTGCTGTCTTTATATCCAGTCACCTTGTTTTATCTTTCGGTTCTCTATTTAGGTTCGTGGATTCCTGTGGAATAGAAGTTGTTTCCTCCGTTCTTATATGTTACCTAATTTCTGTTAGAGAAATTGTTCACCACGACCCTTTTGACCAGTTGGTGAACATTTTCTTACTTTGATCTCGTGAAAGATTGTGGTATATGTTTTTATTTGAGTTTTACCTACTTTCTCGATTTACGTTCTGGTCTTTGATAATTTGAGGATCTCCTTTTGTATCCGTTTTGTGAGAGACTGTATTTGGTGTCGTCCTAGGAGATACTGGGTGAAGGGTCTTATAACCTTTATTTTCGTTTTTATTTGTTTACCCTGGATTAATTTTAATTTTCGAAGACGTGTTGTTTCCTTTGATATTCGTTCCACTTTTCTGTCGGAAGACTTACCCTCTTTTATTATCGTTTACTTCGTTGTCTGTTTTTTAATTAGATTTTTTGTATGTTCGTTGAGGACGTCGAGTTAAGGTCTTTTTATTTACTGGGTTAGTTTTTTACCCGGTTTCTTGATTTGTCTGTAAAGAGGTTTCTTCTGTATGTCTACCGATTGTTTGTGTACTTTTCCACGAGTTGTAGTGAGTAATAGTCTCTTTACGTTTAGTTTTGGTGTTACTCCATGGTAAAGTACGGTCAGTCTTACCGACACTAGGTTTTCAGATGTTCGTTATTTACGACCTTTCCCTCACCTCTTTCCCTTGGGAGAATGTGACAACCACCCTTACGTTTGATCGTGTCGGTGATACCTCTTGTCACACCTCTAAGGAACTTTTTGACCTTTATCTTGACGGAATACTGGGTCGTTAGGGTGACGACCCGTATGTGTGGTTCCTTCGGTCTTAACTTTCTCTGTGTACATGGGGTTACAAGTAGCGTCGTGACAAATATTATCGGCCCTGTATCTTCGTGGATCTACAGGTAGTCGTCTACTTACCCATTCTTTCGACACCATGTATATGTGTTACCTCATAATGAGTCCGTAATTTTTCTTATGTAAACTTAGTCAAGATTACTCCACCTACTTTGACCTCGGATAATATGTCTCACTTCATTCAGTCCTTCTTTTTGTGGTTATGTCATATGATTACGTATACATACCTTAAATCTTTCTACCATTCCTATTGGGACATACGCTCTGTCGTTTTCTCTGTGTCTACATATCTTGTCAGAAAACCTGAGACACCCTTTCCCGTTCTCACCATACTAAACCCTCTTACCGTAACTTTGTACATATAATAGTATACACTTAACTTAGCGGTCAGGTCCAAACTACGTACTATGTCCTACGAACCCCGACCACGTGACCCTACTGGGTCTCCCTACCATACCCCTCCCTCAACCCTCCTCCCAAGTCCTACCCCTTGTAGACACCGTCTAAGTACAGTTACATACCACTTTGGTTATGTTATAACATTTCATTAATCGGAAGTTAATTTTATTTATTTAAATATGATTTTTATTTTTCTTACAGTTGAGACTATGAAACCTTTTTGTAGAAATAAAAGTTAAAGACTCAAAGATAGGAAAGACTTTTTAAAATCTTCCTTGTCATAGAGGTTCACTTATAAGTCACTATAATTCACTGTAAACTACGATTATTCCATAAAGACC
Source organism: Capra ibex (assembly GCA_006410555.1). Taxonomy (NCBI): domain Eukaryota; kingdom Metazoa; phylum Chordata; class Mammalia; order Artiodactyla; family Bovidae; genus Capra; species Capra ibex. The sequence goes on along the minus strand of SJYO01046538.1, from coordinate 34,611,528 downwards.
ACCCAAGATATAAAACGACATGACGAAATTTGAACGTTCCTTTATTAAAGAAGATAAAGTGTCTCAACTATTAATTCTTGAAGAAATTAAAACTTGGAAAATTATGTCCGTAAAAATGTTGTACATTTGGGACCAAATATGTGATTCTCGTTTTGACTTTAGTTTTCTAAAAATACCCTTAAATAAATTGTGAACTAGGATCGGTCTTACACCTCTTCACTACCCTTAGATAAAATTATGACAAAGTAAACCAAAGAACATCGGGTTTAGATTCATTCACAGAAAAGACATCCGATAAAGAGAAACCGGAGGTTCCCTTCTGTTAAGTAAGAATACGAAAAGAGGATAGTAAAATTAGAAAATTGAAGAGGGCACCGTCTTACTTCCGTAAAAATAAAAGACGAAAGTGAAGGAGAGTTGAGACGAAGGTAAAAAATGGGTTGTTGATTTCCACTTCCTTTAAAGAAGAAACTTTCATTGTAAAAGGACCTACAAGATCCCTTCTACTATAAGTAATTATGGACTGACTAGGAACCATAGAGTACCGAGTCTCCGTCCTCCCTCCGAACCAAACCTAATCCACAGTATCTTATAAAACTCGAAATATGTAGTGAAGTACGTACACAAATGAGAATCCTTCTAACGGACACCTTACCATGACGTCGTTTCCCCAGACCCTCAACGCTTTCCTTCCCAAACTCGTCGGTAGGGACCCTCGGGGCACCCTTCCATAGTATTTCGTCCTGTCTTGACAATCTTTACGTGTTTTTACGAGCTTGATAAAGTCCTATAACAGGACCCTCCGGAGACGGGTGTCGTCGTTTAAGTCGACGGTTATAAGGTACATAAGTATTGAAGTGTATAAGAATTAATTAAGTGAATCCGTAACCAATTTAGTTTGTAAACAGTAACTAATATGTGTCAAGGGTCGTGGTGTCGGAGTCCTTTAATCGACGGGTCACAAGAGTCCTTTCTCAGGGAAACATGTACTTATACGGTACTATACTTAAGAAGTTCTCATCTTCCCAACAATAATAAAGAAACAACAATAATAAACAACAATAAAGAAAATCGTGAACACTTTTCATGAACTTGACCCTATGCCACCCCGACGGACAAACCCCTCCGTATGAGTGTTTATGTACGTATGTACGTGTTAGGTATCTTTGATTACCTTTGTACTAAATGAACCTCCTATAACGATATGTTTCTGTATCTACACACGTGAATCCTCAATACTGGGACTTTAGGACTCCGACTGAAATGTCAATTCGTATTATAATTAAAAGTAGTAAAATCTCAATACTAAAACGTAACTTTATAAGACGTTTCCGTCCTTGTTAGTCTTAGACTCTCAGTTGTTCAACCCTTTTTCTCTATATAGACTTTTTAGGTCTCTATACGATTCAGTCACGTATAAATTCCTGGTTCCCTTGATAAAATACCTTAATCGTAAAAATGTTCGATAAGGTTTTTACGATATAACTATTATAAAAACGAAGACGTACAACACCTATTTTCATCTCTCTCTTTATATTTCGTCATTTTTCACACACAGGTATAAGAGGGTTAGGAGATAGGGTGACCCCTTTATTTATAGTTAGAAAAGAAGACGTTCTCACTGATGAAATAGTATTGTATTTATTTTGTCTAGTCTTTCTTAATTATGGACCCTCTTCATTGATTTATTTATTTACCTTTTCTTGAACTCTCTCTAAATAAAAACACAAAACACCTGACACTATAATCTAGACCCGTCAAGTCACAACCTCTCTATCTGCCACGACACCACAAACATCGAAGTCTAGTAAGGTTGTCTCGGTGGAAACATAAATGACTCTTACACCTAACGTCCCACCCTGTTACTTTGAGGTGTAAATAGTGTCGTTCGGAGTTGTCCCCTTTTTATGTACACATTCTTGGTAGTCCTCTTCAGGTAAATCGTTCTCCTTCGATTAACGAAGTAAAAATAAGGTACCGTTTTAGTTTTGGTCCACCGACCGTGTGTCGGGCGTACACTTCTACAAAGAGCCTCAAAGAGTCAGTACCCAGCACCTACGACAGTCTACTTCAACCTTCCGACTTTGTCGGTAGACCACCGACCAGTATAACAACTTGAGTCACCGGGACCAAGGTAGTACCTCGAAAGATCGAATTAGTGGAAGACCACCCGACGTGTAGGAAATAATTCTTAGTCGTCTCGACGTTTACGACCGGTCTGTTTCGACGTGTGTGGATTAATTGGTGAAATTCCAACTAACTATGAGGTAAAAAATATTTTCATCTTGAGTCATTCGTCACAAAGAATCTGAAATATTACTTACTCCAAGCGGACCCCATCCCCCCACCAAATTTTATGTCTTAAGACTCAGAAGGGGTCTCAGACTAGACCATCCATTCTTCGTCCAGGACTCTTTGACGTAAAGAAAGTCCAAGGGACCACTACGGGAAAGAGACCAAGTGGTAGTACTGTCCTCGGTAAACAATACAACGACGACGACGATTCAACGAAGTCAGCACAGGCCAAGACACGTTGGGGTACCTACCGTCGGGTGGTCCGAGGGGGCAGGGACTCAATCCATATTTATTCTTCACTCAATTCAAAAGAGGGAAGTGTAAACTGAGTTTTAAGGGTTTGAAAATGACGACCGTTTCAATATTTCGTCCCAATGGACACAATTGGAAAAATATTTTCAAGGAGGACTAGAAACGAAAATCCACTATATGGACAGAGGTGGGAAAGTGGGACTATTCATGTTTATTTACTCACAAGGATAAATCTCACTGAGTAATGAACCAATCTTTTGTTTAAGTGTAGGTCAGACCCGACTGGAATGGAGATCAAATTATTTTTCTGTTTTGGTCTCTTGAGGGGTTCAGACAACACGAAAGTGTGATTGTTCGTAAATGACTTGACTTGCCTTCGAAAGAAAAAAAAAACTAAGATAAGAACCTCTTGATTAACTGGATATGGACCATATGACAGATGACTTACAAAAAGTCCCTAACGTTACTATCTCTTCATATCTCGTCACTACCCGATGTCTTTCTACCATTGCAATTTTTTCCACGAAATTTTACATAGGTCTCTACTTATAATAGATAAAAAACAATTTTCACTACCGAACACAAGACTTATATATTGAAATTAACTGATTTTATCTTCAACCTATCCACATAATCTCCTTTCTTTTTGAAAGAATATTCAGAACTTTTTCTCACTGGATTAGTCGTATCCACTTTACCTCTGTACTACCGAATTTTCTCCGTCACAAAACGAATGTAAAATTCTACATTAACTACATATTGTAACGTAATCAAAGTATATATGTTACATTACTAAACTATAAACATATGTAACACTTTACTAATGTTATTCAGATCAATGACTGACAGTGACATGCTTCAATATAAAAAAACAGAACTCTTGAAAATTCTAAATGAGAGTCGTCGAAAGTCTATACGTTATATTAGAATGACTAATATCAACGGTAGGATACGTAATGAAGGGGTACCACATAAATAAAATATTGACTTTCAAACATAGAGAACTGGGAGAAATGGGCAAAACGGGTGGGAGGGACAGGTAGAGACCGTTGGAGGTTAGACCAGAGACATAGATACTCAAAACAAAACAAATAGTCCAACGTGTATATTCCCCTTAATATGTCATAAACAGAAAGCACCAAACTGAGTAAAGTGAATATTACTGGAACTCCAGGTAGGTACAAGAATGTTTACCGTTCTAAAGGAAGAAAAAATACCGACGACGACGACGACGACGATTCAGCGAAGTCAGCACAGGCTGAGACACGCTGGGACATCTGCCGTCGGGCAGGACCCTAAGAGGTCCGTTCTTGTGACCTTACCCAACGGTAAAGGAAGAGGTTACAAACTCTCACTTTTCACTTTCACTTCAGCGAGTCAGCACAGTCCGAGAAACGCTAGGGTACCTGACGTCGGGTGGTCCGAGGAGGTAGGTACCCTAAAAGGTCCGTTCTCATGACCTGATAATGAGGTAATACATATTACATATATGTAACAATACGTAATATATATGTATGTATGTATATGTATGTATGTATATATATATATATATATATATAGAAATATGTCTAACTGGGGTTGCATACTACCCCAATGTACCTTTCAACTTTTATAGCATTCAACTCTTACATAAATTATGTTGATGGGGTGACTAGTAGTATCGAAGTCAAGTCAAGTCAAGTCAAGTCAGCGAGTCAGCACAGGCTGAGAAACACTGGGGTACTTAACGTCGTGCAGTCCGGAGGGACAGGTAGTGGTTGAGGGTCTCAAGTGAGTTTGAGTTGCAGGTAACTCAGCCACTACGGTAGGTCGGTAGAGTAGGAGAGAGTAGGGGAAAAGGAGGACGGGGGTTAGGGAGGGTCGTAGTTTCAGAAAAGGTTACTCAGTTGAGAAACGTACTCCACCGGTTTCATGACCTCAAAGTCGAAATCGTAGTAAGGAAGGTTTCTTGTCGGTCCCGACTAGAGGAAGTCTTACCTGACCAACCTAAAGGAATGTCAGGTTCCCTGAGAGTCCTCAGAAGAGGTTGTGGTGTCAAGTTTTCGTAGTTAAGAAGTCACGAGTCGAAAGAAGTGTCAGGTTGAGAGGGTAGATATGTACTGGTGACCTTTTTGGTATCGGAACTGATCTACCTGGAAACAACCGTTTCATTACAGAGACGAAAACTTATACGATAGATCCAACCAGTACTGAAAAGAAGGTTCCTCATTCGGAGAAAATTAAAGTACCGACGCCAGTGGTAGACGTCACTAAAATCGGATCGGATTGAATTTACACGAGTCTTATGAACATAATCGAATATCAACCCACTTTAGTAGATTGTGTTACAGACACAAATATTGTCACAACTTATAGAGTCATTTAATAACTTATGACATGACTTACATTTTCTCACTAACATACTTGAGTGTTACCAATATTGACTTAGTCAACTATGGGAAAACTACAATACCAATTGACCCTTGACATCGAATAAAGGAGACGGGTCGTAGTGGCCTCTTATAGTATGGTGTTTACCGATCGATCCCATTTCTGGTTTTAAGTTTTAAACTTCATAGCAAAGACGACTTACTTATAACGAAAGTGTAATCGTATTTCTACTTTTTAACATCCAACTTGGTGACATTGAACCCCCGTCGATATATAAAACCTATAATCGGGGAATAGTTTATATACTAAACGTCTATAAAATAGGGTAAGTCATCCACGTGAAAAGAAAAGAAAAAAAAAGTCTAAAGGAAACGACACGTCCTCGAAAAATCAAAAACTACATCAGAGCCCACGAACAAAAACGTAAACAACGTAAAAGAAAATCTCAGTCTTTTTAGTAACGGTTCTGCATACAGTTCCTCAAATAACGAATACGAAAGAAGACCCTCAAATACCAAAGTCCAGACAGAATGTATGTTCAGAAAATAAAATTTAATTAAAAAACACTTACTACATTCTATCACCAGATCAAAGTACGAAAGAACATATACCTACAAATCAAAAGGGTTTTGGTAAATAACTTCTCTAACAGGAAAAAGATAACATATAAGAACCGAGGAAACAGTAGTTAATTAACTGGTATTTACATATCTAAATAAAGACTCGATAGGTAAGACAAGACAACTAGATGTACAGGTAAAAATATGGTTATGGTATGAGAAAATTAACGTTATCGAAACATTAGTTTATATAAACTTTATTTCCTTGTATGGAGGTAGAAACAAGAAGAAAGTGTTCTAACAAAACCGACAAGTCTCATAAAACACCAAGGTATGTTTAGAATCTTAACAAACAAAACAAAAGACTTTTTACGTGAACCTTAAAACTACCCCTAACGTAGTAGATGTCTAACCCGTTATACCTGTGAAATTGTTATAATTATTAAGAAGGTCAAATATTTGTGTCTTATAGAAAGGTAAATAAACATAGTATAAGTTAAAGTAAGAAGTAAAAACGAATCAAAAGTCTCATGGTCGGGAGGTGAAGGAACCAATTTAAATAAAGATCCATAGAATAAGTAAAACTATATTAAAATTTACCTTAAAATTTTTAAAAGTAAAAGTCCATCAAGTAATAATCAACACATCTTTAGACTGTTCAAAAACATTTAACTAAAAGACAACACTTTGATGACTTGAACAAGTAATAGAGTTTTTAAAAAACCACCTTAGAAAAATCAAAAGACATAGATTTTAGTACAGTGGACGTTCATCACTATCAAAATGAAGAAGAAAATGTCAAACCTACTAAAAAAGAAAAAGAACAGATTAACGAGACTGTCCTGAAGGTCGTGATACCCCTTACTGTCACCTATAGGAACAAAACAAGGAGTAGAATCTCCTTTTCGAAAGGGGAAAAGTAATAACTGATACTACTATCGACACCGACCCAGAATATCTCAGAAATTAACACAATTCCGTACAAAGAAGACATGGGTGAAAAACTCTTAAAAATAGTATTTACCGACAACTTAAAACAATTTACGAAAAGGACGTGGATAACTCCACTAGCATACCAATAACAGAAAGTAAGACTATTACACTACATAGTTTGACTAACTAAACGTCTGTGACTTTGTAGAAACGTAGAGACCTTATTTAGGGTGAACTAGTATAAGATAACAGTAAGTTAGGGAGTCAGTGCAGACTGAGAAACGCTGGGGTACTTGACGTCGTACGGTCCGAAGGACCAGGAAATGGTAGAGGTCCTCGAACGAGTTTGAATACAGGTAACTTCAACCCTCCTGTAGGTTGATAGGACAGGAGACAACAGGGGAAGAGGAGGACGGAAGTTAGAAAAGGTCGTAGTCCCAGAAAAGATTCCTTAACCGAGAAGTGTAGTCCACCGACTTCATAACCTCGAAGTCGAAGTCGTAGTCAGGAAGGTCATTTATAAGTCCTAACTAAAGGAAATCCTAACTGACCAAACTAGAGGAACGTCATGTTCCCTGAGACTTCTCAGATGAGGTTGCGGTGTCAAGTTTTCGTAGTTAAAAAACCACGAGTTGGAAGAAATACCAGGCTGAGAGTGTAGGTATGTACTGATGACCTTTTTGGTGTCGAAACCGATATGTCTGGAAACAGTCGTTTCATTACAGAGACGAAAATTTATACGACAGATCCAGCCGGTATCGAAAAGAAGGTGCCTCGTTCATAGGAAATTAAAGTACCGACTTCAGTGGTAGACGTCATTAAAACCTCGGGAGGGGTTTATTTACAAAGAATGACAAAGGTAACAAAGGGGTAGATAAACGGTACTTCACTACCCTAACCTACAGTACTAGCATCAAAAAACTTGCAACTGAAAGTTTGGTCGAAAGCTGAGAGGAGAAAGAGGGAGTAGTTCTCCGAGAAATCAAGGAGAAGTGAAAGACGGTATCCCCACCACAGTATGACATATTAGTTAGAAAATTTACACAACAACTTAAACCAAACGATTTAAAACAGTACTAAAAAATTTTTTTAGATACAAGTAATCCCTATAACCGGACATTAAAAGAAAAACCACAACAGGAAAAGACCAAAATCACAGTCCCATTAAACTTCTTCTTTCCACAAAAAATGAAGTCACTAAATTACTTTTAGAAGGGTTACCGATGTTGTCATAGAAAAGAGAGAAAGTGAAAGAAAAAAGAAAAGAAAGGAAGACAAGGGAAAGTAAAAGAAGGAAAGAGAAAAGTCAAGAAACGAAAAATGGTAAGTGATATAAAAATGAACAGGGATTATACATGTTTGGTTTAAGTTCTAATATCTTCGTCTCTACTGAATTTGTCTCTAAGACAAGAGTCATTCCATGTCCAATTGTTAAAGTGGTACAAATTTAGATGAACTCGAGTTTGACATTATTAAAGTAGAGTCTAAGAATTATATGTAAAAGTAAACCTATCTGAGGAAACTTCTTACTGTACTAACGGAAGGTGTGAAACAGTACAAAACGAACTGGACCTTTAAAGGAGTAGAGTAGGATCCACGGAGGGATCTTAGGAGATAGGAAGTTAAAGTAAACGACGATACAAAACTATCCAAATTTATTTACATCGAATGTCACCTACCTCGACATACAAGTTGTAAGTTACCTTGACTTGTAAGGTCTACTTATGACAGATGGGAACGTCGACTACTTGATATCGTACATGAGGTTTCAGTCCGTCAGAATAGTCGCCTCTGAACTGTTACCGTCAGAATAGTCACTGTCGGTCGTTAGATAGTCGCCTCGTCAATGATGCAGGTTTGTCCATACCGATTCAATATGACCAAGTAAGTCACTAAATTATATGTTAATAATTTAAATTACTAAACGTAATACTCGTACGAACGACTAATGAAACAACTAGACCTTCAGGACTCCTCGTCATCGTACCGGTATCGCACCCACTGAGACAGAAACTCCGTACGACTCTGGAACTGTCGTGACTACTGTCTCCTCCCTTCCTTGACTACTCAGTCGTCCTGACCCCTGTCACGGAACTGAGGACTGACATCGTGACTGGTTGTCTCTTACGAACCCTTTATATCGCAAATCAAGAATGGTTTCTGACTGTAAACTCCTCAATCCTGGTCGAGGTGGCAGATGACGGACACTTTTGGACGATTCGGTTTTAAGGGTCTCATTATACCTTTGTAATTATGATGAATTTAAGATCCTACCAACACTCCTAATTCACTTTTCACAGTTCATAAATCGTGTTACGAGAGTTACTTATAATTGAAGTAATTAATGAATGTAGGAGTTTATATTCGATGAGTGTCCGAAGAAATGTATAAAAAATACCTTTCTTCTTGTAGGAGATAAGTCTACAAGAATTTCATATAGAAGTTTGATTTCAGTGACCGGAGAAGGAGTTTTACGTCGAGGAGTTCGAGAGGAGTCTGGGTGATTCAGGTTTTGTGAGTCCCACCCCGGGTCATTAGACACAAAGTGTTCGTAAAATCCACTAAGACTACGTGGAGGTTCAAATCTTGATGTCGAGATCACCCTGTATTACCTCAGTAAATTTTGTCCCCGTACTACCAGTATCGACTACTCACTTCGTGACACCAAGGTCCCTAACCGTTGATATCGTCTCCGAAGAGCAGTAGTCGGTTTCTATGACCCCTACCCCAGATTAGGAAATCCTTTTCTCTGACCCCGTTCTCCATCTGTCGTACCGTCTGATTTGAGATAGAAAGGAAAGGAGTAGGGGTAGACATAGCTGACTGAAACCCCTGTCTCAAGGATGGGAAACTCCCTTATCCTTACGATTAATACGGTCTTAGGTTAGTATTTAATCCCGTTTCAATTTTTCGCACATTTCCTTTAAATGACAAGACACTTATATATCTATTGGTCCAAAGTGAAGGACCTTCTCGACTTGAATAAGAACTAGTCTATACTTAATTCAACCTTGATTACGACTTATATTTTTTACAGAAATAGGAAGATCGACCTATCTCGAACCATCCCGTCCCCGACTCTACGACCAACCTAATTATGTTTGAGAAACCATTTCGTATTCATTGAAATAAAGTATAGAACCTGAGAGACGAGACATCCGGATAAGTCACGAGAACCGACTACATAAGTGTCCGTAAAATCTTTTTATGAAAAATGAAACAAAATCGTAAAAGAAACTTTTCGGTCGTTGCCCGACACCGGTGCGACAAACACAGACCACGATTGACGTACTTCGGGACCCTGACGGGTGAATTGATAACTGACACAGAGTTACAGGACCCGACCTTTAAGTTTTACATACAAACACTAGTAGAAACTGGATTCTACTACGAAAGGTGTCACGAGGAACACCTTCGGAGTACCATCCTTTAGTATCTTAATATATTAACACTCCTGGAGACTCTTTAGACCGAAACAGAGGGTACCTCTCTGGTCCTGTCTCCTTTGTTCCTTTTCTTTTTGCTTTTTGTCTAGTAACTAAGAGAAAGGAGAACGACTGTGATATATTACAGTCACGAAAGAGGGGTATGGTTGTCTCTTTCAATCCTAGGTCCTCGTTGAACCTAAAAAAGGGGACGGTGGATAGTAAACTCGAAAGTGTCACACTATGAGTTGTCGAACCTTTATAATCGTGATTATACATTCTATACCTGCCTTTAAGTCGGAGTGTTAATACTAATCTTTGTTTTAGTTCAACTCGACTACTCACAGTGTAACAATAATTTATCTTTAATTTTGGATTTTTATACTTACTCAAGTCATTTATAAACTCCAGGGTAATCCCACCAGGAGTTTATAGTTTACCTTTATCGTGGACTTTAGAATAAACTTCACAAAAGTCCTGGGTGAGGGTTTTAAAGATTAAGTAACCTAATCCTTACTCCGGGTCTTTAGATATAAAAATTGTCAACAGGGGTCTGTAACGATTACAATTACGAGATGTCGTGTATGTATGACTCATCGAGACAAACCCCTTTTCCTGTTTATGAAACACTCATCAATGATACAAGACAGGGATCTGACATTCCAAGGGTGGTCGACTTTGAGAAGTAAACGGTGTTATAACAAGTCAGAACACCGAAATTTATGGTAAATATACGGATGTTGAGATTTAGACATAAAAGTTGGGTCTATGTCGAGGATTGAAGTCAAGTATATGGGTGGGTTGTGGAGGTATGTCTACAGATTCCCTGTAGAGTTTGAATTGTACAACTTTAACTTGAAAATTAGAAAGGGATTTGGTTGAGACGAACATCATAAAGGGAGAGTTGATTACGGTTTGTATAGAAAAGTAAGTGAGAATGGTTGGACTAAGTTGTATGAGACAGATTAGAGAGGACGTACACACAAACTGAGAAACTGTGATACCTGATATCGGGAGGTCCGAGGAGACAGGTACCCTAAAAAGTCCGTTCCTATGACCTCACCCAACGGTAAAGGAAGAGGTCCCCTAAAGAGACTGGGTCCCTATCTTTTGATCACAGAGAACTCAGAAGACGTGACCGTCCGTCCAAGAAAATGATGACTCGGTGGTCCCCTCGGGAGGAGATTAGGGAGAAGAAGCAAATCAACGATTCAGTACAGTCTCAGACGTTGTAGTACTTGACGTCGGGTGGTCGGTCAACAGAGTATAGGTACGAAAGTGCGAACGGGGGACATCAGATAAACGTTGTATCTTCAGTTTCCCTAGGATGATTTTATGGTTCGTCCTGTACACTGAGAAACCAAGTTGTGAACGACAAAACTTATTTTCGGTTTCAAGAATGTTACCTGACGTTTTGAGTCAAATTCTTCACTGAAGGACAACGGAGACACTGAAATACAGAACAAGAAGAACGAAAAGGTGTACGTGTGTTAGAGGACTAAGAAGGACGTCACAGGAGAAGTACAAACGTGTATCCGGAAATACAACCGAAAAACAAGTGAAACGGACCTTTGACTACAGAGGTACATAGGTGTATCGAGTGGAAGAAGTACGGGAACGCAGAAACGAGTTTAAACAGAAAAAATGGAAGAGTCATTCAAGATAGAACTGAAGGGATAAATCACAATATTACTGAAGATGGTATGGATCGTAAAGACTTGAGGAAGAGGGGAGGAGACACGACAAAAAAAGACACTGTAAATAGTGGTAAATTGTATAACACTTTAAATGACTAAGTAATACAAATAACAGAAAAGAGGGTAATCTTACATTCGAAGTGTTCACATCTCTAGAAACAAAACAAGTTACTACGGAGCGTCTGTGGATATCGTCACGGACGGTACACCATCCATGAAACAATTAAACAACTTGTTTAATTAATACGTACTATTTAAGAGTTACAAATAGTTTACTCTTTCGTAAATCTTTATAATGAAGTAAATTGAGTATCGTTGGGAAATTAGGCGTGAAATATTTACTCTTTTGGTTCCAACTGTATATAATTCATTGTATTAGTTCCAGTTTATAGGTTTATACGGACTGAGACTTTACGAAAATGAAAGATGAAAAGGTGATGAATATGTTACGGAGTCCGTTATACGATTGATAAATCCCCTATACTTACTTTCTCCGTGTAAAGGAAGAGATTCCTAGAGGAAGAGATTCCTAGAAACAATTTGTTCTGTCTACATGACCTTTTTTATTGATAGGATGTCCCTTGAACATCAGATAATGATATCGTTTACATATCTATTAATTGATATGACGTTCCGTCTCACACCTTATATAATATTTTTTACGTATCCTCTCTCTTTATCAGAAGGTACCCAATTGTTCTTTAACTTGAACATCCTCCTCCTTTATTATTAGTAACTTTCACACTTATCGGTGACTTACTACCTATCCTAAATCGTCGGTCTCTACGATTCCGTTCACAAAGTCGTACTCTTTTCCTTTATTCATCCCTCCACTTCTATTCCATACCCCTTGTATCATAAAAGATCTTTGTCAGTCACATACTCCTCTGTATTTCCGTTATCCGATCCATATAGATAACCTAGAACGAAGACTTACGTGATTTTACAAAAACAACTACCTTTGTGACATAAGATCCTCTCGATCAGACCGTCGTACGTAAGTAAACACATGGTAATAAATAATTCACGGACGATACATAAACTACTTATCAAATTTTACCTCTCTACCTTCTGCGAAGACAAGACATTGGACCATCTCTACCGTCGATTGAATTTATTCTTTTATGTTGAGCTACTTTATAAATGTTACCTTCCTCTGTGTCTTGGACACTGTCTTCTTATTGAGTCAGACTTCAGTCCCTTTTGTAATCTCTGAATAGTCTCCTTCAATGTAAAGTCGACTCTGAACTCCCTACACATCCGTAATGGTCCCGTTTATACTCCTGTTTCTCACAACATCTATGCCCTTACTGTACACGTCTGGTGGTCTTCACTGGTTATTGTCAGTGACTCGGACGGTCCCGAGTCTTTTGTAAGTCATGTCAACCTTTATTTTTTTCTCTTTCACCTTTCTTCATTACACCTCCTCATTCGTATTCGTGTAATATCGGTACAATTTAAAAAATTGAAATGGCTTTCCGTTTTCCCCATAGTATTACCCAAAGTTCGTCTCTTTAACAATACTAGTCTAAATGTAAAATTTTCGTCTTACTTAACCTTCCCTGATTTTTACCTTCATTCCTCTAGACAAGTCCCCGACAATATTATTAGGTTAGACCACCATTAGGTAATTTTGTCTACCTACTATAATAGTCCTAAACCTTTGACTATCTTATATACTCTACTCCTTTTCCCTCTCCAATCTCTACCGAACGTTCAAAGATTTAACACGTTTACCAAGGACCCATCTCAGTTAATGACTTTATACTGACCTATCTTTCATACGTACATTCACCCATATATATATACATCTACATTAGTCAATGACTCAATAACATTATCTGGTCTGTTCTCTAATTGTTACCATTAACATTTTACCTTTAGTCCGTTTATCAGAGAGTAGTTTAAACATTTATAAATTTTTAATGATCATTCTTAGGTACAGTTAAATCCTTCATTACTCCCGTGTTAAAAATATTAGGAAAACATTAAAAGATCTAGTAAAATAAACTAGATCTTTGTCACGTTTCTCCATGGTTATCGGACAAAAGGATGACACAACAACTCAGTTATGGAGTAAATAAATCAGTCACGAATGTCTACATCTCATAGAATTTGGTAGATAAACAAAAATAAGTCCTTTCAAAATAAAATAAAATAAAAAAATTTAAAAAGATATAAAATGAAATGTTATGACATAACCAAAACGGTATGTAGTTGTACTTAGACGGTGTCCACATGTGCACAAGAGTCAGGACTTGGGGGGTGAGTGGAGGGAGGGGTATGGTAGAGAGACCCAGTAGGGTCACGTGGTCGGGGTTCGTAGGACATAGGACGTAGCTTGGATCTGACCGCTAGGCAAAGAACGTACTATAATATGTACAAAGTTACGGTAAGGGGGTTTAGTAGGGTGGGAGAGGGAGAGGGTGTCTCAGGTTTTCTGACAAGATATGTAGACACAGAGAAAACGACAGAGCGTATGTCCTTATAATAATGGTAGAAAGATTTAAGGTTTATATACACAATCATACACCTTTTAAGACTCTCCACCCTTATGGTCTGGTGGACTAGACGGAGAACTCTTTGGATATACGTCCAGTCCTTCGTTGTCAATCTTGACCTGTACCTTGTTGTCTGACCAAGGTTTATCCTTTTCCTCATGCAGTTCCGACATATACCAGTGGGACGCATAAATTGAATATACGCCTCATGTAGTACTCTTTGCGACCTGACCTTCTTTGTGTTCGACCTTAGTTCTAACGGCCCTCTTTATAGTTATTGGACTCTATACGTCTACTGTGGTGGGAATACCGTCTTTCACTTCTCCTTGATTTTTCGGAGAACTACTTTCACTTTCTCCTCTCACTTTTTCAACCGGATTTCGAGTTGTAAGTCTTTTCTTTCTAGTACCGTAGACCAGGGTAGTGAAGTACCCTTTATCTACCCCTTTGTTACCTTTGTCACAGTCTGAAATAAAAGACCCCGAGGTTTTAGTGACGTCCACCACTGACATCGGTACTTTAATTTTCTGCGAATGAGGAACCTTCTTTTCAATACTGGTTGCATCTATCATATAAGTTTTCGTCTCTGTAATGAAACGGTTGTTTCCAGGCAGATCAGTTCCGATACCAAAAAGATCACCAGTACATACCTACCCTCTCAACCTGACACTTCTTTCGACTCACGACTTCTTAACTACGAAAACTTCACACCACAACCTCTTCTGAGAACTCTCAGGGAACCTGACGTTCTTCTAGGTTGGTCAGGTGAGACTTCCTCTAGTTGGGACCCTAAAGAAACCTTCCTTACTTCGATTTCGACTTTGAGGTCATGAAACCGGTGGAGTACGCTTCTCAACTGAGTAACCTTTTCTGAAACTACGACCCTCCCTAACTCCCGTCCTCCTCTTCCCCTGCTGTCTCCTACTCTACCGACCTACCGTAGTGACTGAGCTACCTACACTTAGACTCACTTGAGACCGTCAACCACTACCTGTCCCTCCGGACCACACGACACTAAGTACCCCAGCGTTTCTCAGCCTGTGCTGACTCGCTGACTTTACTTGATTTGACTTGACTATGGCATAACCACAAAAAGAAAGACCGAATGAAGTGAGACATATTAACCGAGGTCAAAGGAGGTAGAGCAATCTTGACTAAGTTTACATAAGAAAAATTACCGACTCATTAGAGGGAACACACATACATGGTGTCGAAAGAATAGGTAAGTAGACGACTACCTGTAGATCCAATGAAGGTACAGGACCAATAATATTTGTCACGACGCTACTTGTGACCCCATGTGCACAGAGAAAGTTAAGACCAAAGGAGTCACACATACGGGTCTTCACCCTAACGACCCAGTATTCCCCGGCGTTTCACAGCCTGTACTGACTCGCTGACTTGACTTGACTTGACTTGACTTCCGTCACGATAAAGGTCAAAAAATTCCTTAGAGGTGTGACAAGAGGTATCACCGACATGATCAAACGTAAGGGTGGTTGTCCCATTCTCCCAAGGGAAAAGGGGTGTGGGAGACGTCGTAAATAATGAACATCTGAAAACCTAGCGTCGGTAAGACTGACCACACTTTACCATGGAGTAACACCAAAACTAGACGTAAAGAGACTATTACTCACTACTACTCATAGAAAAGTACACAAACAATCGGTAGACATACAGAAGAAACCTCTTTACAGACAAATCAAGAAACCGGGCGAAAAACTAACCCAGTAAATAAAAAGACCTTAACTCGACGTCCTCAACGAACATATAAAAACTCTAATCAACAAACAGTCAACGAAGTAAACGATAATAAAAGAGGGTAAGTCTTCCGACAGAAAAGTGGAACGAATATCAAAGGAAACAACACGTCTTCGAAAATTAAAATTAATCCAGGGTAAACAAATAAAAACGAAAGTAAAGGTCATAAGACCCTCCACCCAGTATCTCCTAGGACGACACTAAATACAGTCTCTCACAAAACGAATACAAGAGGACATCCTCAAAATATGATGGGCTTCGTTAGATGTCTAAGTTACATTAGGGATAGTTCGATGGTCGTCATAAAAAGTGTCTCGATCTTGTTTATTAAAGTGTTAAACATACCTTTATGATTTTTGGAACTTATCGGTTTCGTTAGAACTCTTTCTTCTTACCTTGACCTTCTTAGTTGGACGGACTGAAGTCCGAGATGATGTTTCGGTGTCAGTAGTTCTGTCATACCATGACCGTGTGTCTTTCTTTATATCTAGTTACCTTGTTTTATCTTTCGCGTCTCTATTTAGGTGTGTGGATCCCTGTGGAATAGAAGTTGTTTCCTCCGTTCTTATATGTTACCTAATTTCTGTTAGAGAAATTGTTCACCACGACCCTTTTGACCAGTTGGTGAACATTTTCTTACTTTGATCTTGTGAAAGATTGTGGTACGTGTTTTTATTTGAGTTTTACCTAATTTCTAGATTTACATTCTGGTCTTTGATATTTGGTAGAAAATTCTAGTTTTAAATAATAATTTGTGTAATTTTTATAGGTAGTAATAGTAGATTAATAAAGTTTATAGACTCCATTTCTTATTTATGTGACAAATTTGTTTCGTAATTAAATAATCGATGTCTTGTTGTCCTCGAAGAACGATCTGGACTCTTAAGAAAAAGTTCTTTGTGTCATTAAACGCTCAACAGACTAACATATCCAAATTTTCCATTTATCTCCGTTATCGTTCGATGTATACCGAGTAGATATATTTCTTAGTTGAAGCGAACTAAGAAGTCCCTCACTAAAATAAATCTGTGAATCGACTTAAGTCTATATTACAAGTAGGTTCACCGAGTCGTGTAGACGGTGTTTTCGGAGTAAGACCCGAACATTCGTAAGAAGAAAACTTTACCATTTGACTTCGTAATGAAAACTTTCGTGGTCATATCTAGTACTCAGAAGTTTTATAAGCAAGTCCCGTTAGTCATTCTACCATTAGAAGGAACCCGATTCTTACTACCCACCGGTCACGAGTCTTCGACTGAATTGACAAATGGGACTACCTCTGACCCTATCGTCGTTATTAGGTTGTGTATCCTTTTAGTCAGAGTAGTTGGTTTACCTGAACCATTCTCAGAGGAGGAAAGATGACAAAACTCATTTTTTCCACCAGACACATCAAGTATATCAAAAGTCCTCACACCAGACGAAAATAATATATAGAGGAAAAGTCTTTTATATATTTCTTAAGGTTGGGATGCGGTCCCTGAAACAGTTCACGACCCCTATGTTCTATATCCACGACCAAAATTCTTCGAAGACCTAACCGTGACCCATGGAAGAGAAGTAAGGTAAGGATCATTAATTCGTTGATTTGTACAACCAAACGAATACCGTCCATAAGTTATTTACTTATTTACATTATTATTTATTAAGTATTAAATATCAGGTGTGCCGGACTGAACTGAAAGGACTAAGGGACATCTCTGGGGACGTGAACTCACCAAGTAAAAAAGTACGTTATCGTTTATAAAACTCATCCTTTTATAAATACTTATGAATGACGTCTCGGAAACTTAAACGGTTTTATCTAAAAAGAGTTACTAATAACAAGACATTGTGACTTGAAGATTATGGTTCTAATAAGGAACGATTTAATATAAAATATTTCATTATTGTGTAAAGACGGGATCGTTGGTTTTTTATTTTTTGACCTATGTGTGTCGACTTACCTTCTGTCAAAGGAGTGAATCGGTGTGTACTACCTCCTACTCCTAGTCGTTCATATGCCACTGAACTTCCCGGAAGTCGAATAACAGAGAGTATCATCAAGAGAGGAGGTGTTAAGACAGAAGAAGAAACCTAGAGACTACAGTAAGTGAAAAGTTTTAGACGGGAGTCCTTTCGTGAGTATTGAAACATTTTCTGTTTTTAAATAAGAGGGTCACCGAGAATATTCGATTCAAAGTAACATTTTTGTTTCATACATTGGCCTGTTTTCAGAATATAGAAAATCCCAGGTCCACTCCCTAGTACTCTCCTTCCTATCCCCTAGAAAGAGTCATAGGAATATATTCTCGCTCAACGAGAGTTATTTGTAAGTATATTTAATTAAGTAAGAAAGGAAGTTATTCACTTACCCATTATTCTGTGTTTCAAAAACCATGAAAACTTTGTTCTACCTCAATACTTCACTGTCTTCAATACTAAGTCTTCATTTTTCATATGTCATTTATTTTACCTTTATTACTGTAGTCTTCTACTCTCTCTATTTACCTCGTCTGGATCCTTTTGTATGTATGATGGTTTCTCTCATCGACCGAAGTTTGCAGAATGTTCCTGATTCCAGTTCCGGTGTGAACTGAGTGTACGGTGACCCTTTCGTATACACACACACGAGTCAGTACAGGTTGAAAAACACTGGGACACCTGACATCGAACGGTCCGAGAAAACAGGTACCCTAATGGGACCGGTCTTATGATCTCACCCAATGGTAAAGAAAGAGGTCCCTTAGAAGGGCTGTGTCCCTGACTTGGGTGCAGAGAACACCGAGGACATACCCGTCTATCTAAGAAATGGTGACTCGGTGGATCCTTTGGGAACTTTTTCGTATGACCTTTCATAAAATTTTGAAGTTCATCTTACCTTCATTCTTCAATCCTTGGTTCTTCTATTCGAAATATGAGAAAGGAAAAATAAGGAGT
Source organism: Capra ibex (assembly GCA_006410555.1). Classification (NCBI taxonomy): domain Eukaryota; kingdom Metazoa; phylum Chordata; class Mammalia; order Artiodactyla; family Bovidae; genus Capra; species Capra ibex. The sequence continues at coordinate 34,592,815 of SJYO01046538.1, read as the reverse complement.
CTTAAGATCGAGATGAAGAAGAGAAGTACTATAATTTTTTTTTTAACCGAATAGAAGTTTATTGAATTAGACAAGGGGTAAAGGTCTTAAGTTTAACATACTCTTACTCTATCCGGGTCGAGTAGACACACGTTGTCTGAACCATATAAATACAGTTCACAGAAATAGGAACAGATTAGGTAGTAGGTAGTCACCGAAGGGTTTCGAACCCGGTACTCATTCATTCTGACACGGGAAATATTCCCTAAACCCTATGGTGTCTGTACTCTGATTTTTTTAGATCTCATCTTTAGTTAAGTCAAGTCAAGTCAAGTCAAGTCAACGAGTCAGTACAGGCTGAGAAACGGTGGGGTACTTAACGTCGTGCGGTCCGGAGGGACAGGTAGTGGTTGGGGGACTCAAGTGAGTCTGAGCGCAGGTAGCTCAGTCACTACGGTAGGTCGGTAGAGTAGGAGACAGCAGGGGAAGAGGAGGAAGGGGGTTAGGGAGGGTCGTAGTTTCAGAAAAGGTCACTCAGTTGAGAAGCGTACTCCACCGGTTTCATGACCTCAAAGTCGAAATCGAAGTAAGGAAGGTTTCTTGTCGGTCCCGACTAGAGGAAGTCTTACCTGACCAACCTAGAAGAACGTCAGGTTCCCTGAGAGTGTTCAGAAGAGGTTGTGGTGTCAAGTTTTCGTAGTTAAGAAGCCGTGAGTCGGAAGAAGTGTCAGGTTGAGAGTGTAGGTATGTACTGGTGTCCTTTTTGGTATAGGAACTGATCTGTCTGGAATCAACCGTTTCATTACAGAGACGAAAACTTATACGACAGATTCAACCAGTATTGAAAAGAAGGTTCCTCATTCGCAGAAAATTAAAGTACCGACGTGAGTGGTAGACGTCACTAAAACCTCGGGGGGGGGTTTATTTCAGACTGTGACAAAGGTGACAAAGGGGTAGATAAAGGGTACTTCACTACCCTGGGCTACGGTACTAGAAGTAAAAGACTTACAACTCGAAATTCGGTTGAAAAAGTGAGAGGAGAAAGTGAAAGTAGTTCTCCGAAAAATCAAGGAGAAGTGAAGGACGGTATTCCCACC